>JACGWL010000004.1:15996040-16342272 GCA_034509725.1 Sesamum angolense
CAACTAAAGCCACAAGGATGAAAACATGCAATATATTGCGTGTTGGGTTAGGGCATAACCATGTATGCCCTTGTCGTGAAAAACAAGAGAAATCCCTGTTCGAAACCCAGATTCAAGTAACCAAAAGAAAACTGAACCAAAATCCGACAAGGGTAAAAGGAAGACTTTTTACGAAAAGAGATAAAACTCTTAGAATGCAAAAAATTAAAAGGAGACTGTCAACGGGAGACAATAAATAAGCCAACAATCATAAAAGAATAGATACCAGTTGACAAGCACATGACTAACAAGCTATTATGATCAACAACTAAAAAAAAAAAAAAAAAAATGATGACGAATAAAACGACGTCATCAGGAGAAGGAGATGATGGAAGTAATGACATCATCTAAAATAATTTTGAAGTCCAGGATGGAATTTTGCAACCTATTAAAATAAGGAAGCTAGGAAGCAGATGAGGGATATCAGAAAACTTCTCCAACTCTTTAATAGATAATATTTTGAGTCTTTCAAGTTCTAGTGTTATAAATTTTCAGTTTATGGGGATTTTCCCAACAACCGTAGTCCACTTTATGGGAGGCTAAATAGTTGTCTCCTTCTATAAAAGAAGAAATATTTATGTAATATTTCAACTATTTCTTCAATAAATTTCAACTTGTTAGTCCAAAATTCTATCAAGTCTCTATATTGGAGTGCTTTTATGCTCTAAGGTAGAAAACAAAATATGGTTATGTTGTTTGTTGTTAAAGGAGGCAAGTACCTGCAAACTATCTGTTGTGGTAGTGTGGTGGGAAGGAATTCATAAAATCGAGGACTTGAAACACACGAAAACAAAGTGGTCGAAAATAGGTATGAATTTAAGGCTTAATTTATTTTGAAAGCATGTTGGCCTAACTTGGAGCATATAGTGTGCTATGGTTAACTTTTCGCTAAAAGGGCAAATGGTCATAAAATGGGCTGAAGGACCGAAATCATGAACTTTTAAAAGACTAGTTTTCTTTGCATGCGGTTCCCGCAAGCGTACAAAAAAAAATCATTATAAGAGATGATAAAAAAAAATATGAAAAGATAAAGGGTAAATTGCATAAAACCCCCCTGTGTTTTCTAATTTTAGCTAAAAACCCTGTGTTAAAAAACAAAAAACCCCTGTGTTTTTAAAATGTTGCATACTCTCCCCTTCTGTCAAGTAAACCCTAACAGCTTTAATTTTTTTGATAAATTGACCGTTATACCCTTCTTATAACAACCATTGATCTTCAATTGAAAAAAATTAACGGTCCAGATCTGAAGTAGTTTATATATATTTTTATTTATATACACTTATATATAATATAATATAACTATATATAATATATAACTATATATAAATATAATATATATATATTATATATATAATATATATATATATATATATATATAAAATTGAAGCGGCGAGGCCGTCGCCGCCCAGAATAGTCTGGGCGACGTCGCCGTCGCCCCCTGCGACGTCGTCCTCCTCGTACAGAGGGGGACGTCGCCCTGCAAAGGGGGCGACCTCGCGTCGCCCCATCCGCCGCCCCCTTTTGGAAGGGGGGCGGCCAAATCCAGGCTCCGTCGCCTCGACAGCAGGTGCCATCGCCGGCCACTAATGGCCGGCAACGGAGAAGAAGAAGAAAACTATTCTAATTTATTTATATATTTTATTTTAACTTAAAAATAATTTTAGTATATTAAATTTGTATTGTATTAAATTTAAAATTTAATTTTTAAAAATGTTTAGGTATTTTTATATTAAAATATATTTCATATAAGTTTTTAATTTAAAAATAATTTTATAATATTAAACTTGTATTTTGAGTTTTAAATTAAAAACTTTATTTTTTCAAAAAATTATATACTGTTTATTTGTTATTATATCTAAATTAATATTTTTCATAATAGATATAACTTATTGTAATATATTGAACCCAATATATAATTTTAATTTAAATATAATATATATATATATATATAATAAAATAGTATAAGTATATCAATTTAAATTTTTAAATGTATTTAGATATGAAAGAAAGGGCAAAATGGACATTTACATACTTAAAATAATCATCAAAAAGGCAAAAAGTGAAGCCCACTAGCACAAAAGGCGAGTGTGAGCCACTCTTTTTTTTTTTAACGGATAGGGGGTTTTTTGCTATATTTTATAAAACACAGGGGGTTTTTGCCTATTAAATTAACACAGGGGGATTTTATGCTATTTCACTAAAACACAGGGGGTGTTATGCAATTTACCCAAAGATAAATTATAACTATAAATTATAATAAATATGAAGAATTAAGGTGAGAGAGGAATGTGGAGCAGTGGGTAGTTAAGAAAAATAAATAATTACGAAATTATTAAAAGATATTAAAATTACTAAATTGACCAAAAAATTTAAAGAAAAGAAATTAAATGAAGGTTATTTGGGCATTCTAAAGTTGGTACGTCAAATGAGTTTTTTTTAATAATAGTGTAGATATAGAACCAAAATTGTCAACTCTAAAGTTAGATAACTAAAATTGCCAACCCTTATAGATACAAGACGAAAATTATGATATTACCGAATTAATTTAAAATGAGCATTCAAATGTTATATCATAAATATTGTCGCAATTTTTATTTAAAAAACTAGCCTTATTTTCCAGACCATGATATCTCTACGTCAATTAAACAGATTTGTTTGAAACTTAAAGATATCTAAGATGTTAGATGTTTAAACGTATCTAACATTCGTATTTAAAATCGAATGGTTGGATTGATGATGCAATTCAATGATGAAAGACCATTACGAACATTCAATTATCATGCTTATCACAAATAAACATAGGAAAATAACAATCATTATTTTTACCAGTATACTATTTTTTTAACATTCTAACATTTTATTGAGCCCAAACACAAATTTAATAGTCTACAATAAATAATTAGGTGTCTAAAATATTTATTTTACAATTAAAATTAATATTTTAATAATTTACTTGCAATTATGGGTGTTCAACAAAATTGTCGAACCGCCCCAACCGATCGACCCAACCCTAACCGCACCGCAATTAGCGGGCTAAAGGTGGGTTGGGTTGGTCTTGGGCTAGTTAAAAAAAGACCGCATTTTAGCAATCGGGTTTGGTTTTATGTTTACGTAGACCGCGTTCGGCGATGATAATAGTAGTAGTAGTAATAATAAGAAAAAAAAAAGAAAGAAGAAGATGAAGGTGAACACTAATAATATACTAGAATATGTTTATACAAAAGTTTTGATTATGCATAAACATTCAAGTTGGTATTGTATAATATATATGTATAAATATGTAGATGAGATCAATTAATTCATTAATTGCTGATTATTGACAATCTTCTATATTTTTTATGCCGTTGATAAAGGCAAGAACTTGAAATAGATGATATCACGATTTTGTTGTAATTTGTTTTTCATTACCATCATATTTTATTTTAAATAATTTTTATTTAATATTTTATATATTATTATGATCAGTTTTTTATATAATGAATTCGAAATAATAAAATTTTCACAATCTTATTCAAAAAAAATGGTAATTTTTTTAATAATATTTTTATTATTTTAAAATAAACATATAACTATGTATAAGTGCTTATTTTTTACATATTATAATTGATATATCATATTTCATAATTAGCTCTACAGAAAAATATATTTATTTTGACAAAATAATTGTAACAAAAGCATAAATTGTCCCAAAATACTAATATAGTTGTATAGGTGATTGTCTATATACTAAGACCGCAAAAACCGCCCAACCCAATTAGACAAAAGTGCGGTTTTGATGATCGTTTGGTTGAGCTTGGGTAGATCTTTCTAAAGACCGCAATGATTGGGTTGGGCCAAAAAATTACCTAAACTGCCCCAACCCGCACCGTGTACACTCCTACTTGCAATTGCAAGCTCGATAGGTTTTGGGACGATATATATTTTATTTAAAAAAATTATACATATAGGTTCCATATATTAAGTATAGTAGAAGATAAAATGAAACATAATCAAAGTCCAATCAGAATATTTAGCAGACAACAAACATTGTCATCTAGTAATATGGGAAATGAAACTCTCCATGTCCGGGCAACCAGCTTCACCACCTTCATCCATAGATACTTTAATGGCGGCGCTTAACTCCTCCGCGCTTTTTCTAATCTCAACGCCCTCTTCCGACGCCATCAACCTCTCCACGACGTTCTTAATCACCGACGCTGTCACCAGCTCCTTCCTCTCCGCCCACTCCCTCACAAGCAGGCCTGTTTTCAGAACTCTCGTCAAGAATAGAGCATTAAGTGGCTGGTCAGAATGCATCGGCCAGGCTGCTACAGGCACGCCCGTCAACAGGCTCTCGAAACACGAATTCCATCCACAATGACTCATGAATCCACCAGTCGATTTGTGAGACAGAATTTCCAGCTGTGGAGCCCAATCTCTCACCACCATTCCGTTTTCTTGCACTCTTTCTTCAAACCCTTCTGACAGCTCAATCTTTCTGTCTTTTGCGGCAAATATATCAGCTTTATCAGCATCCCTCAGCACCAATATGAACTTCTGCTTGCTCTGTTCCAGCCCTATAGCGATCTCTCTGGCTTCTTCATTTGTGAACGAAGTTGTGGTTCCAAAAGAGACGTATATCACTGATCCTGGTGCTTGTTTGTCTAGCCACTCCAGGCATTTATGCCGGGGTTTTCTGTCGTTATTTGCAGTTGAATCTGCCTGCAGGAAGGTTGGTCTAATAGCCCATTGCTGCTTACTACTCCCACTGATCTCCTCCCTGGACAATAGATCAATATAAGTACCATCTATCGATCTGCTGGTATTGTGGATTTCCCCAGCTCTCTCTTTGAAACTTCTAGAAGCGAGGAGTTGGAGTACTTCTTCAGGCATAAGTTCCGTGGCAGGAGGCGGGTCTTTCAGCGGTCCCTCTACTACAAACGGCTTCCCCATTGTTTCCCACCGCACGAAGAAGAGAGTAAAAGCTGACAGGCAGTTGAACGCATAAGCCTCCACGCTGTGGACTGAGACAGCGTCCCCAACAGCCTCGAACATCAGTCTGTCGTAAATGATGACAACTCTTCTTGTTTTCAGGGATAGCTCTTCTACAAGGCCGAGAACAGGTTTGCGTAAGTTGGCATAGGCCTGGACGGCTGGATATAGATGGAAAGGTAGTTTGTCGGACGCGTTAGGATCAGGATCCAGGGCGGCGATTGGAGGAGTTGGAAGATCATGGAATTGGATTCTCGAATTAGGTTTTAGGCCGTTTGACCTGAGCTTGGCCTGGCGGTTGTGGGTGGCGGAGCCAACAAAGTGAATCTGAAGGCCGTAGGAAGCTATCATGGTGGAAAGCTGAAGAAGCTGGTTGAGATGGCTTTGGCACGGAAAAGCCACCATTACCACGGCAACCTGCAGATCATCTTGATGGTCACCTGCTGGTTCCATGATCTCTTGCCGTTGATGATTAATTTTAGCAGATAAATAGGTCTACTGAAATCCGAATACGAGGAAACTAACAGCCGCCGCTTTGGTGTAATATTTTATTTCTGGTTCTAGGTACAGACTTGTCCTCGTCCCTCACAAGAAATCTGTAACCACGAAAACATAGAAGAAATCGTTATTGTTACGGCTGATATTGATGGATCATTTTAAAGGCCTTACAGCTCAAAAATTTGTCTGAACTTTTGTGTCATGTTGATGTTGTCCTGATCAGATGATCTTGACCACATTTGCCGTCGTTGAGGCAGATAGGCCGGGCAGAGCAGCAGTACAATTTTGAAACTTTCAAATAACTATTGGCAGATTCCTGTAATAACTTTGATGTTTGACAAAAATGTCAAGTCTAAAAATTACCTTCATTAATCGTTTTCCTTTCACAAAATGATCATATTATTTGATTAATTAATTCAATAGACAAGTTTTCATTCATACACAGTTTAAATTTCATTAGTTTTATTTTTTTATTCAATTAACTAAATATAAAAAAAATTTAAATTATATTCGCGCATCAAATATGCTTCAATTGTTAGTTCTTGACTAAAATCACAACTTATTGGATCATAATTTTGGGTTATCATCATTTATATCAAACTTCAATTGAGGTTTACAATATTAATAAACAGTTGAGTTCATCAACTAATCAAGGGGCAAGAATATATTTTTGTTCAAATTTTTTGTTACGTCAGCAAATTTTATTAACATCATTAATAGTTATATCAAAAGTATTAAATATAATTTTTAAATTTAAGACAATAAGAAATAAATTAATCCATCAAATAGAGGAAAAATTCTTCTTCAGATCAAATTTGGCCGAACCAAACTAATCAAATAATGAGTGTATTGCACTTGCCATTTAATTAATTTAGGTTTGGCCGATCCAGGTTCGAGCAAAAAATTTCACAAATAGAGACATCTCGGAAACAAGATATATATTAAATGTAAGTTGAATATAAATTAAATGTAAGTTGAATATAAAACGACACATTAAAATCCAATCAGAATATTTAGCCAGAACAACAATAATAATTTTCATCTGGTAATATGGGCAATGAAGCTCTGTATTTCTGGGCAACCAGCTTCACCACCTTCATCCATGGATACTTTAATGGCGGCGCTTAACTCCTCCGCCCTTTTTCTAATCTCGTCGCCCTCTTCTGACGCCATCAACCTCTCCACAACGTTCTTAATCACCGGCGCTGTCACCAGCTCCTTCCTTTGCGCCCACTCCCTCACAAGCAGGCCTGTTTTCAGAACTCTCGTCAAGAATAGAGCATTAAGTGGCTGGTCAGAATGCATCGGCCAGGCTGCTACAGGCACGCCCGTCAACAGGCTCTCGAAACACGAATTCCATCCACAATGACTCATGAATCCGCCTGTGGATTTGTGAGCCAGAATTTGCAGCTGTGGAGCCCAATCTCTCACCACCATTCCGTTTCCTTGCACTCTTTCTTCAAACCCTTCCGGCAGCTCAATCTTTCTCTCTTGTCCGGCAAAGATATCAGCTTTATCGGCATCTCTCAGCACCAAAATGAACTTCTGCTTGCTTTGTTCCAGCCCTATAGCGATCTCTCCGGCTTCTTCATTTGAAAACGAAGTTGTGGTTCCGAAAGAGACGTATATCACTGATCCCGGTGCTTGTTTGTCTAGCCACTCCAGGCATTTGTGCCGGGGTTTGCCGTCGTTATTTGCATTTGAATCTACCTGTAGGATTGGTCTAATAGCCATTGCGGCTTAGTACTCCCGTGATCTCCTCCCTGGACAGTAGATCAATATAAGCACCATCTATCAATCTGCAGGTGTTATGAATATCGCCAGCTCTCTCTTTATAAATACTAGAAACGATGAATTTGATAACTCCCTCAGGCATAAATTCGCTGGCAGGAGGCGGGTCTTTGAGCGGTCCCTCTACTTCGATCGGTTTCCCCATCGCTTCCCACAGTACGAAGAAGAGATTAAAAGCCGACACGCAGTTGAATGCATAAGGCTCCACATTCTGGACAGAGACAGCGTTCCGAACAACCTCGAACATCATCCTGTCGTAAATGATGACAACTCTTCTTGTTTTCAGGGACAGCTCTTCTACGAGGCCGAGAACAGGTCCCCGTAAGTTGGCATAGGCCTGGACGGCTGGATACATGTGAACGGGTAGTTTGTCGAACGAGTTTGGATCAGGATCCAGGGCGGCGATTGGAGGAGTTGGAAGATCATGGAATTGGATTCTTGAATTAGGTTTTAGGCCGTTGGACCGGAGTTTGACCTGGCGGTTGTGGGTGGCGGAGCCAACAAAGTGAACCTGAAGGCCGTAGGAAGCTATCAGGCCGGCGAGCTGAAGAAGCTGGTTGAGATGGCTTTGACCCGGAAGAGGAACCATTACCACGGCAACTTGATCACCTGATTCCATCTCTCTTCACTTTGATGATTTTAGCAGATAGATAGGTTGTCCTAAATAGAGTAAAGTATCTGCTGCTCTTGTTGATGTAATAATTCTGTTTTTATATCTAGGTACATGAGATTTGATCTTGTTCCTCAGATTCTTGATAAAATCAATAAACAAATAAATCAATAGTCTAGAAGAAATCGTCATCTTTGTTTGGCCCATGATGGATCCATTTTCGAGGTCTCATATTGCTGCATAGCAAGTTCATTGGATTTGTGTTCCTGTCGTCAGTTATTTGTCGTAAGATGATCTGGACTGGCATTTGCTGTCAGTGTGCATGGTAGGCAGGCAGGAACAGGATCAGAGCAGCAGGATGGGCCAATGGGTCTAGCCCATTACTACTCCTTCCCAAGGCCCGTCAACTTTTGTTCACTACAATTGAATCGGGTCGAAGCCCGACAAGCCCAAACTCCCCGTTAACCTTTTATATTACGAAAAAACGTGCGACAAAATCGTTAAGAAACACTAAATTTGTTTTTAGTAAAATTCTTCAATACTTGTGTCAGAATCTGGACAAGAAGTTCCCAAGGAACATCAAGAACAACAAAAGCAAGAACGACACTCCTCGAATATCGCCATATTTTATAGTTACTTACTTTCGTACATACACAACTTATTTTCTTCAAGGCACCTCTTCTCCCACAGTAAGTCTTGATCGTCTAGGACCCAACTAATTCCTACAACGACTCGTATTATCAATTTTACAACAAACAAATACGTCAGGCGAAACTCTATTTGATTCACTCTATCTAATTTTATCCAACTTGATTTTTACGATCGTTGATAAAAAAAAAAGAACAAATAGCCAATAAAATAGAAGTTGGCATGTGTTTATGGTGCCTATATTCCTAGTAAAAAGTATGATCTAGCTAGTGGGCTATGGAGAGATCAAGAACCACATCTTCAACCAAAATCATTCACAAATTTGAATTTTCTTTTTTCATCTTAATTAAACATAATATATATATATATATATATATATATATATATATGTGTGTGTGTGTTGTGGTGTTCAATTACTTGTTGTGGCAATATCCTAGCTATGTTATAGATATGTTGAATTACCATATATAGGATTTGACAATCTAGAAAATAAGCTAAGACATATAGTCATTATTAATTATAAGTAATAAAATCAACATATATACATAATTTTTTTATTTTAAAATAAATAAATAAATATATGTTCAATTTAGTCGATAGTACCACGTTTAAAATGCTTTTTATGTGGTGACCGAATAGTATATGACTTTTTCACTATTCCTATCAACTCTACGTCTTTATTATTATTTATTAATGGGGGTGAATTACATCCAACCCCATTAAACTTTGATATTTAATATAATTATAAATATTATTTGAGAAATTATTGATATTGTTTTACATGTGATATATCATATAATTTTTGGACGGTAAGGTAGAAATGTCAAATTTCTCTTACTGAAATTTTATTTTTTTAAAATAAAATTTATATATAAAAATATGATGTTGGATGGATTTTATTAATTTTAAAATTTTATAAATATGTAAAATTATAATTTAAAGTCTAAAAGGATATTTCTGACAATTCAATTTAAAGTTTGGATGAAACCCTAACATAAGTGTTGATAGTTGGAATGCATGTGTTAATAGTTGGATGGACGTTATTATTATGTAGCATCGATAATTTTGCAAATATCACAAAAATATTTGTAATTGTATCAAATTTCAGGAGTGCTCAATGTAGTTTATCCTTTTATTAACTAGTAGACAATTTCCATCCAACACAATATTTTGAAAATTGAACTGGTGATCAAACCAGATTAATTACATGTACAGTGACTGATTTGACCGAGTTGAAAAATCGATTAACCCAATGCATATTATATACATGTAATATATAGTATATCAATTGATTAAATAAATACACATTATAATAATAATTTATAAAAATTATGTAATTTATAAATAAATACAATTTATAATAATTTAAAAATAAAAAATCAACAAATTTCTAAAAAAATTAAATCAAAATTCAAACTAAAAAAATTAAAATTTAAAACGCCCCCAATTCTTAAAGCTTGAATATTTTATTGCTTTCAAATGAAAGCAACAACTACTTCTCTATTTATTATTTTTTTTAAGAAACCCTAAAAATATTGGAGAAGATTTAGTGGAAAGAAGCACATCAAGGAGAAGGAAAAAAACTATATTGGCATTCTTGTCTTTGATTTGAGCTTTATTTTTTTTTTAAAAAAAATAAATAATAATAACTATATATATAAGTTGATCGATTTTGACTGATAAATTGGATTATCTTGATCAATTTGCATCGAGTTTGACCACAGCATGATGAACTCAGATCGATTCCCAAATCAAACTAATCGAACGAGACGATCTGATCCAAATTTCAAACTTGGGTTCTGCACTCTCCAATCATGATATCAAAAATAATTTGCTACATTCTTTAACAAGAACTAAAATACATATAACTAAAGAAATATATACTAAAATGTTTAGCGTGAATTAAATCCATAACATTATATATATATATTATTTATGAGATTTCATTTTATAACGCACCGACACTTCAATAAATTACTTGTATCGGACACCAACATATGTCGAATAAAGTATTTGTGTGCCCAAAAATTAAAAAACAACAAAGAACGCAGTATCTGGTACGCTGATACGTGTATAAGGACACAAAATAGAAAATTTTCTATCTTTTTTATCGATTTTTCTTCTCCATTATCGATTGCATCTGGAGAACTCACCATAAGAGAAGTGAATCTCTATTTTAAGCTCTATTTGCTTTAATAATGAACTAATTATGTATATTTTTAAGCCGTGTAAATTCATATTATGAGACGTCAAAGACGTGTTGTGTCCAAATATTATGATATTTCGTATCTGAAAGCTCGTGTCACCGTATCCGTTTGCATGCATCATTAGATGTCGACACTCAATTATTTATGGAGTGAAACTGCAAATTTGAGCCAAAGGAAAAAAGTTGGTACATGTTGCAAGAATTATGAACTGATTGGGTCCAGAAATATCAAAAATAGGAAAAAGAAAAAGCAGTGGAATGTATGAAACAGGAGGGATTTTGGTCTTAATGTATATATGCAAATTGTGTCAAATTAGATGTGCTGGCCATACGTTGGCTGATTTGTGCTTCCGAGATATGTGGGGGCATATGTCTCAAAAGAGGCAAACCTTGATTCCCAGAATAGCCACATACCAAAAAGGTTGTAATAAATGTACAGTACTGATCAAGACTTGGGAGTCCCAACGCCCCAGAATAGCCACATACCATAAAGATAAAAAGGAAAATAATTGTAATTTCGATGTAATATGAAAAAATAATATTTTTTTTAATTTGTTCCCGTAATTTGTTTTAATCCTGTAAATATAGGGTAGCAAGTTTGGCCCTGTTGAAATCAATTTCAGTAATTTGATCCTACAATTAAAAAAAAATTGGTAATTTTATGACAATTTCAACCGAAATTCATAAATTTGTTGTAAGAGCCCTAAATTAACGTATCACTTACACATCACATGCGATTTTCCTGCAAGATTGTTGGAATTGTCTGTAATTCATGAAACCAAATCGTATAAATTTATTCATACGGGTTTAAAAATACCTCCCAGATCAAAATTATAATTTTTCCCGTATAAAAATGACTTATATTTGGTGGGTTTGGTGTTTTGCTCGAAAAAGAATTGGTGGGGAATTTATTTTTTTATTTTGTATATTGTTTGATGCACTGTTGACTTGGAGGTCAATTCGAAGGAAATAATAATACTAATGTTAATTGTTTGGTGTGGAATCATACATATATATATATATATATATATATATATATATATATATATATTTGGTCCCACCAATTGGGATGAAGAGTTTCGTTCTGTATTGTTAACCGGAAAAAAGTTGTGGGCATGTCGACAGATGTTTATGTTTGTTTCTAGTTAAGATTGCTAAAAGCGGCACACAATTTCATTCCATGACAAACATGTGTATTTATAATGATTTTGGGCAACATTAAAAGCTAAATAAATAAATAATGTATTTCATTTAAAATTAGGATAAAATTATATTAACACTTTTTTTTATGTTAGATTTACTTATACGAGTACCATCTATGATTTATAAAAATTACAATACGTTTGTGAGGTTGTAGTTGTAATTACAAGTACACTCCAGAATTTACATTGTCACAACTTGAGGTGCATAATTACACTAGCACCCCATCGGGGTGTACCTGTAATTTTAGAAAGATCAAGGAATGTTTATGTAATTAGGTTCAATTTTCGAATGTATCGATGTAATTAATTTACTATAAAAAAATAAAATAATATCAACACATCTGCACTTAAAGTAATTGATCCGTACAAGTAGGAGCACCTGCAATTTTTAACTAATGTTTATGTTTTAACTAACTTATAGTCACACGATCGATGCATCCTTTTTCAAGTAATTGAAGTTTCGAGTCTTGTGAAAATTTATATTTGATTAAATCAAATTAATTATAGTATACGCAGTATTGTAATCGTTATACGATTAAGGGTTCGTTTTAAATGATACATTGAATCACACAATAGCTGAATAAGTAAATAAAGTCAATGTGAGTTAGAATTTGAGCAATTCTGTGTACAAGGCTAATAACTCTGGCTCAGAAATCTTGGACAAAACCTGCCACTTGCATCGGAAAGGCGGCCTATTTTCTTTCAACAACTTGATCTCAGGTCATGATCAAACGTTGTCTGGGATTCGACAAAGCCCAGGAATTTCATGTTTGCTTCAATTATTACTTTCTTATCCTTAACCAAGAGCGTATTCTTTGTTGCCTTTCACTTTAAGCCATCCTTGTATTACCATTAAATTCATACAACTGGCATATTTCATTTTTTCTTTTTATTTGGAAAGATTTAATGAGATGGAATTCAAGGATTGCCACAAATTGTTTAAAAATAAAAGAAAAATATAAAGAGCTCCCACAAAACGAATGAGATTTTCTTGTTTGGGGAGCGAAAGATCATCGGACAGCACATGTCACACTGTATTATACTAATATGACATGATTATAGCTATTTATACAAATTTATCCATTTTTTCAGATAACTTAGATACATAAGAGAAAAAATTCTAAGCCACATCAGATTTGGCATGACTTGAACTAATTATATGACAAGTACAGTGCATTTGTTATATAATTGATTTGGCTCGGTTAAATTTTGATTTGAGTAAGAATTACCATGCTGCTGCTGTGCGTACCAGAAACAAAACTACCTAGTAATATGTGTAATGAAAGAATCCAACTCCAAGTGCGTGGCTCCACCTTTCGCCACTGCCTTCCTGACAGAACCACTCAACTCCGCTCTCTTCCGCATCTCCGCCCCTTCCTCCGACGCCATCAGCCTCGCCACAGCGCTCTCCACGGCCGAAGAATTCACTAACTCATCCCGTCGAGCCCAATCCTTCACAGCTAAGCCAATCTTCAACACTCTGGTTATCAAAATGGTGTTTCTTGGTTGGTCGGAGTGCATCGGCCAGGCCGCAATGGGCACGCCCATGGAGATACTCTCCATGCACGAATTCCAACCGCAATGGCTCATAAACCCACCTGTTGCAGAGTGCCCCAAAATCTCCAACTGCGGAGCCCAATCCCTCACAATCATTCCCCTCCTTTTCACCCTCTCTTCGAACCCTTTTCAATTCACTTTTAACTTCCCGGCCGAAAAAGTTCCCCCCGTCAGCGTCTCTCAGAACCCATACAAACTTCTGCTGACTTTTCTCCAGGCCCATCGCCAGCTCCTGGATTTGTTTATCCGACAATGTTGATGTTGTCCCGAAAGAAACAAGGATCACTGAGTTGGGGCCCTGTCTGTCGAGCCATTTTAAGCATCTGTGACGGGAATCTGAATTGGATGATGGTTTCTTCCTTTCGACTAATTCTGCGCCCACCGGATTGAACGGCCCGAGAGCCCATTGTTTCTTGTTTCCACTGATTTCAGGCTTTGCTAATAGCTCAAGGAACGGACTTTCCACCACCCTGCATGTGTTGTAAATCCTGCCAGAATTCAGGTTCATGTACTGATGCTGATTTCCGACGAATTTCACGAACTCAGGACTGAAACATCCTTCCAGGGACGGCAAATTATCCAGGATTTCTTTGTCAATGGCGAAAGGCCTCCCTGTTTTTTCCCACAAGAAGAAGAAAATCGTGTACGCCGACACACTGTGAAAAGTGTAGGACTCAGCATTAGGAAAATTGACAAAATCTTGCACCACTGATCCCATCAAAGAGTCATAAATTACGACAACTCGACGGTTTATGGCACAAAGACAGCGCAGAAGCTCCGCGACAGGCTGTCGCAGGGCAGATGAGGCGTCGAACAGTGGCTGGGGACGTGAAGGGAAAGAAGATTGAAAAGAAAGTGATGGGAACTGATCATGGAAAAAGATGTTGGATATCGACAGAGGGTTCCAGCCGTGGATCCGGCGCCGCGCCTGGCGGTTGTGGGCGGCGGTGCTGACATAGTGGACCGCCACATCATGGGCGGAGATGAGGCGGGAGAGGTGGAGGAGCTGGTTGAGATGGCCGTGAAGAGGGAAGGGCACCATCAGCACCACCACATCTTCCGGTCGTAGGCCATTGGAACCCATTGCATTCGCTTTTTGCAATCTAGCTACCTGCAGAGTGTTCCAATTGATTTGGTTGGCACCAAACGTCGGATTATTGCCAGCTTTATAGTGTGATGAACATAACTTTTGTAATTAATTATTGAAAGTGAAGTTTTATGGATTTTACTAACTTTATAGACTTGCGTATGACGATTGAATTTCCATTTGAAAATCCTCTGTATCGTCTATTTCATTTAACATATACAGTCATACCATCATGGATAAAATATTTTCTTAAATAATATAAATGATAAATTATAACAAGCTTTTTTAGAATTTAACATATTATGAGTACTTTTTTATTTTTTTGAAAAATTATAAATACATTTCTCTGACATTAAATGAAATTATATAATTCTTGGATGGATGCTTGAAATTGTCAATTTCATTCTTACTGTATTTTTTCTTTTTGAAAAAAAAAAATAGATGAAATGGATGGAAAATTTTGAAAAATTGTAAAAGGAAATTTATCCACTTAGCCCATAAAAATATTATTTTTTTAAAAAATAAATAAAATTATAATTCATAATCTACAAAAACATTTTGCTAGTTCATAACAGAAAAATGGATGAAAACTTAATCAAAACTAACATATTGGCCTATATTGTTAGACAATCATTAAAAAACAGGGAATATTAGTAATTTTTGAAATACCGATTGGGTATTTGTAATTTTGTGAAATCTTATGGAGCTCGTTGTAATTTACTTTAAAATAAATATTAAAAGATGCAATTTTGGAGTAAATATATCTAATTTATTCCGTTATGATTAACTCATACTTGCCCTTTAATTAAATACATTTTCTTCCCTTTGTGCTCAACGTTTTATCTTGTCAGATTATGATTTCAGTTATCAGTGAAATTATTTTTTTATAAAAAAAATTATTATGGTCCGAATCATAAATTTTTTTTTTTAACCTAAATCAAATTCAATGTACTTACATCTAATAATATATAATTTTCAAAATAACAATAATAGTATCGATTGACTGTAAACAGATCTGATTCGACTCAAGAACTTTTAGGAAAGTCAATTTTGATATTTCAAAGATGAAATAATTGATACAATACCACTAATCGAAACATTAATATATAAGAACTGTTGAAATGCTGAAATAATTAAGATTATGTTGTAATAATCCTGAAATTAATTGAGGAAGTGGTCATGATCTTCATGGTCAGTGTCAACCTCACACTACTACATGTGCCAAGGATGGCACCGGTAATGATAATGACATGATTATTACAACCTTATCTTGGTATTAGGAAAAAAATAACACTTTGATATTGAACAAGATCGCAACTTGTTGCATATCGAGAACAAAAATTTTAGGTGCCCATCACGTGATTAATTGGCTGTTTCTGTTAGTTATTTTAGTTTTGTTTACACCCCAAAAAAACAAAAAAATTAATGATGAATAAAAATAAATTTATTACATCATTTAATATATCAAAAGTTGATTAATTAATACATGGTTATTTCATATCCAATATTTTATTTAGGCTGTATTTGAATTGCTGAATTTAGATTTGAATGAAAGGAAAAAAAAAACACCAATATTTATTAAAATATAATTTAAAGTTAGAATTAAATGGATTGAAATTCTTTAATTTAGAATTATTCAAATAAATTTTAAAAATTTGTTGTTAAGAATATGAAATTCACAATTTCATATCTATAAATTTAAATGCAATTTTTAAGGAAAGAAACACGAAACACGATCTACTATTAAAATATATAAATACCCAATGTCAGAACAATTCGAACCACATTTATTATTAATTAATTTAAGGGTAAACACCATATTTTTAGATGGACAAAGATGATAATTCAAACCTACATTTTAAAATTATGTAATTTTATTAAATATTAGAGAGTATTTGTAATTTTTCAAATAAACAAGAAGTATTCATAAATATGTTAAATTTCAAGGGAGCTCGTTGTAATTACCCTTAATTTAAAGACAAACTATCTAACACTTAAATATAAGAGATAATTACACTCTTCTTCCCCAAGATTTGGTATAATTACATATAGACTCCTTGTAGTTTGAAAAATTACATCTACTATCCTTAATGATGCTTTAAATTTAACAAATAAGTCCCTCCATTAGATAATATATTATCGAATTTTTTGATCTTAATGAAAATGGAGATACAAATCCATATCTACCCTCAATTGGCTTATTACTGATTTATTGTAGATTAAATCAATCTTTTTATGATCAAATTACCCTTATACAATTTCACACGTTAACATATGTGATGAAGTATATCTTCACCGTTACAAGTGTAGTTTAGTCAGAAAAAATTTGTTTGATTTGCAATAAGTCAGTAAAAAGTCAATCGAGAATAAATATTAATTTTCTCATTCCAACTTTTTTTTCCCTAATGTTATCAAATTCAGTAACTTTTTACTAACGAATGGGCCTATTTGTTAGACGGATGTAAATTTCAAGGGTGCTAGATATAATTTTTCAAACCACATAGGTACTACGTGTAATTAATTATTGTTCCAAATTTACTAGTTTGGGGGGGGGGGGGGGGACTAGAAAATTTTTCATTAGCCTTGCATCAAGATGCATAGTAGGTCAAGCTGGGTTAGGCACCAAACTGAACCGATAAAAGAAATAGATTGGTTCGACCCAAGCCCATTTGGGATCGGACTAGTTCTAGACTGGTCTCAGGAATCAATAATCGGGACCAACAAAGCCTAGTGCCCACGAACACCTAGTCCTGGATCGGGCCTGTTAGGCCTTTTTTTTTTTAGTTTCATTATAATTATTTAAGTATTATTTTTTATACACAAAAAATTGAGTAATTTAATTTATTATTTATTTATTTATTTATAAGACAATTAAAATTTTAAATAATTATTTGTAAGAAGACCTCAATAACATCCGGGCTTGATGCGTGCCTGGTTTGAGTCTCAACCGAACTAGTCCATGGGTTTGATCTGAGTTTATAAATAGGCTCAATTGAGGCCCACTTAGAGATTCAAGTCCGCCCCAAGAGCGATCATGAATAATAATCGGCCAGTCCTAGTCAGGCTTCTTCGAACTGATTTCTGTCGATTCTTGACTGATTTGGTTCACTGTGCACCTTGAACCTTGCATTAACTCTTAAGGCAATTGTATAAATATTCTTCTAATTATCTCTAGAGTACGTTAATTGTTAAAAAATCTGAAAAAAAAAAAAAAAAAGGACAGGAACTAGGTTGTCTGTTTTTACTACTGATGGAGTGTGTCCAATGAAATATTCAATCAAAGATGTTGGCAAGTGAAACACTTCACCTGCCTATAGTAGTCCAGGTCAAATTTTTAATAAATACGCAAATAGGAAAGAGACAACAGCTAATTACTTCTATGAAATTATTGCTACATCTCTCATTTAAATTATACCGTCTATTCTTAATTTCAAACGAACAGTACTGTTGTCCGAACCACACTTAAATCCTTCATAACTTTATCTTCTCGTCGATTAAGTTTAATTTAAACATCGAAATTGAAACCCTATTACCTTAAAAACGTGTCAATGAATGTTACTATCATAGAGAACTGAAAACTCACAATAATTTAAAATAAGATTTACAACAGAAGTGACTTGTACCATGTCCTAAAACTTTGATTTTATTTAAAGCTATCCTTTGGGCACTTTCGGCCGTGCATCGCGTGGTGGTGTTCCTTGATGCGTGTGTCTATATACTTACATATATGTAAGGTAAATATTTAAAAACCTTAATTATGGACAGAGGGAATTATTTTCTTCTTACATAGGATGAAAGTGTAATCCTGTCAGCGTTGGGGCAAGAAAACAATTGGATTCAAAATTTACATTTATCCACAAAATTGCTGCTGGTGGTTGGAAATTAGAATCAAGAGAGTGGTTGGGACAGGGTGAAAAAAGGGACCACCAACATGATCCAGGACAATCACTTCTTAGAAAGTTTGAGGGTGAATTTACCCCCCCACGTCATATTAAAAATAAATAAATTATTTAATTTTAAAAAAATAAAGAGGCAAATTACTATATTTTAAAACACATAAGAGAGTGAGTTGCTAGTTTATTTTTTTATAAGGAGTTGTTTGTCGATTTTCCCTAACACAAGTAGGTAGATTGCAATTTACCCAAAATTTTTAATTCTTCCTAATTTTTCTTTTAATATTTTTAGTTTTTATGAAATTTCTGCAAAACCCGATTTTATTTCTATTTAAAAAATTTAAATATAAAGTTTCAATATTTTCTATTAAAAATAATAATCGTCTTTGAATTTTGATATAAACAATATTAATTATCCATAAACATAAAATAAGAAAAAAAATCCTTGGTAAAGGTCTGGGACGTCGGTCCCCAATTTTTTTTTTTTTTAAGTGATAAGTGTGGTTATTTTCATATATCGCCTACACCACTGTAGTTTTAATCATTATTTGAAAGTACTTGAAATCAGTTGTCGGATCACATTCAGTTTACATATTTGAGAAAATTTCTTGAAACGTCTCAAATCATGGAGCTGGATATGAATAAAAATCAACTATATACATGCATCTAATTGTAATTAATTTGAACACCGTATATTTTAACATGGCCTAACAATTATTGAAGGGATTCTGGTAAAAATATAATACTTTTTCGTTGACCCATTAACAAATTGTAATCAAAATCAATTTGAATTTGAAAAAATTTTAGCTACTTTTGCTGTCAAAGTGATATTTAGAGATTCATACCATTCTTGTTGCGGGTCTACTGTAAACCTACACCATCAATTGTTTAGATCTTTCGCGGTCGATAAATCTTAAAGTGAAGATCACTGGATGAAAGGCAGACCACTTGTTGCATTTTCATTCTATGTTTTCGATGAGATGGTTGTGTGGTGGTCTCGTGTAAGTGAATTTATTTCAAAAATATAAAAATAAAAAAAAATAGCCCATTTTAGTATTTTGTCCAAAATTAGACATACATTTATTTGTTTCTGACCAGAAAAAATCAATTTGGGATCACACAAATTGCAAGTTGGCGGAGAAATGGGACATATCTAGTTGTCCAAAAATGGTCAGGTCAATTTCAAAAATTGGTTTTTTTTGATATAATTGGGTTTTTCTTCTTTTTGGTTTTATTATGAAAAGATTTCTCTTTTTAAATTCAATGAAACTTTCGTAATGTTGTGGCATGTTATATGATTTTTGTTAAAAACGATTATTTACTGTAGTTAAAAGTAAAAAATAATGATGACATTGACTAGTAATTAATCACGATCATGCAACGACTAGTAACCATTGCTTCTATAAATTTTTTCAAAATCTTGATTAAGAGATAACATCAGATATCATAATTGAAATATGGAATATTTACACTTTCCTCTCATGAGGTTCGGTGTAGTTACACATAAACCCTCTGTGATTTGAGAAATTACATCTAGTACTCATAAGGTTTGCTTTCGTCTAACAAATAGGTCAGTTTCACGTGTAATTATTATTCAATGATCACGTGTAATTACGTCCCTATGCTAAATGTAATTTTTCAAATTACAGAGAATTTACGTGTAATTATATCAAATTTTAGAAAAGAGAGTGTAACTATCCCTTGAAATATTGATGGTTTTGCATTAAAAGTTAAAATCAAGAAATGAATCCTTACCGTTGGAAGCTATAGTGGCTTCAATGATGCTACATATTATTCAATGATCACTTCTCATATTTAAATCCTTTATAGGCCTAAACATCTGCTAATAATTACAGAATTTCGTATTTAAATTCAAATGCAAACAAAAATCTAAATAACTAACGTACTCTATTTTCTGGCAGTTTTTGGTAAAAACAATCATAATTAAGTAAAAAATTTCAACGGAATTGAAATTTGCATAATTTGAAACCGGACTCACAAAGCTCCAATTCATGTAAGATCCACCCAAAATGACAATCGTGTGTGTATTCTGAAAATGCGTTTGAAAATTTCCTAAAAATATGGTACTAAATGCTGAAACAAGAAGACAAGTTTGATTCGCTTCGAAATTCTCAACATTTACTACCAAAGCAAATTAATACAATTTTCTAACTTATCTTAGTTCTTATTACATCATTTGCAAACAAAAGATGACAACTCAGAGACAAGATAGAAAACCAAAGAGTGAGATGTGATGACATACGAAAAGATTAGAAACGGACAACGTCTGTGTTTGTCTTCGGATAGGAAGAACCCTGGAATGGAATAGGATAAACTGAAAAAAAGAGAAAAATAGACATAGGGGTTCTGTTCAAATGCCAACTCAAGATCGCAGACATGCTTCCCTATTATGGCCTGTGTTTAGGTTGTTGTCTTATATATGCAAAGTTCAGTTCTGGTTGGGTGCAGTCCAAATTTCTTGTCTGACAAAAGCTATGTATCGTGGGCTAACAAAGTGTGATGTCTATCCATTGTATAAATTACGACCAATTTTGCTAAAATTTGTAATATAATTATAAATGCTCTATTGTTGTTTAAAACATTATCAATACATCTTATTTCCACAACTGTTCAAAGACTAGCCCCATCGATCCGTTGGTTTCTATTAAATTTTTATTCATATTTTTTGTGGTGAATTGGGCAAAATGCCTCTTTAGACTGTGAATTATAATTTTACTTTTTTTTTTAAAAAAAAAAAGATCTTATGGACTAAATAGACTATTATTTTATAGTTTTTTTTTTAAATTATATATATCAAGGGCAAAATGGGCAATTCTAAAATTACGTCCAAAGACTACATAAATCATCATATATTATGGGTATTACTAATTTTTCAAACAATAAAGATCTATTCATCATTAAGTTAAAATTAAAAAAAAAAAGGTAAAATTACATTTTTGGTCCTGTAACTTTAGGTCGTTAGCACTTTTAGTCCTGTAACTTACTTCATTTACACATTTAGTCATTTCTTGACGAATTTAGTCCTTAGCATCTCACATTTGGTCCTTTTTTGGCAAATTTAGTCCTGTATTGACAATTTTTGTCCTAACGACTCATAGTTAAAGGATAAAAAATGAGATTTATTACAGTTTGAATAGGACCAAAATTGTCACCACAGGACTAAATTTGTCAAAAAATGACCAAATGTGAGATGCTCAGGGCTAAATTCGTTAAAAAAAGGACTAAATGTGTAAATGAAGTAAGTTACAGGACTAAAAGTGCTAACGACCTAAAGTTACAGGACCAAAAATGTAATTTTGCCAAAAAAAAAACTCGTTGTAATTTACGCTTATCTATTTATTTTATATTTTTAGTTCATGATTTAGGCGCCTCATGCAGGAGTTATAGTTCTGGCTAAGTAATTAATTCATTCTGATTTTATTAAAAAAATCAAAATGGTCAGAAATTATTAAAAAAAAGTTAGATACTCTTTTTTTAGGAAATTTAAAATTTTGACATGAGATTGGTTAAACGTTTAAGTTTTAGAGACCTTTTGTTATTAGGTAGCATAACCATGGAGGGAAAATTCTTGTCCAGACCCGACTCGCCCAAACTTGAATCAATCACATTAGTATACAATTTAGGAAAAGTGACCAATCATAGAGCAAATGTATTACACATTCTCTGCAATTAGATTGATTTAGCCGAACCAGGTCCAGGCGAGAATTTCTCAACCATGGAGAAAATTTTTGGGCTTTTGGAAATTCTGTCATATGAATTTAGGTAGTTTTTTTGTTGAAATAAGATCTCAAAGTTTTTTGGATTTATTCTAGCCAATTTTTGAAGTTGCTATCAAACTGGACAGGAATTGTCACTAAGATCAATAGATAATGAGTTTGAATGGGAACTCAAACATAATTGAGGCAATAAGAAAATTTCAAACCCTCCACCCCCAAGATTGAAAAAAGTAATATTATTGATTCATCCTCATCCTCATCAGACAAACTGAAGCCACATATACATAGTATGTAAAAGGATGGAATAAATCTTGTCAAAATTTGTAGGTTTGGCTGAGCCAAACCACCAAGCAAAAAATAGACATGATATACTTACTATGTGATTGATTGTTTTTTCTAAACTATATATACACCAATCACACTGCAAATGTATTTATATTTATCATATAATTGGTTCAAGTTCGACCATCACACTGACAATTTGCTTTCTTTGTCATAATTGGGGTAAGAGAAAATGACTAAACAAGATTTTTTTTCGCGAATTTGGAGATGTAATATAATTGTATGACAGGCTAAGCCCCTTGATAAGAAAAGAGACACCCTCATCCTTGAAGTATAGGACTAAAATTTCAAGACAGAACATGTGTGTCTTTTTTATCCACAATCAAGAAAGTAGATTAAGTTATGGATGAGTTTCAAGTGAAGTGAAGGATCAAACATGCACGAGAACCAATCCTAGAAAGAAAAAAACAAAGTGATATTATACATGTGCCACCAATTCATAAGTTGATCCACTGTTGTAAGAAGCCAATTATACATCTCAATGGAATCTGTCCGTGCTGATCTCTGGTTGGCCCTTTAGCATTGCTGACTGCCTCAGGACTTTCCAGAAACAAGATAAGGCAAAGGGAACGGATCTGTACTTGAAAACTCCCACGCATCCTTGTTTGGAGAAATGCCAAACAAGAGGGGGAAAGAAAACAAACCATTCAGTTAATCTTATCTTCAATGGCGACATGTAATCAATCAGACAAGCGCGGGAGGATAGTTCGAGCCGCAAAGTAGACATGCCGACTTGTAGGATTCTTGATCATATGTTGTCTAATACTTAATTCAAAGTTATTAAAACGGTCGACATCACCTATTTTAACCAATTCGAATGGTCCGAAATGTGGGGGGATTGAGGAAAAATACTTACAAGTGATTTGAGAGTTTTAATAAGGTTTGATTGATGGATTTTCATAACATTTTCTAAAATAAATCGACTCAAAACATTATAAACTTGGCTAGAAAATATTTCAATATATATTAAATCAATAATTAGAGCAAATACAATATATTTATCATGCGATTGATCATTTTTCTAAATTATACACCAATCACACGATAATTGTGTTGTTGTATTTGCAAAACTCGATTTGAAATTAAAATATTTCTTTCATTTTGTATGTTTAGGCTTAGCTCATCTTTATAAAGGGAGAAATGCAAATAATTTCTCTGTAATATTTATAAATAAACAAATTACCCCCTCATGAATAAAACAAAAATACAGGAGATAAATTTCTTTATTTTAAAAAATACAGGAGATAAATTATTATTTTTTTCTCATATAAATATAATTTACTCATTTACAATATCACATAGGATAAATTGCATTAAAGATCCCCTATTAAATGGAAAATGTAGCATGTGATTGTCTCGTTGAACCATTTTGTTGATATCAATTAATTAATTAAATTAACATTAGAGACATCAAATGGCATCAAACTCGTTTATTAATTATATACTACATTGTACTTGTTTTTCTTGATCTTGATTGGACGATAACAAAACACCGGTCCTACAAAGTAGTTATCTAGTAATATGAGCGACAAAAGAATCCATCTCCAGGCGCGTAATGCCGCCGTCCGCCACCGCTCTCCTGACAGCACCTTGCAACTCTTCGGCCCTCTGTCGTATCTCCTCCCCTTCTCCCGACCCCATCAACCTTTCCAATGTCCTGGAAATGGTCGACGCCATCACCGTCTCATTCCTCCGTGCCCAATCCTTCACAACTAAGCCAATTTTCAACACTTGAGTCATCAAAACCGCGTTCCTTGGCTGATCCGAGTGCATTGGCCAGGCCGCTATCGGCACACCCATGGAGATGCTCTCCATGCACGAATTCCACCCGCAATGGCTCATAAATCCGCCTGTTGCAACATGCCCCAAAATCTCCAACTGAGGAGCCCAATCTCTCACAACAATTCCTCTTTCTTTCACTCTCTCTTCAAACCCTTTTGGCAGCTCAGCCTTTCTCATTGTTCCTTCGTCACCTGCAGTAATATCTCCTCTATCTGCATCTCTCAGAACCCAGATGAATTTCACCTCGCTTTCTTCCAGCCCAGTTGCCAGCTCTTTGATTTGTTCATCCGGCAACGAAGTCGTGGTGCCAAAAGAAACAAACAGTACAGATTTTGGTTCTTGTTTGTCCAGCCATTTTAGACATTCATGCCGTGGCCCGTCAGGTTTTTTCCCCGTCGGCTCCAGCGGATTGAAAGGTCCTATAGCCCAATGTTTCTTGTTTTCGTTTCCCGTCAGCTTTTCGATTAAATTGATGAATCTGCCTTCGACCACTCTGCAGGCGTTGTAAAGATTTCCAGAACACGAGCCCATGTACTTCCGTTCAGCAACAATAAACTCCATGAATTCTGGTGTGAAGCAATCATCAAGAGAAGGGACCTGTTTTTCCAGGTCCTCCTCAACTGGGAAAGGCTTTTCCTGGCCTTCCCAGAAGTACCAGAAAACGGAGAAAGCTGAAATGCTGTGGAAAATGTAGGATTCAGCATTTGGAATGGAGAACACATCCTGAACCACAGACGACATTAACGAATCGTGGACAACGACGACTCTATGTGTAGTCTGAGAGAGAGTTTGGAGGAGGGCGGCGAGCGGCCGCCGGAGGTGGGATATGGTGTTGAATAGTGGCTGGAGATGTGAAGGGAATTTGTTGGCGGCATTGGGGTTAGCAGTGGGAGATTGAAATTCCGGGATAGAGAAGTCGTGGAAGTGGATGTTATCGGCGGCCAGTGGGTTCCACCCATGCAGGCGGCGCTTCCCCTGGTGGTTGTGGGTGGCGGTGGAGACGAAGTGGATGGGTATGTCGTAGGCGGCAATGAGGCGGCTGAGGTGGAGGAGCTGGTTGAGGTGGCCTTGTGCCGGTAGAGGCACCATTACCACCGCCACTTGAGATGGTGTGGAGCCATTCTTGGCGTCGCGGTGGTTCAGGTGGGGGTTGCAGGAATGGTAGCTGCAGGCCATGGGACCAGGGTTTTCTTTTCTGTTGAGATTACTCCTGGAAAGTTGGAAGTTTGTATGTCTTTGGAATTGATGTTGTCCAGGGTTTTAATAACATCTTGGAAATTTCTTCTTAATTTGTTTAAATGTACAAAATTCTTGTTTCCTACATGATTGATACTTTCTAGGGCTCAACTTAACTTGAGTTTTTTTATTCTTGTGAGTATCGTTTGGAAATTACACTTCCATTCCACGTTCAATAACTGGGAAAAATGTAATTTTAGTTCTGTAATTTATGGGTCTGGTATTTTTGATTTTGTATGAATTAATTTTTGTAATTTAGTCCTATAATATTAAAATTCTGACAATTTTCATCTTTCCTATCAATTTGGCTGGAAAATTACATGTGATTTGCATATGTTTTCAATTAATTTTTAGTTCTGTAACTTAGAGGAGTTGACATTTTTGGTCCTATATGAATTTATTTGTAGGACTAAAATTACAAGTAAATTGCAATTTTCGGCCAAGTTAGCTAGAAAAGGACTAAAATTGTTAAAATTATAAAGTTATAAGATTCAACTGCAAAAATGCAATTGGTACAGCACTAAAAATATCACCCCCTTAAATCACATGACTAAAACTGCAATTTTCCCTTCAATAATAAGAAAACTATGCCCACCGAAAATTCTAAGCCAAATATGATTTAATTGAATTTAAATTAATTATGTGATAAGTGCAATATTTTTATTGTAACTAATATATAATTCAGATAAAATTATCAATTATATATTTTACTTACTTAGTAAATAATTTAATTCGATCTATTCGGATTTAGATAAGATTTTTCGAATAAGTGAGTACCGTATGGGAAGAGAATTGCAATAATTGATCCTCCGTTCTGTTTCTGGAAGGTGGAATTCTTGCGTAGTCAATCATGCACATAAATCAGCTATATATATTAATTTATTTCTTGGTGATCACTATAAGTAAGGTATATTAGTGGATTAATAATAATGAAGCTAGCTGGGGTTCTAATAGTCTTGGGATATTTTAATTCCTATCCACTAAAAGAGTTAAAATATTCAATTACAATAAATTGTTATGATTAATAATAAATAGTTATTGATCAGGCCAAATAATAGTTGTTGGTCATGATTTTTGTGATAGATCGCTAAAACATTTGTCATATAGTCATGACAAATGTTTTGATCATGACTCTTAATTTTCAGGGATAAATATTTTTTATGATGAGAAAGTTAGTTTTTTGCATTGATGTTATTTAATCATAGTTAATAGTAGTTATTTACCATAACTTTTAGCCATATTTATTAATATTGTAATCAATAATAATTTTTATTTCTAGTGATCGTAGGATAATTTATTTATGAGTATGAAAGTAGGGAGGGATATTGATGTGCATAAAAATAGGCTGGCCCAAAGAGACCCAAGCAATCCAAAAAGAAGAAAGCAACGAGAGACTCGTAACATCCTGAGAGGCCCAAGAGGACAGGGCATCCCCCTACTCGGATTGAGAGGACGGGGCATCCTCCTACTCGTACCATGATAAAAGCTTAACAAAATGTTCGGCCCAAAAGGCCCGCGCACGTGGCAGCCCACTATCCTACATAGCATCTCGTCAACCCATGTGTCAGCAACCACGTTAGACCACGTCAGCCCTAGGAGGACTTCCCTTGGAGGCTGGGACTCACTAGAGACAAGGAGTCCCCCAAAACTGGAGAAATACTCCAAACCTTAACAGACTCCAACAACTCTCCCGGATCTAGGGGATAGGGCATCCTCCACATCAGAACAGCATAACTAACCAAAGATGAAGGCAAATTAGACCTTATCCTGACACTCCCATCCACTCTTCTTGAGAACAGATGGAACGTGCAGACTCCAACCGAGAGGGGAAGGGGCGTCCCCTCCCCTATAAATCCAGGTTCATTCTATCTTACCAGGAGATCTCGACCTGACCTTGACCTCACCTTCGACACACCTTCAGGATCTCTCCCTGACACATTTCTCCCTCTCTAGACGTCTCCCTCACATCTCTTACACATTTCTTCTCTCTAAACACTCTCTAAGCACTCCACAAGCACGCTATCACGTGTTCATCACTTCTACACCTATATTATTCACCATATCTCGATTTATATCGCATTTATCTACTTTTATCTTCATATTTCTTGAAGATTCAATATTAACTTGGGCGTCAGGAGTGCTAACACCTTTTTTTCAGGTCCCCCCTTCAGGATTTGCAATCGCTTCGGCCCAAGTCCTGAACAATTGTCCAAGTCCTTCGGACCGGTGCGTTTTTTGAACACATCATTGGCGTCGTTTGTGGGAACATTGATCTAAGGCGTGAGATCTATGGAATCTACCAACAAAGGAGATAACACCTCTTTCAGAATGATGGTCCCCCTCCTATTGGAGGACCTTTCCCTAATGCTTACTACCTCCGTTCATGGCCCTACTTCAGTCGGCCCACAACTATCATTACTTAATTTTAATGTTCCTACTAATCTACTATTCAATATGCAGAGATCCTTGCGACATGGTGTCCCCTTGGTGAGAAGGCGGAAACACCCTCCCCCACAAGAAAGTGCCCCCAAGGATTGGATGACGATATTGAAAGCTTGAGCATGACCTCTTGAACCTGCAAAGGTGTGTCTTTAGGATCCCCCTAGAAAAGTAGGAGGGCATCCTCCTCAGAAAAATCTACAAGATGTCTCCTAGAAAAGCAGGAGGGTATCCTCCTTAGAAAGTAAGCCCTACCCCAGGCAGACATCCCCCTTGACAAATAAATTTTAATTACAAGCTTTCCTCAAGGATTATTTTTAATATTTTAACATTTTTGAAATTTTATTTTATCACATTCGACATATTAACATGTGTCTTCTTGTAATAATTTCACGAAGGATGCATCCTTCTTAAATTTCTCATAAAAGCTCTGTCTTCCACACAGGCACAGAGGCCCTCCTTCGAGCAGGTAGTTAGGTCCTTCTCTAAGGGAGTTGTAAGTTCTGTCCCGTGCAGGCACATAAGCCCTCCTCCGCGGAGGCATCTAAGCCTTGTCTCTAGCGAACACCTTATTCTTCCTCCGACGAGGTCCCTAAGTCATGTTCCAAGGAGACACCCCCCTCAATAAGCCCTCCTCCGACGAAGCACAATAATTTTTGCTTAATGGAAGATCCCTTCATGATATATACATATTTTCTTTATTGTCTAACTTTCTCTTGCAAAAAAATACAACCCTACAACGAAGTAGGCACAAAAGCTACCCGTTAAACCCTTCTCCATGGAAGCACCTTCATAAAAAGCCTTGCTCCGTACAGGCATGAAGTAAGCTCTTATTTTTTGCTTAAGCTCGAAATAGCATAACTGACCAAAGATGAAGGCAAAATCATGTCATATCCACACAACTCATATCCACTCTTCCCGAAAATAGAAGGAACGTTCAGACTCTAGCCGGGAGGAGAAAGGGCATCCCCCTCCCCTATAAATATAGGTTCATTCTATCCTACCAGGAGATCCTGACCTTGACCTCACCTTCGACACACCTTCAGGACCTCTCCCTGACACATTTCTCCCTCTCTAAACGTCTCACTCACGTCTCTTACACATTTCGTACTCTCTAAGAACTCCACAAGCACGCTATCACGTGTTCATACACTTCTACATCGATATTATTCATCGTATCTCGATTTCTATCATATTTATCTACTTTTATCTTCATATTTTTCGAAGATCCAATACCAACTTGGGCGTCAGAGTGCTAACGTCTTTTTTGCAAGTCCCCCCTTCAAGATTTGCAATCGCTTCAACCCAAGCCTTGAACCATTGTCCAAGCCCTTCGGACCAGTACGTTTTTTGAACGCATAAGATATATATAGAAAATCTGAATTTGATATTGTTTTAATATATAAATAATAGGCAAAATTACATTTTTGGTCCTGTAACTTTTGGTCGTTAGCACTTTTAGTCCTGTAACTTACTTCATTTACACATTTAGTCCTTTTTTGACGAATTTAGTCTTGAGCATCTCACATTTGGTCCTTTTTTGACAAATTTAGTCCTGTGTTGATAATTTTGGTCCTATTCAAACTATAATAAATGTCATTTTTGATCCTGTAACTATGAGTCGTTAGGACAAAAATTGTCAATACAGGACTAAATTTGCCAAAAAAGGACCAAATGTGAGATGCTAAGGACTAAATTCGTCAAAAAAAGGACTAAATGTGTAAATGAAGTAAGTTACAGGACTAAAAGTGCTAACGACCTAAAGTTACAGGACCAAAAATGTAATTTTACCTAAATAATATAAGACTCTACATATAATATGTATAAACAAAAATCCGGACTACTTTAAATATTACATTTTATGAAAAAAATGCAATTTCAGTCATGAAAGTTAAGAGGTTGTATTTTTTGTCCTACACAAATTGTTTTTCGCATTTTAGTCTATAATATTTTTTGGCAATTTTGGTCTTTTTCTGGAAAATTTGGCCGTAATACATTGTATGTGATTTCTGCATGATCCAATTAAATTGTAACTTTTAATCATGTAAATCAATTCGTACAGGACCAAAAATTCTAATTAGCCTCCTACGTTACAGGATTAAAGTTACAATTTAATTTGGTAATGTGCAATTTTTCATCCAACTTAATTGGAAAAATAACTAAAATTGTCAAAATTTTAAAAATTATAGGACGAAATTATAAAATTCAATTATGTAGGACAAAAAATACCACCACCCTTTTCTTAGAAAATAAATTCAGATGATACTATTAAGATATTGATTATTAAATGATCTCATTTCTAATAATTATACTTTCAAATAAGATGATCGTTTACATGATATCATAGTCAAGTCAAATAATAGATATTGAATTCGAAATTTATTGCCACATGCACATGAGAGCCACGCATGTTAAAAAAATTAAATACTAAATAATTTTTCTCTCTAGCATTTCGAACTTTTAAATGGGATAATCTTTTAACAAATACTAATACAATTATTTTAATTTTTAATTTAAACTTTTAAATGAGATGTTCGTCTGACAAACATAAACCAGTACAAAATTCATTAATATCAAAGTGCAATAATGTGACTACTGCATGACAAAGTAGTAACTGTAGTATGCACATTATGTAAAAGTACCCTTTTTCTGTCGAGCCATTTCAAATTTTTGGACCCAGTCAACAGCACCTTTCATTTTCTTGATTCATTTGCGGACCTCAATCGCAATTAATTAAAATACAGACTAGCTCCATGTTTTTCTAACCCCCAGTTTGTATCTTTACCTGAAAATGACTGGAATTGATTTGTTTCAAACTGTACTGAGTGATGAATGATTTGATTTGAATGACTGTCTTGTGAAAGTGGAATGAAAAAAGTATATTGAGATATTCTATTTGTTGTTTTAATGCTGCAAATAAATATGTGTCGAGATGTGGTTTACAGTACTAGTTGCTCACAAGAAAGGTGATATGTAGAAATGACGGAGTGATGGAAATTGCATATAATTATTATATGAATACCCTTTGATGTTGTTGAATAGTCTGTATGGCAAAATTATATGAAAAGAGCTATAATGTGAATGGAAACTATGATGCGAATTGAGATTGATGAGCCTGTGTGTCATGTCAAAGGGATTCATTTAAATATTATATAATGAATGGTGAGGTTGATCAGTTGGTGGAGAAAAAAATACTATATCACCTTCTGGTAAACAGATTAGGAAAAGATGAGTTTAATTGAGTGTCTTGTTATGAGTTGGTTGTGTTATGTAATAAACTTAACTTTATGTTGGAATTAAAATTGATTGTGTTCAACATATGTTGCTCATTTTGTATTGTATGAACTATATTGAATGTACATGTATAGATGGTGTCGGTTTTTTACTTATTGAGTTGCAGACTCACTCCTAACATTTTTCAGGTATAGAATCTCTACCCATTGAGGCTTAAGTCCAAACCTTGTATTTCAGTTAGGTCGGGTCAGTATGGATTTTTTCTCCTCACCCGTTAGCACAATATATAAAAGTTACATTTTAAAAATTTAAATACAAATTAAGATCGTGGATGACCTGTGAACTAATTATAATATTTTATTTTATGGTGTTTGATACTACTTTGCTGTCCTATATAAATAAATTACCCTCCCATATTTAGTGCTGACATTAGTAACAGTGATGAGATGTTTGTGGAACAAAGTGATTAATCAGGAGGTTGATGGAAATTTTTTGTCTAAATTAAATTTAATTGATTCATTCAAATCATTAATTATAAAACAAGTATAATATATTTATTATGTAATTAATTATTTTTTAACTGTATCACACTATTAGTGTATTGTACTTGTTATATAAGTATAATTATACTCCTTTCCCTTGAGGTTTGATTAATTACACATAGACCGTATATAGTTTGAAAAAGTACATCTAGCGCCCTTGAGGTTTGCTTCCATTTAACAATAAACTCATTTGTTAGTCAAAATTCACTGAATTTATTGATATTAAAAAAACTGCATAAAAATTTATATTTACCCTTGATTACTAACTATTGCAGGCCAAATAATTTTCTCGGACTAAACTACCCTTTTAACAATGAAAATATACATTCTCAAATGTATTAACGCGTAAATAGTATTAGGTAAAATGGTTATAAAAAAATTATTTAATCAGCAATAAGCTAATAATACGTCAAGTAAGATTTAATATAGAATTTTGACTAATAGAAAGACTTATTAAAAGTGCTAGGGGAAAAATGCAGGGCGCCCCCCTGTGATATGGGGTATGTGCATGATACCCCCCTGTGATATAAAAAATACCAAATTACCTCCTTGTGAAAATTTTAATCTAGCATTAGACCCTTGCGTGCGGAAGATGTGCCATAAGCGCCCAAATTGCGGCTGGGGAGTCATTTTTCGCTGTGTTCGGACAATTATACCCTTTATCCTGAAATAAAGGGGAAAAAGTAAAAGTACTAATTTTTTATATAAAATATAATATAATAATACATACTTTTTTTTATTTAAAAACAAAAAAAGATACCGCCCACCCCTCACCGGCCGCCACCGCCCCTTCCCCTCAGTCACCGCCTCAACCTCCATGCCCGTCGCCTCCTCCATGCCAACCGACGTCGCCGAGCTGCCACGCCATGCCCAGTCGCGCCGCTCCCCCCAAACCAGTTGTCGCCGCCACGCCAAACCCCACCCTTCCACTCCCCTCACTGCGCTCCCTCCCCGCCCATTTCCCCAGTCACCGTGCCTCCCTCCCCGCCCCTTTCCCCGTCCAACCCCCTTCCCCAACTCCCAACCGCAGCGCCCCCCCCCCGCCCATTTCCCCAGTTGCCTAGCCTCCCTCCCTTGCCCGTTGCCATTGCCGCCCCTTTTCACTTTTTCTCTGTTTAAATATATATATATATACTGTAATTATATATATAATATATATTATATATATATACATTTTATAATGTGTATAGAGAGAGAGGGAGAGAAACCGGCGTGGGAGGGCGGCGGATCTGGGTGAGGGAAGGGGCCGGAGGAAGGGGGTGGCGATGGGGAGGAGGAAGGAGGAAGGAGAAGGAGAAGGGGAAGGGGAAGGGCCGGCGGATCTGGGCGCGGGGATGGCGGAGGTAGCGACGGAAGAGGAAAGAGGGAAGAGGAATGGGGAGGAAGGGGAGGAAGGAGGAGGAAGGGGAGGAAGGGGGGAGGGGAGGAGGCAGCGGCGACGGCAGCCCGGTGATGGCGGTGCAGGCGGTTGCGGCGGCAGCCTAGTGAAGAAGAAAGAGAATATATATTATATATAATTAATATTTAATATATTCAATATTATTTTTATAAAATATATATGCATTAATATATATATATATATATACTGTAATTATATATAAATACATTTTATATAGTGTATTTTAAATTAATATTTATATATGTATATATTAGGTAAATTTATAAATGCAATTTAAACCGTTGATTTTAAATTAAGTAAGATCTAAGCCATTGATCTATAAGTTGAATTTGGACCTTTGATCCAAATTAGATCTAACGGTTCTTAAATAATCTAGAATTTAAAAAAATAAAAAATAAATAAGCCATTGATCTAATGTTGACTCTGCAGTCAACCTTTCATATATAAGGAGGGGTGTTTTAGTCTTTTCCCCTTTACACTAATGTTTAATTTCTGCAGGGAGGCAGTGTGCTTTGTTTTTAAAATCTCAAAGGGGTAATTTGATCTTTTATTTTTCACAGGTAGGTAATTTGCTCTTTTGGGATAACACAGGGGGGTATTTTGCTTTAAACCCAAAGTGCTAGATATAATCTCTCAAATTACAAAAAAAAAATTAAGTATAATTACATAAAATCTCAAAAAAAAAAAAAAAAACGAGTGTAATTATTCCTATTATATAATTGAAATAAATAATTCAATTTAAATTAAAATTTATGATGTGTTGATGTGAAAAAAAAACCGTAAATGGCAAGGAGGATGAGAAGTAGGGCAGGGGTGGGTGTTGCGCCTGTCGGGCGTCGGCAGCCACATATGATCATTGCCGCCTTATTAATGAATTCTTTCTCTTTCACTCTCCTGGAAAAGGTACGGCCGTAACGAACTAGTAATGTCGGATTTGGACAACAAAAATTGACACAACTCCTACCAATACCATCCACAACTACTAATACTATTATATTATATTTATCATGTGCCACTTCTGTTTCACGTGAATCCCACTGCTCCAAATTGCGGCCCGTCCCGATACGTTAAATTATATTTTGGATAAATTATAACGATTTTTTTTAAAATTTGATATAATTATTAATATTTTTTTATTATTTAAAAAATTATATATATTTTTTATGCTTGAAAAAATTATATATTTTTAAATAAATGTATGAAATTATCAATTTGACCCTTACAGTATTTTTTGTTTTTTAAATTATAAAAATTATCCACTTAGACTCTGTTTACTTAAACGTATTAGCATGTATAAGCAAATTAGTATAGGTTAATATTGCATTTAAAATATCGTATGGGAGCCCGGTATAATATCAAAATCGGGTACTAAACATTGTTCTATTTATATAAGTAATATCACCATGGGAGGTGGTATAATTTTTATACCATGATAAGCTAATTTATATTGGACGATTTTACTCACGGTAATAAAGTCAAAAAGTAGAGTTGGTGGGCATTCATCTCTCTCCTCACTTTCTTACATCCTATAAATGAAAATTTGCCTCCATTTTTGCTCACCCGAAGCTCTCGACTCTCAGGTAAGTTCTACGCCTGTTTTTTTCCTTTTTTTTTTTTATTTGTTTTTGTAGAAGCTCAAACATGGGTACTTATGCAGCACATTTTGTGTTTTGCTTATATTTTCATAGCAAAATTTTGATTATCAACTCACCTTTTTTTTTTTTTAAATAAAATCGTGTTTCAGTTTTAAAATACAAATATAAGTTAATAACTCGAAAAATATACCAAAATTATAAGTAATTTTAAAACACCCAACTCCGTCAAAATTGTAAAATGTAAACAAATACAGATTTATAAATTCAAAGAATTTTTAAAACACAAGACAACATGGACATTGATGCAAAAAAACAAAATGTTGGTTAAATATGCAATTTTCAGGGGGGAAAAAAAAATATCCCAGAATTTTTTAATTTTTTTTTATAAAACAAATACGAAATGGATTAAAACTTAATGAATTGAACTAATTGTAAGACGACCGTTAAAATTAAGCGGGGTATTGGTAATTTTTCAAATAACGAGGATGTACTCATAATTATATCAAACCTCATGAGAGATCCTTGTAATTTACCCTTATATTTTCTATCCAGTAATTATAAATTAATAATATTTTTAATCACGTAATTTGCTTTATTTATACATTTAATTCATTTTTTGATGAATGTAGACTTAAACATTTTATATTTGGTTCTTTTTTTTTTCTGCAAATGTGATCATGTGCTGACAATTTTGGTGCAAACGACTTAAAGTTATATGACCAAAAATTATATCTACTTCAGTGTGAAGGGGACCAAAATTGTCAACACAAGACTAAATTTATTAAAAAAAAATGACCAACTGTACACATTGAATAAATTATAGGACTAAAATTATTAACCGATCAGTAATTATAACAAAAAAATGTAATTTTACTGTCCGAAATATCACACTATCCATCAATCACTTCTTTTTCAAATAATTAGGTGGCTCACAATCAAGATTAATAACTCATACATGCACAGTTAAAATTTTATTAGTTCTTGTAATAATAGATATATTTGACCATTTTAATTGTTCTGATGTGTTGTATTATAACAAATTTCAATTTCTTTTACAACAAAAAATATATTTTCTAACAGTACAGTACAAGTTGATTTTCTTTTGGGGTTTCGTGCATGTTTTAATTCTGCATTTAATTCAAAACCCAGCAAAGTTTGAATTCGTTTCAGACAATATTGGACTAGTCTTGGACAGGACCACATTTCATGCACTAATACAAACGAATTATGTAAATTTTCTTATGCGCATTTAATTTTAAATAATATATATATACATATACAAACACAATTGAATGATTTGGAAAATTGATTTTTTATTTTAATTTATATAATAGTGTTATTCTAACGCGCATATGATATATCTAATTTTAAATTATATATTTAATTTTAAAAAAAGACGTGTGACAATAATCACACTTCAAGAAGTACAATGGGTTGGATTGGGTTAGTTTGATTCAGTATCGAATTGATCCAATAAAAATATGAGTTGGTTTGACCCAGATTCATTTGGCACCCCAAATACCAATACCCAGAACCAGCCCAGTGGCCTAGGATTGCCTGGTTCGGGCTAGTGGCTCGGACTAATTGGGCCAATTTTTGTAAATAATACATGACATGTAATTTTTTATTTTATTTTTTCTAAATTGACTATAGTAGTAGGGTTTTTAAATTTTTTAAACTCTGAAACTTTTATCTTTATTGTTTACTGCTAAGTTTTTATTATATTAATTCATTAATACTCTTTATTTAGTTTTTCTAAAGTTTATTTTAAGTCTTTTTTGGCTTGTTATTATCTAGGTTTATTATTGTAAGATTGTTAATTAAATAATTACTTATGTAGTTTTAACTACTCTATTTTTCTAGTTAAAACTTTTTATTGATTAATTTATAATTTGTTTATTTTATAAAATAAATCATAAATTTAATCAATTATTTAAAAGATATCTTAATTTCTTTTAAAAAAATAAAATAAAATTTACCCAATCGAGCTAGACCATGGGCTGAGCCTGAGTTCAAAAAATGAACCTAATTGGCATATTTAAAGTTTCAAGACCACTCCAGAATCAATTACGAACTGTAATAGACTGATCTTAAATCGGGCTTTTTTGAATTTATTTGTGTCGGTTCTGAATCGCCCGGCCCATTCTGCACCATGGATCACACATTAACACTTGACAGGCATCAATGGGCCATCATGAGAGTTAATATTGGATTCTCTTCTTCAAATACGGATATCAAATGGACCTAAATATATTGGGCCCAACTCTCCTCCACTCGGGCTACTGGGCCTAACAGGAAATGGCATGTTTAACTTCAAGGATAATTACACAGTTCCACCGTTTTATCTTAAGGGTTGATATAGTTATATGTAAATTTACTGTAATTTAAAAAATTATATATAATACTTTTGACGTTTGTTTTTCAATAAATAGGCATTTTCGATAATCAAAATTTACTCAATTTGTTGATATTAGTCAAAAGAAAAACTATATGAAAATTCATATTTACCCCTCAAGGATTTGCTACTAATTTATTGCAGGTCAAACAAATCTATTCTAACCAAACTTGATGATGTACCTCCGGATATTTATTAGATAGTTGAAGATGTATAATAGTAGTTTGATCAAAAGAAGATTTATTTGACCTCCAGCAATAAGTATAATAAGTTAATTGAGAGTATATATGAATATTCATTCAATTCTTTTTGTTAGTAGCAACAAAATTTGTGGATTTTAACTAATAAAAGAATCTATTTATTGAATTAAATAAATGTCGAGAGTACTAAATATAATTTTTAAATCACAATAAATCTATATATTGTTATTACCAAACCTTATAGGAGGATAGTGCAACTGTCCCTAAACTAATAAATCACTCAGCATCAAATATTTTCTTAAGGCCCGATTTACTTTTCTGGATGGGATTAAAGAGAGTTAGATAATTTCATAATTAATATTGGGATATTTGTTAAGATGATAATTTATTAGCTTATTTACTTTGTAGGGTAAATTTTATATCTGGTCTCTTAAGTCTTTATTTGAAATCACTTTAGTCCCTCAAGTTCATTTTTTTTTTACTTTAGCATCCTAAAGTTTAATTTTTTGTTTCAAATTGGTCCCTCAAACCATTTTCCGGAGAAAAATTGCTGGAAAATAGATTTTATGGAGGGCAAAATGGTCAATTTAAGTTTTATTTTCTCACTTAGTCCCTTAAGTTTGTAAAAAATTCGAATTAGTCTTTTTTTAGTGTCCACATGTTGGAATTATCATCACATAATAAAAAAAAAAATCCATTTTCTTCACTCAACGCGTTAATTTATTTAATAGTTTTTTTACGCCGCTACCATGAACCCCATGCTATTATGAAAATATATAAAATTCAATAATTTTTTTATAAATTCTAAATTATATAATGGTATATATGTTCTACTCACGCTCGCAAAAATTACATCCAATAACCATTGGATGGTGGTAATAAATAACTATTTACTATAATTTTTAATTATAATAATTAATTATAATTAAGTATTAAATTTCTTTTAGAGTGTGTTTGGTTGGGGTAAAAAATAGAGGAATAAGAGAAGTGGAAGTAAAAATGGATGTATAAAAAATAATCTTGTGTTTGGTCAGGAGGAAGAGATGAGGTGAAGTAAAATTCGATATATGTAAAACTCTTCCGGAGTTTAATTTTATTTCCATCCAAAATTGGGCGAAAAAGTGGAAGCATAAGCCAAAAGGACAAAAGAGTATTATTTTTATTTTTATTTACTCTATTACCCATATATATGTATATATTTCTATTCAATTCTTTTCTCCTTCTCACTGATAATACCATACATAATTGCCAAAGAAAAGAAATCACAAAATAGCTGAAAAACTACTGCATAAAAATCGACAATCAGGTAAACAATTTTGTTAGTAATTTTTTATTTATTTAAACTAAATAGTTTAGAATAAATGAACAATACTTATTTTGATAAATAGGTTTAATAATAAAATATTCTTATTCTTATTTGATAACTATTTTTAGTAATAAGATTTTAAAATTTTTGATATACTTAAATTTTATTAGAATGGTATTAATTAATTTATTTTCGTATACAAAGTAAAGAGAAAGGTAATTCAATAAAATTATAAAAGTTAGTATTTTTTTCTCAATCTGTTTTTTTCGTAACAAATAAGAAAAAACATTTGAGATCTACTCCCCTTTCAATCGTACCAACATCTAGAGAAAAAACTGTTGTTCTTTTTCTTCCCCTCTCTCTTCTATTTTTTTTTCCACTCGTTTAAATCAAACCAACCCTGGAAAATCTTTATATTGTTGAGGCATATCAACTCAACTGGTTAAGCACAAAACATATTTCATATTTGTAAGTGATGCATTTACATTTTGACTAAACGACCAATCACAAATAAGGTAAGAAAAAAAGACAAGAGAATCCTATACAAAATATTATTGGACTAAAATGTATATGTCGTCCAAATCTTGGTGGCAGAACAAAATCTTTGAAGTTGTCAACTGATTAAACAACCTATTTCAATCTAGCTACAATCACAAGCAGATCCAAGTGATGGGACACTCTGTAATAAGGAATCCTGTAACGAGTTGTTGGTTGGGTAATAAATGAGAGAGATTTTGTATTGAATTCTTATTAATTAATAGAATTTAAAATTTTAATATCGCACTTTTAAAAGTGGTTTGAATCTTTCGCACCACCATCAGACATCATTAAGTTTTATCTTAATCTGAGATAAAAACAAATGTGCTTAAAATAAACATTAAAAAAAAAAAAAAAAAAGAATCCCACAAGTGTCCACGGACATCAATAGTAAATTAATGTTAACAAAATTTCAGAAATTTTTTTTGTTCGAATCAAGTTTGGTCGAACCAAATCAATCACAAAACAAGCGTACCATATTTGGTATGTGACTGATTACTTTTCCTAAATTATACACTAATCGCACGATAAATGTATTGAACTTGTCATATAGTTGGTTCATATTCGATCGAGTCGGGTCTAGACTACAATTTCCCAAATTTAAGTTCATATCGCAATTTGATCAAATTCAAATTAATTAAATTATTAATGTAATATATATACTTTTTATAAGTTGTATACTGATGGAGAAAGAAAAATAATTAAAGAATAGGGAAAAATGCAAGTTTAGTCCTATAACTTATGGGAATGGCATTTTTTGTCTTGTACGAATTGATTTTCATAATTTAGTCCTGTAGCTTTAAAATTTTGGCAATTTTTATCATTTTTTTTGCATTTTTAGTCCTCTAACTTAGGGTCATTAGCATTTTTTGTCCTATAACTTAGAGGAGTTGGTATTTTTGGTCCTACATGAATTTATTAATTTGCAAGACTAAAACTACAAGTAAATGGCAATTTTCAGTAAAAAGGGACTAATATTATCAAAATTATAAGTTATATGACTAAATTATTAAAATCAATCCGTACAAAACTAAAAATACCACCACCTCTTAAATTACAGAACTAAAATTGTAATTTTCCCTTAAAGAATTTAACAGATTCTTCATTCACAACAAAAGCTAGAGTATGATCATTCGATTTAAATAATTCTGCAAAATTATTAAATTGTCCATAATCAGAAAACGACAATAATATGCAAAAAGGCAATTAATTAAAGGACAAAAGTATTTTGTATTTAGTCATTATAAATATATTATTCCAATGTATAAATACCTATATATAATATGATTACAAGGGGTCATTTTTTTTTTTTTGGGAAAAGAGAAGAGTCAACATTATTGTAATCTAGATTATTGAAAGACGTGTTCAGATTGTTTTCTGATTAAATATAATTACTGTTTTTCCTTAAACAGAGTTTTATGAAATTATGTACAATTTAAGAGAAGTGAAGTATAATAGTAATTGTATTAACATATAATTATTCAGTCTTATGAATATTACGTAGGATTAGATATAGCGATTTGGTAAACTCTATAATGTACGAAAACTTCAAAAAATTACTGGTGCAGTGTGAACACGGATAAAGTTCGAACTTATCATTTACATGTATGAAAATATAAAAAAAAAGAACACATAATCGGACACGCCATCCAACACATTTTGAAGGTGTGTCCTACACGTTTCAATCACGCTTAGTGTTCTTTTTTCATAATTTCAAAAAGTTTGGATTGTCTTAAAACAAAAAGATCTGTTTTAGGGCTTAATAAGAAAGAAGAATTAATTCGCTCCTTTCAAATTAAAAAATTTTTGGGATGAAATTATTGAAAAATTTGAGAGACGGTCGTGATGAGTTAACTAATTTGGATATATTAGATTTTTTTTTTTGCGTAGTACTTTAAAAAAAATTAATTATGTATATTTTTTAAGCCATGTTTGGTTAATAATTTATATGTAAAACATGTCTATTTTGATATTTTCATATATATTGCATATTTTTTAATTATAAGAAATTGAGAATATATATAATAAAAAAAATATATTATATATACTGTACCGTATCTTATTTTTATTCAATTTTTGGTACCTTCTTATCAATATTACTGTAATCGTGTTTATATATTCTTGCGGGACTAAAAGTATAATTTGACTTATATGAAGAAATTGGCACAGCTTTCTGTCGTCCCGAAACGGAAAAGAAAATCTTATCTTGACAATGATGATCCTCTTTATTTATATGTAGGAACTGCATGTGACAGAAAAGACAACAGAAAGCAGTGACAATTTCTTCATTGGGTTTACAAATTCAGGCACTCTTCTGAAAGGTACCATAAACCCTCTCCAGACGTTCTTAACTAAACAAACTCGTCCAATCAATATGGCCAACAATCATGCTGCCCAACTAAATGGTTGCGAGAGAACACAATCTTCCGATGTGGCCGTGGTGATGGTGCCGCTGCCGGCCCAGGGCCATCTCAACCAGCTCCTCCACCTCTCCCGCCTCGTCGCCGCCCGCAACATCCCCGTTTATTACGTCGGCGCCGCCACCCACATCCGCCAGGCCCGGCTTAGAGTCCAGGGCTGGAACCCGTCAGGCGTTGCCAACATACAGTTCCACGAATTCCCGTCAGCTCCTTTCGAAAACCCTCTTCCTGACCCCAATGCACCAACGAAATTCCCTGGACAGATTCTTCCTTCACTCATGGCTTCCATGCTTTTCCGGGGGCCTGTCTACGGATTCGTAGAGGGGATTTCCAGGGCATTCAGAAGGGTGATTGTGATTTACGATTCTTTAATGTCTTATGTTGTCCAGGACATGGATTCTCTCCAGAATGCTGATTGTTACGCTTTTCGGAGCATATCGGCTTTCGCCGTGTCCTCGTGGGAAGCCCTGGCTTCGCCTGAGGATTTACCAATTGAAGCAGAGATTCTGAAAGACATTCCATCCCTGGATGGCTACTACCCGCCGGAATTTGCTGAGTTCTTGAATTTGCAGAGTGGGACTAGGAAGATCTTCTCCGGGGAGATTTACAATTCGTGTAGAGAAATAGAGGGTTTATACCTGGATTTGCTCGAGAAACAGAAGAGGAATGGAGCAGATAAGCTATGGGCAATAGGTCCATTCAATCCTGTATCTGTACCTGAAGAAAGGGACTTGAGAAATCGTCACAAATCTTTACAGTGGCTCGACAGACAGGGACTGAATTCCGTGATATATGTTTCTTTCGGCACGACATCTTCACTGTTGGATGAACAGATCAAAGAAATCGCGTTTGGGTTGGAAAGAAGTGGGCAGAAGTTCATATGGGTACTCAGGGACGCAGATAAAGGAGACATTTTCGCAGGAGAAGTGAGGAAATCTGAACTGCCTGACGGGTTCGAAAAGAGAGTTAAAGAAAGAGGGGTTGTGGTGAGGGATTGGGCACCCCAGTTGGAGATTCTTGGCCACCCGTCGACAGGTGGTTTTATGAGCCATTGTGGGTGGAATTCGTGCTTAGAAAGCATCAGCATGGGAGTGCCGATGGCAACCTGGCCCATGCATTCGGACCAGCCCGGCAATGCTGTCTTAATAACAAAGGTTTTGAAGATTGGTGTGCAGGTCAAGTGTTGGAGCCGTCAGGATGAATTGGTCTCGTCGTTAACAGTCGAAACGGCTGTAAGGAAATTGATGATGTCCGAGGAGGGAGATTGGGTAAGGAAAAGGGCTGCAGAATTGGGGGATGCTGTCAAGAAATCGGTGGAGGGAGGAGCTGTCCGCAAGGAGATAGATTCCTTCATTGCTCGCATTACTGCATAAACATAATTCAAGGTTGAGGCATCCACCATAATACTTATAACTATTATTTCACATCAATCACAACATTATCATAGTTTTTAAGATTACTGCAGCATACTTCAAATTAAGATTTCTTTTCGTGTGAATAGTAATTTACCTTACTCTATATAATATTGGGAAAACTACAATTTATTCTTTTGTGATAATACAAATGTGCAAATTACCTTCTTATAAAAAGAATTAGCAATTTACCCCCACCCCTTCTTTTCCCGTATTTTTTAAAATGCAGTAACTTTAAAATGAAGCGATTTATCTTTCTAGAAAAGAGATAAATTGTTATATTTCAAAAAATACAAAAAGATAAATTATTATTTTTTTATAAAGAGATATTTATTTATTATAATATTATAAAAAAATACTCGCATATATTTTAATTTATTTTTATCCTAAATATGATGTATATTTTATATATATCCTTTTCCAAGGATCATCTTCATCCCAAGAAAGCAATTGTAAGCAGGAAATGTACTTGTTGCACCAATTCAGCAATCTTCTGACAGCATTGAATATGATATTAGATTAAAGTATCTGATCTCCATAGATGTAATAATCTCAAGTAACAATAAAGTATTATAGTGCATGCAGCTGCACTTTGAATATGCTAGCTGTAAGGATCTACACATGAAGATCATGAAAGCAACCCGATTTCGAGGTGTCTGTTTGGATGACGCAACTTGCCTCATAATCAAGGCAGTCGGACTTAAATACCAGGAAAAAACATTAGGCCCCGGGGCCCCTAATGACATAATGGGAGATTCCAATCACGATTTCTATGTATGTTTTTAAAGTTCAAACGTAAGTGATGATTATGACATACACATGCACAACAGATTTCCTTTGTAATAAAGCGAATCTTGGAAATGTCTATTTACCTGTATAATATTTATGACCTGTTCAATAATGAATCGTGAAGGTCTACCTAATTAATGGATATTAATCCATTTGGGTGGTGACCTTCTTCCTATTAATTAAGTATTTGGTTGATCTAATTTTATGTCATGTAGAGGGTTAATTACTTAATTATATTTTTCATTTTTTATATATAGATATTAATTTGATTTTGATCCCTCAAATTCCACATTCTTGATTGTGGTTCCCAAAATTTTTATTTTTTTACAAATTTTGCTCGATCATTAGTTTGGCTGTACAAGTTAACAACGACCCTAATTTTCAAAGAAAAAAGAAAACCCAAAAATCCGAACTCTAATTTTCTCGGAGATGCCCAAAAATTTGTGCCCCATTTTTTAGAAAAAAAAAAGGCAAAAATCCTAGCACTGTTTTTGTTCTGGTAACTTTAGGTGGTTAATACTTTTGATTCTATAATTTACTTTAGTTACACATTTATTATTATTTTTACGAATTTAGTTCTGATCATCTCACATTTGATCATGTTTTGACAAATTTAGTCTTTGTATTGACAATTTTTGTTCCCTTCACACTGTAATAGATATTATTTTCTGTCTTGTAACTATGAGTTGTTATGACTAAATTTAAGAAGAAAAAAAAGTCCTGTGAAAAATAAAATAAAAAATTAAGCAAATTAGATAGGGGATAATTTGCTTTATTTTTTAAAACACATGGGAGTAATTTATTAATTCTTTTTTACAGGGAGTATTTGCTCATTTCGCATATTATGAGGGGTAAATTGTATTTAATCTCTAAATTTACCAGAAGGGCCAAACGTGAGATGTATGTTTAGGATGAAATTTTTCTAAAAAAAGACTAAATGTGTAAATTAAGTTATAAAACTAAAGTACTAACGAACTAAAATTATAGAATAAAAATATAATTTTGTCATTAATTTTTAAGCAAAAGCCCCAAATCCTAGCCCTATTTATTTATTGAAAAAGCCCCAAAATTCAATTTTTTGAAAAAGGAGAGTTTGCCGTAATTTGGAGTGAAATCGAGGACATGTTTATTCCTCCTCGAATCTCTCTCAACTTCTCCTTGCACAGTTCCTCTGCTATTTCTCACACGACCGCAATTTATCCTTACCAATTTTTTTCGATTAATCCTTCAAATAAGGGTTCTAATTAACAAGTCGACATTGAATTATTAGGTTTTGTTGGTTGAACCTTCTAGTGGAAATTGATGGAGGGTTTAACGGGTATTTTTTGTGCCTACATCGGAGTAGGCACAAAAGGCATCCGTTAAGCCCTCCTTCGTGGAAGCACCTTTATAAAGCCTTGCTCTGTACAGACATAAAATAAGCTCTTTTTTTTTTAAAGCATGGTTATGTTAATAATATTATTTGCAGAAATTCAGAAAAATATCTCTCTTCGAGTTTCACCTCTAAAGAGATCTACTCTAATATGTGTCGGAATCTCCATTAGAGTGAGGGGGGCTAATGATGTGCAAAAAATTAGTTGACAAAAAAGAATAAAGAAACGAAAGACACATGGTACCATTTGGGAGGTCAAGGGCATTCCACGCCCATAACAATCATAGGAGGCCAAGAATAGCCTAGTCCACAGTCTAATTAGACAGGTCTAAACTGTTGGAATGGGTGACCAAAAGTCAATTGGATTGGCTGTTTTTCATTCGACAATCTTTATCAAATAATATTAGAGTGATGAATATGGTAAGAATTCATCAAGATGGCAATATGTTTCGTTGTGCTTACCACTGATATTGAACGGGGTTTCAATATCACAACGAAATGCCCACAGATCGAAAGGTTAACCCGTGGAGTTGGGCTGCGCATAAGTTTGGCAGCTATGAAACCAACTCCTAAGGGTCGGTCTGGAACTTTCCAAGTCGAGGACCTTGAGATTGGGTATCGAGGATCCTATGGAGACTAGCACTAAGTACTGCAGCCGTGTTTCATCGGCAGGAGACGTAGGTCGTCCATGCAGTTTTAGTGGGTTGGTTGGCCAGGTAGTCAAGTGACTGAAGTGACTCGTGCGAATCGTCATATGGAAGCCTCTTAAGGCTTGGTCGGTATGATTGGGATTCCCGGTTCCGATAGTACGAGAATTAGTTCTCTGACTTGAGGAATCATGGCAGTTACGTGCATATGAAGATTGTATCTTGGATATGGCAAGAGGTGGCTGTGTCGTGAGTCATGGTCATCATAAGCCTTATCCAGTGTAGTCGGAGTATGTAGCGAGGACGGTGGATTCCAAGAGAGGATCTGTCCCCTGTCATTATATGACAGAGAGTTCTCTTATGTACCTTGAGATGGTTTAGACTCTAAAAGTCTTTGGCCAAAGCGATTGATCGATCAGGGATAGATTTCCTAGATCGGATCAGTAGAGTAAACGCATCTCGAGTGTTAAGCATAGTTGCCTAGTCAATGATAGGAACCGACACCCAATTCCATACCCTAGACTAAGGCCAGGAGACGGTTGACAGTAGGACCATACTCGTATGGATTCAGAGCCTAAATGTTCACGCCAACATTCACCTAGTCTCTAGTGTCATGGACCGTTGCTAGACGACCACCCATGGTAACGGGCGATTTCTAATTATGGGATAATTAGAAATAATTAATTAAATTAGATTTAATTAATTATGTTGGTAACACATGCCCAAGTCTAGTTGAGGGTGAACCTAAAGAGTCACACTCTAATCACCGACATGTGATGGAATTAATTTAGAATTCATTCCGAAGGAAGAGATTAATTTAATTGGATTAAATTAATTCTTTGGAGAGGATAAATGATTAGATCATTTATAAATAAATCAATAGGTTGGATTTTTCCAAAGATTAATTAATTGAATTAGTTAATTTTGGGCTTTAAGCCTTTTGAATTAATTGGATTAATTTAATCGGCTTGATTTTATTTATGGATTGGATTCATAAATTAAATGACAGAATGTGATTGGGTCTTTTAATTGGATTAAAGGACTTAAAGTGATGGACTTAAAGATTAAATTGGATTTAATTTAGGGCCATTGGACATGGGCTCAATCTATTAGAGCCTAGTCCACTTTAGACCAAGCCATGACCCGTTTTGACTTTGTATAAGTTAAAGGAAGAGTTGGTTGTTTTTATAGGAGTGTGTGCACGAAATTTTCAGCTATGATTGATGAAAAAGACGGCTAGGGCTTCAAGGAAAAGAGAGGAGAGAGTTTGGATGAGATAGGTCTCATCTAGTGTGGTGTTGTGATTAGGTCAAAACACTAACACACTCTCCTAACTCCAAGAAACCCTAACCCACGAATTTGCACTCTAACAATCAGCTTCTTCTTGGTTTCTCTCTCCCAAAACTCTCCGCTCCTTCTTCGTTTCTTTGGTTCATCGAATCAGAGAATGAACAAAGAGAAATCGACGCCGTTAACTAATAACGTGTTGTTGATTTCTCCTTTCCCTTTCTTATCTTGCTAGCACGAGAAAAAGGGAGATCAACCGTGATTAAAGTGGACGGATTTAGAGAGTTTCAATGTTGAAACCTCGTGGAGAAGAATCGGATTGAAAAGGGGATCAATGCTTATAGCCGTATGAGAAAACTACAAAGGTAAACTTCGTTTTTACTCTTTCTGTTTTTCTCATATTATTCTTGGCCTATGTATAGTTTAATACACCGAACGCCCGGGAACGATCAAGGGTACACCCCTTGATCATAATTAATTTTGTTTATTATTGCTTGTTTTTTACTGTTTTTCGATTATTCGCGCTTCTGCCGCGCTTCCCGGGCCGATCCGCTTACTTCATAAACAGCCCAGGAAGCTCAAGAAGAAGAAAAGAGACCTAGGACATCCCTGAACTCTAGGCTTTGGACATCCCCTGACTCGGAGTATGGTTAAAGCTCGCAAAGCATTCGGCTTAAAAGGCCCACTCACGTGGCAGCCCACATTCCCACGTGGCACTTCATCAACTTATGTGTCAGCGGCCACATTGGACCACATCAGCCCTAGCAAGGAGGACATCTTTGGCAGCTAGAACTCCTTGCAGACAAGGGATCTCCCTAGACTGAAGAAAGACTCCTACTAAAGCACTCCTAGCTATGGATAAAGACAACTTATCCCTTATCCCAACCATCCCAACTGACTTCCCCAAGAATCTCGAAAGGGGAATAGAAACAGCAGATGAGGGCGCTCCTCTATAAATACAGCTTAGTTTTCATACGAGGGACACTTTTCTCACATGCCTCGGGTAGGGGTGCAAGATGAGCCGAGCCCGCTCGCGAGCTCGCGAGCCGGCTCGTAATAAAGCTCGGCTCGAGCTCGAGCTCGAGCCTTTTAGGGTGAGCTCGTGAGCTCGCGAGCTCACCCCCTTTTTTTATTTATTTTTTTTTATATATATATATATATATTATTATTAAAGTGCATATTTAATATTGTATCAAGTTTATATTCAAAATTCATCATATATTAGAATTATTAGTCAATATATCTCTTATTTAGATTTATGATAATAAATATGGTTTTTTATTTATATTATTTATAAATAAGGTTAAGCAAAATTTAGTAAGTTTTGATACTTTTTTATAAATAATATTTAAAATTCATTATCAATTAGAATTATTAGTTAATATCTCATATTTTAGTTTTAGATGATATTAAAATATATTATTGTAGTTTATATTATCTAAAAACAAACTTATTAGAAATTTAGTACGTTTTGATAATTTTTTTGTAAATAATATTTAATATAATGTATATAAATTTTATCATTCTCAATCTCTTATAACAAAATTCAGTTATTCACTATATATTAGAATTATTAGTCCATATCTCATATTTTAGTTTTAGATGGTATTCAAATATGGTATTATAGTTTATATTATCTAAAAGAAGCTTATCAACAATTTAGTACATTTTAATAATTTTCTGTAAATAAATATTTAATATAATGTATATGAATTTTATTGTTATAATTTTAATTTCCACTACAACAAAATATATTTCTTTTAAAATTCATCATATATTAGATAATTAGAATTTATAGTCAGTGTATCATATTTTAGTTTTAGATGATACTAAAATGATATTTTGTTTTATATTATTTAAAACCAAGCTTAGTCAATAATTTAATACGTTTAGATAAATATTTAATATAATGCATATATTTTATTGTTGCAATTTCATTCCATTACAACAAATGTACTATTCACTATATATTAAAGCTATTAGTCCATATCTCATATTTTAGTTTTAGATGATATTAAAATATGGTATTATAGTTTATATTATCCAAAAAGAATCTTAATCAACAATTTAGTACACTTTCATAATTTTTTGTAAATTAATATTTAATATAATGCATATAAAAATTATCGTTATAATTTCAATATTAACTACATCAAAATGCATTTATTTTAAATAGTTATATTAATTTTCTATATTTAATTTTTTTTTCCATATTTTACAGTTACTTCAGGATTTTGCCTTTTTGAGTTGGAATTTGATAAACGTGGAGGGCACCCATGTTGCAGACGTTTATGTGTGAATCTGTTATTGCAAAGTTATAGCTTTTTTGATTACTAGGTTACTCGCTGAATGATTGGACTAAATGTTATGACTTTCAATTTTATTTTATCGTATTTCTTTTTAGTCTTCTTATGAATATTCTCTTCATGCTTCATATTTAAATTTTTTAATAATATGTTCCATATGGTACAATAGTCTATATTTTTTTAAATTCGAATATTTAAAAAAAAAATTAATTGAGCTTGAGCTCGAGCTCGAGCAGCTCGTGAGCTCGAGCAGTTAAGGGAGCTCGAGCTCGAGCTCGAGCTCAAATTTTGAGCCGAGCTCGGCTCGAGCTCGGCTCGTTTGCACCCCTAGCCTCGGGTACTCTAAAAAGACACTCTTCACACCTCTCTCACGCCCTCCTCACTCTCTAAACATTCTTTAAGCTCTTTTTAAACATATTATCACGTGTTCTTACACTTTTCACCAATTTTATTTACTATATTACAACTTTTCATCATTATACTTACTTTTTGTCTTTATTCAATATCAAATCCAATACTAACTTGGATGTCAGAGAGCTGACGCTTTTTTTTGCAGGTCCCCCCCTTTAAGATTTGTATTTGCTTCGGCCCAAATATCGAACAATAGTCCATATCCATTAGACTCATGCATTTTTTGAACGCGACTAGTTAGATCAAAATTGTAACATTTTGAAAAAATTAGAGACCACTATCATGCCTAAAAATATATATTTAGGGACCAAAATCAATTTTGGCCCTAATATAGAGACCAAAAATATAATTTACCCTTCCAAAACTAAAGATCTATGTTTTTTTAGAGTTTCATCTCTTAACATAACACTTTTATTTTTGAAATTATATTTCGATTTATTAATACTAGTCATTGTTGCACGCGCTTATCGCGAGTATATAAAAAAAATTGTATATGAAATGGAGAAAAAAATCATGATGAAAAAAAATAATAAAAATTCATGAGAATAAAGACAGGGGGTGAGATGACAGAAAAATAATATTTTATAATTGAAAGTGTAAAAATAAAGAAAGAAAAAAGCGAACATGGAGAAGTTTAGAGAGAAACATAGTGTAGTGGGTGAGATAAACTTTTTTTTTTTTTTTTTTTATAAGATTGTGAGATTATTTAAAAAGTTTAAAATTATTATTTTGACCAAATTTTGTTTTGAAGAAAAGAAATTAATTTGAGGGTAAAATAGGGCAATTTAAAGTTGGTACGCTCAAAGAATTTTCTTTTATAATAACTAGATATCGTCGCACGCGATTCCCGCGAGCATATAAAAAGAAACTTGATATGAGATGATAAGAAAAAAAATATTAAAAGAATAAATTATAATTCTAAATTATAATAAATATGGAGAAGGAGAAAGAGAAATGTGGGGTAGTGGGTAGTTATGAGAAAAAATAATTATAAAATTATTAAAAAATATTAAAATTACTAATCTGGTCAAATAATTTTAAAAAAATTAAATAAAATAAAGGGTAAATTAAAGTTCAAAGTATTTATATAATATATATATATATATATATATATATATATTATATAGTAAACATATCATCTATTTTCTGGACTGACTTAATTTCATTTACTACCCTATATATAAGAGATAGTAAAATGGTAAAATTACACTTTTGGTCTTTATAACTTTAGGTCATTAGCACTTTTAATCCTTTACTTACTTTATTTATACATTTGGTCCTTTTTTTGACAAATTTAGTCTGAGCATCTCACATTTGGTCATTTTTTGGCAAATTTAGTCCTGTATTGACAATTTTGGTCCTAACAACTCATAGTTACAGGACCAAAAAAATGAGATTTATTATAGTGTGAATGAGACCAAAATTATCAATATAGGACTAAATTTGCCAAAAAATGACCAAATGTGAGATGCTTGTAAAAAAAAGAACCAAATATGTAATGAAGTAAGTTACAGGACTAAAAGTGCTAACGATCAAAAGTTATTGGACCAAAAATGTAATTTTTCTTAGTAAAATTGATCTATAAATAATATATTTTTTTGTAATTTTAGAATTTCGACCATTGAATTTTTAAAACTTGTCAAAATTTGATGACATGGACAAAATTAGAATAATACCATCTGAGCAATGACTTGACATATTATATATATATATATATATATATAGTTATCAGATAAAATTATTATATAATTTAATTTTTTTTTTAAAAAAAGTAATAATCCTCTACTCCTCCCCAACTCCTACCACCTCACTGTCACCCCCAGAAAACACAACACCTACCCACAGAGCGAAGGCGACACACCGTCACCTCGGCACCACTAGGCGAAGGTATCTAGGCGACCACCATCACCGAATTGTGTGTTGGGCAATAGTGATGTTGCCCAGTGGTGCTCAACGCGCCGTCGCCCCTTTCTTGGGGGGTGTGGGGCCAAGGGGCAGGGGTTGGGGTTAGTTTTTTTATTTAAATTTATATTATATAAAATAATAAATTTATTTTTCAAAATCTATAATTATCTATAAAATAATAATTTTATTAGTTATAATTGTATGTATTTATACTTTTTGTTGTGTCAATAGTATATTTAAGTTGATTTTTTTCTGAAGTTAATATATCGAGTTATATTTATTTATAATATATTGTAAAGCATATAAGTCATTATTATATGCAACCGAGACGTCTTATTGCGAAGCTAGTATAAAATATAAATTCAAAGCTTTTTATGCAATTTAATTTCTTTTTTATGTAAGTGCTTATGTGACAGATCATAAGAGATAAAAAAAATATACACATATCTATCAGAATAAAATCTTGAATTAAAAAGTAACCCCCCCCCCCCCCCACCCCCGAGGTTTTTTCTCATGTCATCAATTTTATAAGCCCTAATCTACTTCATGTCATCAAATTACAGCAAGTTTCGAAAATTGAGCAGTTGAAGGTCTGAAATTGCAAAAAATTATTTAATTATAGGTCAATTTTGCTACCCCAATAATTAGTTTTCTTATTTGGCTAAATCCTTACATAAAGGACAGTAAATGCAATTAGTTTGAACTCGTTCTTCTTGTAATTATCATCATTGTAGCCGGCTTTGAAGGGTAATTGGCAAGAAATTATATTGTCATAATATTATTCATAGATAGAAAAATCAGTGATAGAACAATGGTCGATAACATTGATTGACATTTGATTCTCTGGCCGACTCTTCCTAGAAATTACTGTATCTTCTTGGAAGGATCCATGATCTTCATGTCTTATTATATAAAGGTCCAGAGACAAGACAACATTATTGGAAGAGCCAATAAAAAGCCGTCGATCGGTGCCGATGGCAAATCATCTTGCTATGGAAAACCTTAGCCAAAACAACCATCAAAGTAGCGTCGAAAATGTCCCGGTGGCCGTGGTCATGGTGCCGCTTCCATTACAAGGCCATCTCAACCAGCTCCTCCACCTCTCCCGCCTCGTCTCCGCCTACAGCATACCGGTCCATTTCGTCAGCACCACCACGCACAACCGCCAGGCCAAGCTTCGGATCCACGGCTGGGACCCATCAGCCATCACAAACATCCATTTCCATGACTTCCCAACACCTCATTTCAGCAACCCTCTCCCAGACCCAACGCGGCCATCAAATTTCCCACACAGATCCTCCCGTTGCTGCGCGCCTTGACACTCTTCCGTCAGCCTGTTTATGATCTAGTGCAGAGAATTTCCGCCACGGTTGGAAGAGTGGTCGTGGTTTATGATTCTATGATGCCTTATGTCGTGCAAGATATTTGCTCCATTCCAAACGCTGAATCCTATTGTTTCCAAAGCATATCAGCATTTTCTTTGTACTCATTCTACTGGGAAGCCACTGGAAAACCAGTTCTACCAACTGAAGCCGAACTCGTCGAAGAAGTTCCATCCATGGAAGGCTGCTTTCCGCCTGAGTTTGCAGAGATATCAAAATTGCCAAAAACGCTCGAAAATTCAACTCAGGAGACCTTTACAACACATCTCGTGTTATCGAAGGCTTGTACGTCGACTTGATGGCGAAGAAAAGATACTGGAACGGAGAGAAACTGGCTTAGGACCATTCAATCCAGTTTGAATCCTGAGAGAAAGGACACGGATAACCGTAGCAAATGCATGGAATGGCTTGACAAACAGGAGAATTCTGATTCATCTCTTTTGGAACCACATCTTCTTTTTCCAATGAACAAATTTCTGAGCTAGCTCTCGGCCTGGAGAGAAGCGAGCAGAAGTTCGTATGGTGTGCTGAGGGATGCAGATAAAGGAGATGTTTTCGAAGGGGAAGTTAGAAGAGCTCCACTGCCTGAAAACTACGAAGAAAGAGTAGAAGGAAGAGGGCTGATTGTGAGGGAATGGGCACCGCAGCTGGAGATTCTAGGCCACCCGTCTACTGGTGGCTTCATCAGCCACTGCGGGTGGAATTCTTGCATAGAGAGCATCAGCATGGGCGTGCCTATAGCAGCTTGGCCAATGCACTCAGACCAGCCGAGGAACGCTGTCCTAATAACAAAGGTGCTGAGAATTGGTGTGGAAATTAAGGATTGGTCTCGACGAGATGAAGTTGTATCGTCAAGAACAGTAGAGAAGAGTGTGAGGAGATTGATGGCATCAGGAGAGGGAGATGAGATTAGGAAAAGAGCAGAAGAATTAGGGGATGGTTAGGAAGTCTGTGATGAAAGGAGGGATTACAAGCATGGAGACGGATGATTTTATTGCCCATATTAGTAGATGAAATTTCTCCATCTCAAATATTTTGTGATTGTGTATTAATGCACAAGGTATAAATATGAATCAAATTCAAGTCATTGGCTGGAAATTGAGGGAATATATTTTGATTTCTCAGCCATTTCTCATTCTACTTTAAAAAAAAAATAAAAAATTGGATGCAGCCAAGTATAATAGGTAGATTTCTTGGGTGAGAAATTATGCAACTTGATAATATTTGATGAGCATAGCCCAAACAAAGCTCGGCCTAAAAAATATAAAAAGAATCAAGAATGCACAATACTTCGATCTCAACAGCTCGAAATGTTTAATGACCCATGAAGGAGGGTAAAATCCAAAGGTATCCCTAAATTTGGTTTCGTAACATGGCCCAACAAGGCTGCGTGACCATGCTTAGTCACCCCCACATGGCACACACTTGGCTTGCCAAGAGCATTTTTCCACTGGTATGGAGGGCACGTTGTAAGGAAGGTCTCTCGAAAGTCTTGAACTTTTTTGTGACTAGGGCTTCTTAGTAAGCAAAAGTCCTCATTAATGTAGGATCTCCCCCAACTTGACAATAGGCATTTAAAGACAACTCAACTGAAGATAAAAGTAGATAATGGTTTATCTAAACCAACCTTACCCTCTCTCTCCGAAAATCAAGGAAGATCTTCAAATCCCCATAGCATGGGACACTCCTCTATATATACAGGTTTAGTTCCCAGGTACCCGTTTTACTTTTGGACACTCTTATTAACACTCATTTAAGCATTCTTTTGCAGTATTAACACACTTTCTTCCATAATTCGATCATTATCTCTCGATCTCTTATTTCATTTTTCTTTTTTCAATTATTTCTTCTTAATCCAGTACTAATTTGCGAGTCGGAGTGCTAACGTATTGTTTTGCAGGTCTCGTTCTTAAAATTTAATGAGCATTATAGTCCAAGCCCTTTGGACCATGCTGATTTCGTACACATCAATTAAAATATATTTTTCTAATATATAATTAAATGAATCACATCTACGTCTGTCTTCCATCTACAATATAAAATAGGTAAAGTTACATTTATAGTGCCCTAAGATAGGGGTTCAATACTAAATATAATTCATAAAAATCTTAAAAATGATTTTAAAATTGGAAAACTCAATATTTTTAGCCTTTATTTTACAAAATTTTAAAACGATCCCAAAATTGAAAAAACTCGACACGTTTAATCCTAGATATTATGGAATTTATGAAACTAAATATGTTGAATTTTCTCAATTTTAAAAATATTTTAAAATTTTCATAAATCATAAGACTAAATATATTGAATTTTTCAATTTAAAATTATTTAAAAATTTCATAACATAAAAAACTAAAAATATTATACCTCTTATGTTATGAGAATAAAAGTGTAATTTCGCCGATAAAATATAAGACAAAGCATCAAATTGGAAGGTTACCAAGCTAGTGGCGTATGACCAACCACATCGGGAAAATACAAAATAAATTTTAAATAAATCTTCCTCGTGCTCCTCATCCATCACAATAAAGGAAAAAACAAATGGAGTCCAGTATCAGTGTAAATGAATGTTTTTGTCAGCACAGTTTGCTATATATATACATACACAGATTCTACGCAAGAGGAGGAGCAATGGCAATGAAGTTGGACAACCCTTTTGCTTTGTTATCCGACTTGGAGGGTGAGCACCACCCACCACCGGTATCCAAGAAGCTGCCATCGCCAGCAGTGGAGGAGCGCCTGAGCTCCAAGGCCAAGAAACCACCGCTGCATCGTCCCTTGGAACATAACAGTGCAACCACCAAAAGCCGAAGGATTCAAAAGCACAAGACAAATAAAAACCAGAATAAAGTAGAAGAGATTACAGTTGATGATAAGAGGAACAATTTTATAGGCGGAGGTAAGACTTATTCAAGATTGAGAGAGATTTTAGCAAGTATTTTCTTTCTATTTGCTCTGGTGTTTTGCGTCCTGTTCTTCCTCCTCCGTCGTAAGGATTTCTAGTTTGTTTGAGTAGCTTTCTAGTACAGAGTTCAGTAATAAAGACGAGGAGAAAAGCTGAAGAATAACGAAAATGCATCCATATATGTTCATCTATTGATATGGAGGAAATGTTTTACCTTTGTCATAAATTATTGCTTTCAGCATATGAGAAAATTACATGAACCTGTGTTATATATATATAGATGTTTGTAACTATATCCGGATAAAAAGAATTAACTTAAAGCAAATCTTCCTCATACCCGTCGGCCATTAGAAAAAGATATTAGTACCATGTATATGGAGTATAAATGCCTTTTTCGAGCATAGTTCGCTGAAAATATATCAAGGGCTGCAAAGATTCTTGAGGTCGTCTTCCTGCGCGTACCAGTTTGGTATGATCTTTGAAAGGTGGGGGTATAGATCCTTGTACGAATTTCTTATTGTTCCCTCTGCAACTCCAGTTGCAAGCGATACATCTGTTCGGGGCAGTACATTTAGATACGAGTCAGATAAACATGGAAAACCTTGTAATGAAAGAGGCAAAAAGCATCATGAATCATCTAGGTAATGATCAATGACGAAAGTCACCTTTGAGGGGCTTTTTGTCATCTGAAAGCTGAGTGACTATGTATATAACTGCAGCCGCAATGGAAATCGGGCTCCTCCTGAAACGACCAAGAATATGACTAGGTATTAGCGGAAAGGAAATGGGGTGCACAAAGTTGTGTTACAAACATGGAGGAACGAGATGAGCTCTATACAGCATTAATTTTGGTCGATTATGCCCAAGAAGCATGTCCAATGCACATAACTGCCACACGTTCAGTTCGTTTGAAGGAATAGGAGCAAGATAAATGAAAAAGTAAATTGACTCGAATCAACTGTTATGCAGCAATATTTACTGATGCACTAGAGCAAGATAAAGGGCAAAGAAAAATATGCCTAATGTCAAATTCTTCTGCCTTCCGGACAGCTTCTTGGGCAGCTTTAACAGTTTGATTTCCCATTCCAAGATTAGAACAAAAGCGTCTCTGAAAGAATAAAGTTGTTAGTTGGTAGGGTATAAAGCGCAAGATCGCTATAATCATTGAGATTATCCAACTGCTGCAATAATTCCTTCCCCTTTTCCCTCCTTGGGATGAGTTACAGGTTTAGGAGGTCTTTGCTTCATAAAAACCTCACCATGAAATCCCCAGCATGTATAGTCCCTATCTCCACTGACTGACCATTCTCAAGCTCTAGTTGTTTCATGATGTATTCTTTTGCTCGTCCGATTTCCTTCTTTGTTGCCCCATTGGCAACAGAGCATATTTCTAGTTAAAATCCAGATGTTCAAGAAAGGTCATTCATCACAGATAAGTAACAAAGCATCTGCAAAATCAAATTTCTGAACCGAGCTATATACCCTTTACAGTGCGGGGCTTGTCTTCTTGCCGGCAAGCTATGTACAAGCAAGCAGCCAATATGGCATCCTGATTTCTTCCTCGACTTGATTTCTGATCTTCCACCTTCTTGTAAATCTCATTAGCCCGGTCCTGAAATTATAGCACCATCAAGGAAATACAGAGTAAACCAGAAACGTGCAAGATAGTGAAACAATAATGAAACATAAAAGCAGAATATCTGAAACATAATGAAACATAAACGTGCAAGTTTGCAGCAACACGTGTCAAGTGAGCAAGCAGTAAAGAATGGTGAACAAATACCTTCGAACAGATAACTGGAAATGAATCTAAAAGCAGAATATCATGGTAGGAAAATGTAGCAAGATCCTCATATTATAATCAAGTAAAATGCACACCTGACCCTGGCACTCAGAAATGCACATGTTATTGACTTTAATTTACTAAAATATTTGCATGGCTGAATGGTGCCGTAAGCATGTGGATAGCAAGTATAAAAGGTACCTTTATAGTTGCAACAAGGCCCAACCTGAAAGAAAAGTAACGGCATCAGATACATTACCACTATTTCAATGATCAGAACAATGTTCCAAATCAAACAACCGAGTGCTCAAACATCATTTAGAGAGAGATCGCCAAGATCATTCACAAAGACAGTAATGTCGACTAACTTCAAATTTCGAAGAACACATTGATATAGACATCCCAATTGACCAAACTATTGGGCATTCAATCGAAATCTTGAAGACTGAGAATAAGAAACGAACACAAGCCCGGAATTTGCAATACACAACCCAATATAAAGAATCTGCGAAAATCATGCTTTTTTCTAACTGGAATAATCACTATGGAAGAAAGGAACTTCTGAAAAACCATATAAAAAACAAACAAACCCCAAAGCCTAATGCTTCAAGAAACAATTCTGTGATTGACTATGTTCAACCACAATTAAGAAAAAAATAAACATCACACTAAACAAGCCCCACCAACCAAAAAGCTGATGCTTTATCTGTTAAATAGGGTGACCAGAAAGCCAATTAGTTTGTAACCGATTCTTTCATTATCACCACACCAACCCAAACAGAAAAAGTATGAAGGAAACAAGAACAAATTTTTTACCTAACCAACATCAAACCAGCACGAGGGAACATTATTAAATTGATCCTTTTATAATCAATGATTAATCAATCAGTTAAAATAAACCAGTAAAGAATAAATCCACACCAACCAGCCCTTGAATATCAGACCAGCTACAAGTTTCAGAAATGACAAAGGAAAAATTATCTTTCACCTATCCGACATTGTAGCAATACTCTTGAAAGCCAAAATGAGCGATCGATCAGGGTTGGAGCCGCGATTCTGCCAACGTCCCAGCGAGGATGTCAGGAAATCGCTGGTGGTCCCGTTTGGCTTGGAGATAACGGTGGAGAGACCACCGTCAGTCAGAAGCGGGTTCGTCGGTCCTCCGACACGAACCGGATCGTTGTCGCCAGACTCATTGGCGAAGGTCCGCCACTCGGAGGTCTCATCAATGGAGTGAGATTCCAGCACGAGGCCGCACTCGGAACACACGGTGTCCCCCGCGGCGTGATCGAAAACCACCTCCGTCATCCGCTTGCAGTCGGCGCAGTACACATCCCCCATCACTGTTCTCCGATCAAGCCCACCAAATTTTCTTGCTGAATTAACTGGGAATTGTGCATGAAAAGCGAATGTGATTCTTGTTGGGTTTGTTCTCCGCTGGAGAAATGAGAAGGGAGTGAGTGGAATTTATAGAGGTTTTGAGGGGTAGGGAAGTCATGTGGGATTCATGGATTGCTCATTGGTGGGATTGCTTCAAATTTCATTGTAATTTATTTACATTATAGAAGGAAAAATTCTTTGTTGTTTCGGATCAGCTAAGGTTTTTTATTATTTTCTTTTCTGACATTAGCCAATGTGAGATTATGAGTAGCTGTAGCTGAGTTCATGGTCAATTTAAGGCCGTGTTCGGTATTATTGTTTTTCTGCATGTGTGAGATTATGCATTTTCAGTTTTTGAAATTATAATTCATGTTAAACTGTGTTTGTTTACACATTCTCATTAAAAATATATACTATATTTTAATATAAAACACAATTTTATCGACTAATCTAAACATACTTTTAATTTTCACACGAAAAAAATTATACAGTTACTAGAAAAAAAAAATATTTTCCACTAAAAACTGTTTATTAAATGAAACGGTATTGATTGTGGATTGAAATTTCTAATTACTGTTATGCTGTTATATAAATGAAGAAACACAAGTGAATTAATAATGTTCATTATTTAATTAGTGAGTTAATTGCATATTACCGTATTAAATCGTAAAAAATAATAATAATAATAATTATAAAAAAAAAACAACGTGACCCATTTAATGTTTAAGAAATGAGTACTCTACGTCACGCATGGTCTCGTAGCTCTTTTTAAATTATAAGAGACTTTGTTTTCTTTTATTAATATTTTTATATTAAAACCTTCATTTATTAGACCATTGGAAAAACATGATAAATCTTGAAATAAATATAATTATCATAAGGGATTTATGGTAGAATTGTTTTAGTTATAACTTAAATTAGATTATGAAAATAACATCTTTTTTTTTTATTTAAATTGCGAGATAGTGAAAATTGGGAGGTAATGGAACAATATTTTCTCATGTTATAAATTGTAAACTATTCTTCAATTTGCTCCTAATTCACAAATCCTCTTTCCCTTTCTTTTTCCTTTTTTTCTGTGTGTGTGTGTTTGTTTATCTTTCTTGTGCTTAAAAAACGAAGAAATGAGTAAACAATTTGACAGAAAATCCAGCAAATAGTCCTTTGTCTGTGGATGAAACAAAATAGCAGATGTTTGTAGATGAGCCTTCTTCGCCTACAACCAATAGACATAAACAAACAAGACATCGTTGCAGATAACCCTTTTTTTCTTATTTTCAAGAAAAAGTGTTTGAAATCTATCACCCATATCAAAGAACTTTCTGCATTGGATTCAATTAAGTGGAGAGACTTCGCTACTCGAACCAAACACAAGGCAAGTGTATATCCAGTGTGAGGATATCTAAAAATCAAAGATAGCAACATGCTAGAAAGGGATCGACGGTTGACGCTCTCATTCATTCAATAAATCAGTTAACTTGTGTGAAATATTGTAGATCGGTCAATCAAATTCCAGAGTTGGAAATTCTTGACTGTAAGAAAATAGTTTGGAAGTAAAACTGTGTTATATCTCTGTGTCTTCACTCCAACAATGATGCCCCGAGTATCGAGTAAAAAACACTCAATAGTGAAACCACTGGATTAAGCTTTAGGACTGCAGAGGTTCTTCAGGTCCCTTTCCTTAGCATACCATTCGGGTATGATCTTGGCAGCGTGGGGGTAGAGATCCCTGTAGGCATTCTTGATAGTCCCTTCTGCAACTGTAGTAGCAATTGAAATGTCTGCAACCATACCATTCGTAAATTTCAACAAAGCAAACAATGAGTGAGACTTAAAATCAAGAATTGGAAGATGTGAATTGCAGAAGACTAGCAACGTTATGGGAGCGTCTGAAAGTAAAGACCTTTGAACGTAGGGATCAAAACCTTGAGACTTGTGTGTGCACGGGATCCAGGGAAAATAAATAAGACGGTAAAAGCTCGAACCTCTCAGGGGTTTCTTTGAATCTGAGAGTTGAGTTATCATAAAAATTATTGCTGCAGCAATAGATATAGGGCTCCTCCTGAAATAAAAGGACAATGGAAGTATGAGGTAACCATAAGTTCAGAGTAGAAATCTGAGTTATAATACACGGATACGGCATAACAGCTTTTCGTGCTCCTGGTTTACTTGTAAAATATGTTGCTGGGATACAATTCAAGTCCCATATAAAGCTGAGGTTTTACGTGTAATTCATTATCAAAAAATGTATTCAGTCAGATATGCAAATGAAGACAAGTAGATAACTCATTGCCTTTATCCCATTCTTCTGCTTTTCCAACAACCTTTCTTCTCATGCAGTTTGGTTCGTCTGATAAAGAGATCAAGGGTTTTAACACTGTATGGAAATAAGGGGACCATGTTCATAAATAGGGAAACCTTTCTGATTTACATTGGACATTTCATACTGGAGAGCAAAATGGTCCGCACACTCCCTTCCCTTTTTTTTATTCATTTCTATACTGAGAACAGAATTAATTTCAATTCCCAACTTCAGCTACAAAACAATTTGACAATGCAGCTGAGTTTTATAGCTAACAACAAAGGCAGGGCTAACGGACATTCTTACTACTATACCTTTTTGGAAGTTTAAAATAATCCTGCCTTATATATTACCAGAACCGTGAATGCGCCAAAAAGTTTACAGAGAAATATTAAGAAAATGGATAGTAACTGAAATGCAAAGAATATCAAAGAGCACCTAATATCAAAGTCCCCTGCCTTCTGGACAGTTTCTTGGACAGCTTTGACCTCTTCATTGCTCATACCAAGATTAGAGCAGAAACGCCTCTACAAAAGGAAAAAAAAAAATATGATATAGCTATCAAAATGAACATAAAGGTCATTGCTGTAGAAATATCTAAGAAACACTTGCAAGCCCACAACTAAAAGTCTATGCTTACTGTGATTGAACTATTATCAGAGGCAAACTCACCAGATAGTCCCCTGCGTGAATGGTACCCATTTCCATTGACTCGCCCATCTCAACCTTCAACTGTTTCACAATAAATTCTTTCGCCCGGCCAATTTCTTTTTTTGTTGCCCCAGCAACAATAGAGCATATTTCTAGTCGAGGCCCACAGGTTCAGAGGACGTCAAAAGGGGTAATAGTAAATGATAATTATTAACGAGCAAGTGACTAAAGGTGGCACCTTTTACAGTGCGTGGCTTGCCTTCCTGACGACAAGCAATATAAATGCAGGCAGCCACAAGAGCTTCCAAGTTTCTTCCTCTTGTACACTTCTGATCTTCCAATCTTTTATATATTTCACTTGCCCGATCCTTCAGGATAAAGCAGTATTAGGAAAAAAAGTTGAATCACAAAGCCCATGACCAGGATGCAAATATGAGAACTTGAGAAATACCAGTTTGTTATTGTCATATTACATGAATGTTAACTTGACAACTTCTTTAAGGCAGATAAATTTCACTAATGTTGATTGCCACTACGATGATTGATACATAACAGTCACACTCATGTATGTTGAGAGATCTGGAGATAAATTTTCTGGATAAAGAACATCATACAACAATCAATTGGCACATTCATCCCTAACCATTCACAGCATATAGCACGCAAGTACCAAATACACCCATCACCCCACCACCAAACCTGCCCTCTCTAAAAGAAATTAAAAGGACAAAAAAAAGAAAAAAGGAAGAAGAAGAAAGAGGCACAGAAGTAAGCCAAGAAAAGTGAGGATTGAGGAAAAGAAAGGCTGTGTGTGAGTGTCGTCCAAGATAAAAGAGAGATTAAAATCAGAAAACAGAGGATGAGCTAATTCACGCTGCAGTCTGTATCACTTTTCACAAGCTTTGACACATACCTTAATGGTGGTTACAAGGCTCAACCTGGAACACAAGGAGAAACTTAATGTCAGTCATAGTTGTTACAACTTTTCTATCATAGTCCAAAAAAATAAAAACTAAAGCATCGTTGAAAGCAAAAACTTGGATTGGCACTAGTAACAAATTCGCTCACACTAGATAACCACACAACAATTTCAACATTAGTAGAATCTGGCTATTCACAATTTGCTTCCATCTAACATGATAAGTAACTACACAATGATGAAGCATAATCATTCTTCGACAGTTATCAGCCGCAACTCATCAGAGACCAATTCAACATACACATACAAATTACCAAATCGTAAATAACTAAAACAACAAAAGAAAGTCTACCACATTTGAAACAACAAACTACGGTGCAATTAGGAATGGATCAGACCAACATATAGCTAAATTCGATGTTCAGCGGAAGCAGATATCAAGCCCAAAAAATTACAAATAAATCCTCATTTTACACCAAAACAAGAAAAAACTCAATAAAGTAACAAGCATCCCAGAGAAGGAATGTAAAGATTAACTTCCACGTCGTGCTGTATCGCTGCCTTTTTATCAGCTCACTACCGAACTATTCAAAACAACAGAACACTTGGTTTTACATAAAAGTACCAAATTTCTGATGATAAACTACAATCAATTCCCCTCGGATAAAGCTATCTTCGGTGCTTCATCCTTGAACCAGCACATTAACAAACCTATAATTTCCTCATCTTTTTTCTGTTTCAGTGAAGCTTATATCATTCAAATACTAGTTTTGGTTCAAGAAATGCCAGTCAAGATCGTTGTAAAAGCCAAGCACTTCAAACAAACTCAAAGTACCACAACCATCATGTGCTCAAGGGTCTTAATTCTATCATCATATTCAACAAAACCACTTAAAAAACCTACCAAAACCCTCCAAAGATTCCAACTTTTACCACCTCAAAATCCCAAAAACACAACTAATCATCAAAAAGAACAAAAACACATAGTCACAGACCTATCAGCCATGTTAGAAATGGTCTTAAAAGCCAAGACAATAGCCCGGTCCGGATCCCCGCCCCGGTTCTGCAACCGAGACAGCGACGGATCCCCACTCGAGCCATTGGCACCCCGAGAAATAACTGTTGTTAGAGCCGCATCCCCCAGAAGTGGGTTAACGGGTCCACCCACACGATTCGGGTCGTGATCGCCCGAATCATCGGCAAACGTTCTCCACTCAGAGGTCTCATCAATGGAGCGGGCTTCCAGCACGAGACCACACTCCGAGCACACGGTATCCCCCGCCGCGTGATCGAACACCACCTCGGTGTTCCGCTTGCAGTCCGAACAGTAGGAGTCCATCACTTCCACCGGATTCCCCGAATCAAAAACCCGGAGATTATCCGATTCGGGTCCACAATACCGTTAATTCAAGTCCCGATTTATCTGGGCTCTGGGGGTAATTCTTGGAGCTCTCGCTCACCCTCTACCCTTTCCCCCTACAACCTTAGCTGGAGAAACCAGAGTGCAATGGAGGAAAGGGTCAAAGGGGCATACATATATAGAGAAAAGGGAATGTATTTGGATCGGCAAGAATGGGCTTGTCGGGTCGGGTCGGGTCGGGTCGGGGTCCCACCCACTGCAATTACTAGATATTGAAATAGGCACATGCTATTTTGGGTGGCTTCTCTCCACTTTCCTTTCTTTTTTTTTTTTTTTATGATTGTCGTTTTTCATGTGAATATTTTATACATTATAAATAATTATACATTATTTAGTAATTAGAAATATTATTGATTTATCAAATAATAATAGACGAAAACTCTAAATTTAAAGTTTTATGAATCAAAATATTGTGAAAACAATTACTAAATTTAAATTGCCAACGTTTGCAAGAAATTATGATTAATTAAAAATTATTTTAATATAAGTTACAATGCGACGCTATAGATTATGATAAACCATATAATTGAGCAAGCCACGTGTAATTCATGATTCTTTTTTTTTTTTTATTACGGCCACGTTAGATTTTGAATCCAATATCTATAATATCTGACGATATTGTTTTTATAAAACTCAACATAACTAATGTAAAAAGATTGATTCGAATTACTTGCCTTAATCATGTTGATAAGGTCCGTATTTATAGAACTCTTTTAAAAAATACTCGTATCTTATTTTCAACATATTTTTTTTTTTTTTTGGAACTTGTTGCGGATGTCCTCTCTTGAACTCGTAAGTAAAAAAACTTATATGTTAGTGACTCTCTTAGTACAAATCTTTTGAAACATTTATAAATCCTTGTCACCTTTTCTACTACACAGCTCGTATTTTTCAATTAAATGACAAGTGTAATATATTTATCATGTAATTGATGTACACTTTAGAGAAAGTGATCAAGCACATGTGATTGTTGTGGACCGTACTTTTTGAGGAGCTCCTATTATTCTGAGATTGAGTTGCATCGACAACTTTCGAAAAACATACAGCACTTGTAAATATAATACTACAACATGTACTACATGGTTATCCTCGATCCTGCACGAGCTCTACTCACATTCTTCGCATTCTAGGCACTAACAGGGCCGAGTTTCTTGAGATCCCACCCCTTCACATAGCGTTCGGGCAGTATCCTATGCGCATACGGCTGGATATCTCTGTAAGTGTTCTTTATTGTCCCTTCTCCTACCATCGTTGCTCTTGCAATATCTGCATTAATGCACACCAAGTCCGTCAGACAAGGAATAGGAATTTTGATTTAAAATCTGATAAGATTGGAGAGTTATCAAACCTGTAAGAGAAATCTTTGAGCCCGTCAGCTGGTTGATCATGAAAATGACGGCTGCTGCAATGGATGTAGGACTCCTCCTGTAAGAACGACGACAGGTTATAACTGATGATATCGATGTGGCAAGAAGCGAGAATCTAAGTACCTTATGTCGAGCTGTTCTGAGTTGTGGATGGTTTCTCTGACAGTTCTAGTGTCCTCGTGGCTCATGCCAAGTTTAGAACAGAAACGTTTCTGGGAACGAAACAGGAAAACAATGTTATTGATTACTAAGATGTAAAGGAAGATTACGTTTGTAATCGATCGCAGAGGACAGTGCAAGCTCACCAGATAATCTCCTGCATTTGCAGTTCCCACCTCCATGAATGATTCCCCCGTCTCCACCATCATTTTTTCCTTGATGAACTCTACAGCTCGGTTGAATTCTTTCATTCCGGTTCGGTTGATGAATTCTCGTCCATTCACAATGGAACAGACTTCTGGTGCACTCTCAGGTTCACACGGGTTTAGGGGAAGTTGGCACAGAGGATTAGTTTAAGCCAGAGATTATAAGACAACATCGTAAAAGAACTTATGATAGGCACCTTTGACAGTTCGCGATTTCCCTCTTGTCTGCAGGCGATGAAAATGCAAGCGGCTGCTAGAATTTCCAGTTTTTTCCCTCTTCTAGACTTCAGATCATGCAACTTTCTGTACATCTCGCAGGCTCGATCCTAGACATAAAAAATCAATTACAAATCGATGCTTTTGACTAGAATAATGAAATCAACGTGCAAGAAACTACAGTAACTTCAAAAATAGATTTCTTTTATACATGCACTAATCAACTAATAAGAAACCTGCTGGTGTACTTATATATACTAATCTCCATCAATCTTATTTCAACCTGTGAAACAACTGCCCGGCAAAAGAAGCACAAAACAATGACACCGTACAAGAATTTATACGAAACATGCGAATTCTTGTATTCTTTTAACAAACAGCGTGTGATTCTTACATAAGAGGTGCAAGAACCATACCTTGATTGTAGCAACAAGGCTCAACCTGCAAGAACAAACAAAGTTAAGACACAATGCAAGACATGAACACATACTTAGGATCATGCTTTGACAAAGAAATCAATATCTTCATCAAGAACGCAAAACGACAACGTTGTTGCATGCATTCACTCGAAGGTTGAGTCTCATCCTAATCGAATTTACTCTCCCGATCCGGGATTTTAATCAACGTTGGTATTGGATATTTCAAGCTCTTTTGTTAGTGATCTGTGTATCTGTGATGGCCTCAGAGTTTCTGTTTCGTGTTTATTAACAACATATGAATATATATATATATATATATATATATATATATATATATATATATATTAATTTTTATGAGTTATAAATCATTAAACGTTAATAAGATAATGTCATAAAATGACGTCAACCTCTTTTTTGACGAAATAAGAAATTTTCCAAAACCCACAAACAAAATCTTGAATTTTTGCGAGTTTGTTATTTGCAATAAGAAGAAATCAATCAACCACAAGTCCCCAAACCTCTCAGCCGTATCCGCGATGGTGTTAAAGGCAAACACAACATTGTCGGGATCAGGCCGGCGGCACAGTCTGCTCATCCGAGAAACCGGACCACCCGACACCACCGTAGACAGGGCGGTGTCACCCAGGAGAGGATTAACGGGCGACCCGACACGGTTGGGGTCGTGACCGCCGGAATCATCGGCGAAGTTCCGCCACTCAGCGGTCTCGTCGATGAACCGAGATTCCAGAACGAGGCCGCACTCCAAGCAAACGGCGTCGCCGGATGCCCTATCCAACACCACCGTCGTTCGCCGCCGACAATCCATACAGTAATTCTCCTCGGACATTTTCCGAATTTGGAATTTTGTTTCTTTTCAAAGTCAGTAAGGGTAGGAGGGGTATTCGGGCTGGGTCAGAGGTCCTACCCGCCATGTCTCTTTTCCCGCTTGAAGACACTAATAGTAATTTAGTTTGTAAATACTTTTTTTATTTTACTTTTTTAAATTAATTTTTCGTATGCAATCCCACTATTATATAAAAGATCATAATATAAATAATAAAACTTGTAAAAAAAATTAAAACATAATGTGAGGAAGAAAATTATGTGTGAAAAGAAAGAAATATAGGTAAAGTGAGGAAGAAAAAATAAATTGTAATTATTAATTTATTAGAAAAATATGAAGAAAGTGCATGAGAAAAAAACAATTTTAATTGTAGGTTTTATTAAAAATATGAAAATTTGTGAGTGAAAAAATATGAGAGCGAAACACGTAGTAGTGGATTAAAAATATATATTTATAAGATTATTAAAAATATTAAAATTACTATTCTGATCAAGTTCTTTGTTGAGGGAAGAAATTAATTAAATAGTACATTTGAGTATTCAAAAAATGGTATGACGAAAGGGTTTGCTTTTACAATAGTACTAGTCGTCGTTGCACGCGCTTCTCGCGAGCATATAAAAAAATTGTGATATAAGATGGAGAAAATAATATCATGATAAGAAAAAAAATCATGAGAATAAAGAAACGTGGAGTGAGATGACAGAGAAATATTATTTTATAATCGAAAATTTATTAAAAATATAAAAATCTGTTAAAAAAAGTAACATGGAAAAGTTTAAAGAGAAACATGGAGTAGTGAGTGAGAGAATTTTTTTATTTTTATAAAACTGTGAGATCATTTAAAAATTTTGAATTACTATTTTGACCAAATTTGTTTGAAGAAAAAAAATTACTTTGAGGGTAAAATAGGGCAATCTAAAGTTGGTGCGCTCAAAGGGTTTTCTTTATAATAGTAGAGATAATCAGATAGATAACTGATGCATGAGTGGGACCCACAATTTCATTAATTTTAATTAATTATTCTTAAAATTATAGAATTTCAACTCTTAAACATATAGTATTTTTTGTTTCTTACCCCACTCAATGTTACTTTATTATCACGAATTTCTTTCTCTCTTATTTTTTTTCATCTTGCATTATAATTTATTTATTTTTATATATTTGTGAAAATTGCGTACGACAACCACTAGTAATCTATACTATTATAAAGAAAATAGCTCTTATATATATATAAAGTGATAGTTATCATATCACTACACCAAAATTTTTAAATACCAAAAACGCTTTTCATTTATAAAATTTATTTAACTTTCCAACTTATATTGAATTAACTATTCAATCGCATCCCTTAAGAAAATTAATTTCATGAAACTATTGCAGTCACAAATTAAATTTACTCACTTTTATTATTAATTAAATTAAAAATAGCATATTAGTATTAAATTAAATTATTTATTTTTTATTTAATTCAAGTAAAATATGTATTGACAATTAAGGATTAAGAATTTATCAGCATCTTTTACAGGAACAAATTAATTATGAGTTTTAATAAAATAAAAAATTTAATAAAATTATGTGCGCATATATTGCATGCCACGGTGTCTAGTATTAAATAAAATTGAAATAGCCCTCAAAGATAAACTCATATTTTGTTGACTAAACATGCGTAGCCCAGCCCATAATTCTGATGGGCCTATGATATGCAGTAGGTTAGGCGACTGCACCTACCCCCCCAACCCTTACCCCTTGTATGATGAACTAATGTATGCCCAAATAATTACATCTAAATCTCCTCAGATAAAAATTTATTTATGCAAATTGTCATTTTATTTATTTACACAAATTATCTCTATTTTTAAAAAATTTACATATATACCTCTAAAAATGCCAACATCAGTATATAAACTACCTTTACTTTTTTACTGCTATGGGTGATTTTTGTAATTATGCAGAAAAAATAAAAATTCATCAAGTATATATACATACAAACATACACACACAAATACATGTATGTATCTATATACCATACGCTATAAAACTCTAGCTTAATTATACAGACAGTAAAAATTCTGATAAATTATCGATTTTTTCATACATAAGAATTTATAAATAAAAATCCATTTTTATCGAATAGAAAACCCTCCTATATTTTTCAAGAGTGAAATTAAAATAAATATACTAATAGTTAAAAAAAATAAATTCATAATAATAAACTAATATTCCTAAGTAAGATACCCATTTTCCAACTGCAAATCCACTTATTCTTTTTTAATTGTTGTTATTATTATTATTATTAACAGCTAAAATCATTTAATGCAAGTAACATGGTCCTACAGGTCCACATGTTTTCATAATACATTCTCATCTTATTACATCACTTGCAAGAATATTTCATAAATGTGCATATTCATATGATTCCTTAACTATAAATAAATAAATAAATTCAATGCCAATAATGAGAGTATAGATTTTCAATCAGAATAATGTCGTCATTTGCAGTGCGTTTATCTTAAAAGAAAAAGGGAAAAATCGAACAAACATCTATCAAATATAATAAAGAAAATAATCGTGCAATATATATACCAAATAATATTTATAATTATTTTTAAATAATAAAAATATATTTATAATTATATCAAATATCAAAGATTCGTTGACGTATAAAGTGTATAAATTTTTAAAAACATGACATGTAGTAGTAGATAGCATATCATGTGACTTGCTGTCACCCTATGGTCCAACTAAACCAAAGAGTCTGCCCCTTGTCAGATAACCTATTATATAAAATTGCATGTAACGGTCCAACTGGTGATGGCGATTGGCTTGTCAGAATTTCCTCCTCCCATTTTCATCACTTAAATCTCAACATTTTTATATTAATAATTTAAAAAAAAGTTAATCTCATCATTTTACAAAGTTATCTTTTTCAGAAAAATAATTATTTTTCATTCTAGTTTGGCAGCCTTTCTTGATAAATTACGGTCGTCTGATGCCACTAGTAAATGTCGCCACCAACAATTTTTATTTAAATAAAATTTGATGGAATTAAATTAATTATCGAACAAAATATAATATACTTATCATGTGATTAATAATTTTTTATAAATTATATCAATTACATAATAAATAGCTCTGATTCGACCAAACTTGATTTGAGTTGGTTAGAATTTTCAGTATCCCGTAACCATTATGTAATAAATTTGAAGAAGGGTGTTGTGTTGATTGGGAAGAGCACTCATAATTTTATTTGATTTAAAATTTAAATTTAATATATGAGATTTTGATTATGTGATGACAATAAATCAATGAAAATAGTAAATAAATAATGTTTTGAGATTGTTGTTGACAAGATTCCTAACTCGTAGTGGAATAATCACAACTTCGAAATAAAAAAAGTTGCTTCATATCATGAGTAGATCGAAAGATTACGTTTTATGTTTGGAAGAAAAAAAAAACAATTAAGAGAATAATTTTATATAATACATAATAATAATAATTTTGATGAATCAAATTTCCGGTGATGATTGTCGTTCAATATTTTGGGTTAATATAATTATCATTTTTAAGGTATTCATCTCATATTAATTATAAATCTCCTTGATCTTTAATTCTTGAGTTTTAAAAGTCTATTTTACTCATATAAAAATTGCTTTGTGAAAAAATCCTGGCAAGGTTTTAATACTTTATGGAAGGTAATTGATATGAAATGCATACTTAAAAAATAATTATATTTAACACTAATATTTATATAAAGGGTTAACTATACTTTTAGGGGAGAGGAGGAGGAGGAAGCCGCCAAGGATAGGGTGAAACTGGGTGCCGGAGGAAAAGGAAGCGGCAGCCAGGAGAGGGAGGAGGCAGCTGCGGCGACGACGAGGGAAGGGGGTGGCAACGAGGAAGAGAAAGGGGGAAGCAGTGCCGGTGTGAGCGGAGGGAATTGGTGGTGGCAAGGTGGCAATAGAAAAATGAATAAGAAAGAAAAATATATATTATTTCTATATAACTAATATATAATCTATAATATTATTTTTTATAAATATGTGTACTAATATATTAAATTAAATATATATAATAATAATAATTTTATTAATTAAAAATTATGCCCAAATATAGTGCATCGTTGGATTCGTTGGAATTAAATTGCATTTTTGCATGATGAATGATTTACTAACTTTAAAGAAAAGTTGACAAGTGTCATCGCAATCTGTGCGTAAGTTGTCACCTTTTAGTGCGTGTGAATAAATGACAATTCCGCCTCTGGATGCCGCCGCCAACTTAGGCTTTACCTTTTTTTATTTTTTTTCGAAAGAAAAAAGAAAACCACAATTTCGTCATAAAATTTAGTAAAATACTCAACACTATTAAATATATATATATAAGTAATTTTAGTGTTAATTACACTTAAACCACTTCTGAAAATTTAAAATTATAACTTATAAGTACAAAATTATTATATGAGAATTTAAAAAGAGGGTAAAATTGTAAATTTATATAATTTCTTTACTAATGTCAGTGTTTTCATCCAAACTCAAATAAAAGAGAGTCAGGTGTAAATAATAAATCTTTAAAGAGGGTCTAAGTGTAATTTTAGAATTTTTTTGAGAAAAGTATTTTAGAGGAATTTTAGGTATAATTAATCCTTAATTTTATAACAAACAAAACAATAAAAATTTTATACTGCAAATTATTATATAAAGGGATGAAAAAGTCAAAACAAGAGTTTAAGATGAGTTACAAGTCTATGTACTGACTTTATTATAAATAGAGAATCCACAAATTCGAATAAAAATATCAGTTATTATGTTCTCTCAATCACGTTCAGTTAATATAGAATATATCCTACCCTTCAAATGCTTAATTTCTGTTTCACTAAATTGATGGACCAAAGAATCAAGTTCATTCCAGTCAAGCACGTCATATAATTTGTCAGTAAATTAAGATACGTCATCTTAAAACATCTCCAAGTGGCTCTTAATAGATCGATGGCCAATGAGCTGGGAATCTACACATAACAGATTTTCGAATTTCCAGCTAGCAAGACTTAATCATCCTGGAGTATTTCAGTCAATTCAAGTCCAAATCGTCCACGAATTTTTCGGTTAATTAACTGATTCAAAGAGTTTCAAACGGTATAGGACTCTCTACAACAAATCCCTGTATTACGCTCTAGTGCACGTCTGTAAATAAAATATTTTGTGCAGTCATGTAATAATATCATTCTTCACCCCCGTGCTCTTCTCCCTCGGTTTTTAGCCGTTCTTAGCTCTCTTTTTTGTACTCCATATGAATATTTGCACTTTATTAACATTCTACATCATTATTCTTACTTTAATCCAAGTTTTCATTTATCTTTGTCGATAAATTATTACTAATTTAAGATTTTCTTTAAAATCTTTTGACCCTTGTGATGTGACAAAAAATTTAGTACACATTCAATTATTATTCCAAATTACTTTAGAATTTATATTTATCATAAGATTTGATTGAAGTAATATATATACTTAATCAAAATTTGGATATAATATAAAATAAAATACTAGATTATATACGTGAAAAATAAAATAATATTTGAAATCAGAATCTGCAAAATAATAATAATAATTATTATTATTATTAAAGAATATAGGGCATATCCTTTGGTCTGCATTAGATTAGTGGTCTTGGACTGCTAAACCTACTTTTTCTTACAATCTCACTCTTCTCTTTTGCTTTATCCCATACCCATCCACATTCCCCTATTTATATGATCAATGACCTTTCATAAATTAATAGATAAATTACAATGAATTTTCCTTATATTTGGTTAAATTTTAAATATTTTTTATTATTTAAAAATTATAAATACGTTCTAATATTTAATAAAATTATGTAATTTTGGATGAAATTTTGAGATTGTCAAGTTTGCCCTTACTATATTTTTTTAAAGAAAATAAAAAATTAGACGAGGGGATGAAAATTTTTAAAAGTTATAAACAAAATTATCCACTAAGTCCTTAAAATCACATATACTTATATATGTTTAAAAATAAAATTATAAATAATAGTAAATAAACATATTTTGGTCAGTTCACCATAAAAAAATTGACGAAAACCTAACGAAGATTAACGGGTTATGTTAATTGTTAGACAATCATTAAAATATGGGTGGTATATGTCCAAACAATGAGGATCATTTATAATTATGTCAAATTTCAAAGGATTTTAAATTAATAAATAAATACCACACACACTTTCAATCTAGTCAAATCTTCTATTTTCTCGTAGCGCTACCTATACAGCTATATCAATATTTCAATAAATTAGCAAATATATTGATTTAATTAATATTGGATCAATATATTATTATAATCAACAAATAATTTTAAAAAACTACAATAAACTCATATAAAATGAGATAATAATCATATGTTCAGTGGGAACTTGAACACATGATCTTGAATTTGTTCATAAAAACCTCAACTTTAACCACTAAACTAAAACATCATAAGATATCACAAAATACCGGTTCGAATCTTTATTAATTGTAACATAATGTTTTGTAATTAATATCATAATATATACATATAAATATCCAAAAAAACAATAATAATGGATTAATAATCACTTAATTCTTGATAAAGTTTAGCGCATAACCACTAAGTAAAGTCACTAATAATTAATTAGTGAGCACTAATTAATTAATTATAGGATAAGGTGAGAGGATAATTAAACACATTTGAAATTAATTGCCGCAATTCTTGACTTAGTTTTCACAGCATGCCAACATTAATAATATTCCACATGACAAATTTCTAGGGTTTGGATTTCAATTGCATGAATTGGCTTCAAAAGGAAGATATGTACATAGCCCATTATTATTATTATTATTAAATATTTGTACGAAATTGACTTTCTTTTAGTTCAACAATATATACTCCAATTATAAATTATTTATTTAATATGTATACTATATCCATAAAAATATGTTTTTATGTACTTGGTCTATGTATATTACTTAATTTTGTTGAGATAATATTTCAAATTTAAATTAAAATGTACCCCCGACTTAGTAAAACAAAATTAATATTAGTGACACAATATCAAGTGCTAATTTTAAGAGATAGTTATATTTACACGCTTTAACCTATGACCAGCTTATACAAACTCTATACCATATCTTTTGGATAATTATACCTACACCCCCGAAAACATCAACATCATTAGGGCTGAAAAAATAATCAAACTATTTGATACTCGATTGAAATCGATTGATAAGAACTCGTTTGTACTCGGTTCATTAAATTTAACAAACCAAACTTGAACCAAAAGTTTTGTTCGGTAAACTTTTAAATTCGGCTCGAACTCGACTTGATTAGTACAAAAATAGTAAGATGTACTTCAAAATATCAAATTACTCGAACTCGACTCGAGTTTGATCCAATTAAAATTTGTTTGAACTCGACTAAAATAATAATCAAATTAAATCCAAACACAATTTTAGAAGTTCTATAATAATTCAAACAAATTTGAACAATAATGTGTTCGGTTCAACTCGAATCATTTACACCCCTAAACATCATTACAAAAATTATCCCTACTTTTTTGCTGTCAGGGATGGTTTCAGTAATTAGGTAGAAGGTAAGGATGATTTGTGCAAATAAATCATATATCAGGAGGTGTACATATAATAATCCCCAATCTTAATGTTGCCACTATAAAATATATACTAAGTAATAATAATTTTTTGTTAAAATAAATCTTGTCACTGCATAATTATTAGTGACAAAAAATATTCATAAAGTTGTCAACACAAATAATAATTGACACATTAATAATAACAACATAATATAATGACAATAATTATTTTCTGGTGATCAATTCTTGTTAATAAAAAAAATTATACAAAATAATAAATTTGGTGTCACCAAATATATATAATTGATGAAAGTATATTTTATTTGATTTTATGTTCAGAAAAAGTTAATTTTGGTAAATAATAATAAAAAATTAAAGAATGGTCCATAAAATGGGTGAGAGAGATTAGCTGTTGGCGTGTGATGAAGATGCTTCTTCCAACATACTTCTACTCGTACCCTCCAACGCGTTCAAACCTTCTTTATAATTTTTCATTAAAATATAGAATATATACTATCAATCATTATTATTATTAAAATAAAATAATTAAATATTTTAAATATATATATATATATATATATTTGAAGTATATGTATGTATAGGTCAATATTGACAGTCAGACCCAATCAAATCACAACTTCCTCGTAATTATCTTATAAATCATAATATAATTATTTAAAAGACATCGACGTTCTTTTCTTGTTATTATTTTGTGTAATTATTCAATTTGAAAATGATTTTTAAAAAAAAATTAACAAATAAAAGTAATGGACAAATTGCACAAAATAAATGCTTTTTTCATTAGCCAAAAGTTTCAAAAGAATAAAAAGAACATGGATGATATTGACGTCTTTTCCAAAATTTCATTTCTAGAATATAAAATAACCAAGAAAAATACTTATTCTAGCAGTTTTTTTGTGTGTTTTTCGTAATATTTTTTGGAATTGATTCTTTCTTTTAAAATTTAAAATTTGGTTGTATATATATGTGGAGTGTATAAAGATTATATTATTTTTATTTAGAAATCTAATACGCGTTATTAATATATATTAAATAAAATTAAGCTTACTACAAAGTTTAAATTAACATAGCGTCTCTCTCTCTCTCTCTTGAAGAATAAACAGAGGAGAGGAGCCACCCGAGAAGGCACAAACACCTTTCTTCCCCTAAGCAAACCAGACATACACATATTCCTATACAAACCTTTCTCCTTTACAACTCTTCCTATAAACCTCTCTCTCTCTCCTCCCTGTCAAGAAAGAAACCTTCTTCCTCAGCTCAGCTTTCCTGAAAAATGGTCAAGTACCAGAGGAAAAATCTGTATAGCCAGTGGAAGAAAAGCAAAGACTACTATTACTACATGTTTGATGAAGAGGAAGAGTCTTCTTGCTCATACCCTTTTCCCTTAATCTATGCTTACACCAAGAAAAGAGCAAAGCCCAAGTTTTTCTACTTCGCTTTGCTTTCTCTGCTTTCTTGCTGCCTGATTTTGCCACCCCTGTTCTTGTTCTCCAACTCGAACTTCTCCTTGCTCCGTGAGTCTTTTTTTCCCTCGGACTACATGTTTGTCTTCTTTGATTTATGGGTTTTTTACTGTTTTTCTTCTTGTTGTGTAGATTCATCTGATAAAGAAGGCCGTGGTTCAGGAACTGACGTAGATGGCTTCCTTTGCTCAGCTGTTCCTAATGGTATGTCTGTCAGCTTGTGTTTCGGTTTTAAATCTTTGTTGGCCTTCTTTTATATGTGTTTTGGGGGTATTTTTTTGATGTTTTTTTCTTTGTTTTTATGCTGATGATATGCTGGATAAAACAAGAAAGATTTCGGATGTTTTTTTGTCTCGGTAACTCAAAGTTTCTCTTATGTCTGAATCTTATGTTCTTGTCTGCACAAGATTTACTTCTGTTGTCTTATAGTTTCGACGAACCTAGATTACAATAGCAGTAAGATTCTAGTGAGAATAGAGCTTCTTGTTTTTATTCCTACAAACTTGTTCTTGTCATCTTTTCCATTCTTTGATGTGTTTGTATTTGAGTTTCCCTTTTCTCTTTTTAGTTTTTTTCTTCACTGTTTCATTCTTTTCTTCTTGTGCTTTTGGCCCCATATGTTGTTTCTGGATTTGAAGGCGTGACAGGGGGAGCGGGAATTTGGGGTCTTATTATAGTGGGGTAGGGACAATCACACCCTTGATTATGATGTTTAACCAGGCTGACAACATTACAATGACCATCTTTTTCTAAGATTCTGCTGTAATTTTTTCATATGTTAATGGAGGAATATGAATTCTTGATGCAGGTACTATTTGTTGTGACAGAAGTAGTATAAGAACAGACACATGTGTAATGAGAGGGGATGTAAGAACTCACTCTGCCTCCTCGTCTATCGTCCTGTACAATACCGTTGGTTTGAACGCTTATGCTCCGGGCCTATCTGATGGTCATGATGATGAAGGGGAGGTGATCCAGCATGAAAAGATTAGGCCATATACACGAAAATGGGAAACCAGTGTGATGGGAACAATTGATGAGTTAGACCTAATTGTAAGAAAAGAGTCGAGTGTTCATCAGAGGTGTGATGTCCAGCACGACGTCCCTGCTGTGGTCTTTTCAACTGGAGGCTATACGGGCAATCTTTACCATGAATTCAACGATGGGATTTTGCCTCTATACATCACTTCTCAGCATTTCAACAAGAAGGTTGTTTTCGTCATGCTTGAATATCATAATTGGTGGATTACAAAGTACGGTGACATACTCTCTGAGCTCTCTGATTTTCCAGCTATTGATTTTAGTGGGGATAAAAGGATCCACTGCTTCCCAGAAGCGATAGTCGGCTTAAGAATCCATGATGAGCTCACTGTTGATTCTTCCTTGATGGAAGGCAATAAGACGATCAGAGACTTCCATGACCTCTGGACCGAGCCTACTGGCCTCGTATTAGTAGTCTCATCCAGGATGGAACTTGAAGCTCAGTCAAGACTGGCAATGTCACCATCAGTGGTTAATCCAATCAAGACTAAAACAGAAAAACGAGGTTTGGATAAACCTAAACTGGTTATAGTATCTAGGAACGGTTCAAGGGCAATAACCAACGAAAATTCACTGGTCAAAATGGCAGAGTCTATCGGGTTTCTAGTTGAAGTTTTGAGGCCTGAAAGAACCACCGAGCTTGCAAAAACCTATCGAGTCCTCAACTCTAGTGACGTTATGATTGGTGTCCACGGTGCTGCCATGACTCACTTCCTCTTCATGAAGCCTGGTTCTGTTTTCATCCAAGTGGTACCCCTTGGCACTGAATGGGCAGCAGAAACTTACTATGGAGAACCAGCTGGGAAATTCGGGTTAAGATACATTGGCTACAAGATCCTCCCGAACGAGAGCTCATTGTGCAATGATTACGACAAGAACGACCCCATTTTGAATGATCCGAGCAGTGTTAACCGTAAGGGATGGGAATTCACCAAAAAGATCTATCTTGATCGACAAACTGTGAGGTTAGACTTGAGAAGATTCCAGAAGCGCTTGCTTCGTGCCTACTACTACACCGTAGCTAGGAAGAATGGGCGTTTGCATCACCTATCAGAGTAACTTCCCAGCTCTCTTTAAGATCATTTTTCTAACACATTCTTTAGCAGTTCCACTTTGTAAATGAGTAACTACAGAAGGAAGGAAATGGTTGTAGAAATTAGTGTATTCACTGTCTTTTTGTACATCAAACAGCAAAGAATAAGCTTTCTTTTGGCTATAGTGAAGCAGAAAAAGGAAAAAAGCTGGCCATCTCTATTATTCAGACATGCATTTGTTCTTTATAGCAATATGGGATTGGGAAATTCTAATCGAAATTCGATTTGGTTGGATATGAATTAATTATATAACAAGTGCAATATACTTGCAGTGTAATTAGTGTATAGTTCAAAGAAAGCAATGAATCATGTATAAATATATCACATTCGCTCTATGATTATTCGTTTCCGCCAAACCTGTTTTAAATTAAAAATTTGAAAAATTCAACCGTTGGGTACGGCCCTTAATAAAGAACTTAGCTAACTCATTATCTTGATGAACTTATGAGCTGCTATCTAAAAAGGGTAATTATAGAACCATATTTTAGTTAGTGTTTTTTGGTAAAGATTTCATTCTCCTTGTAAATATGCCAATTGAGTAATTAATGAGGAAAATTAGAAGAACCCTTTAATGAGTTTGGTCTTCTAAATTCAAGATTTCACTTGAAACCAAGTTGCTTGCACGGAATTGCAATTCTTGATGGGTTCCTAAAGATGAAAAGGACGTAAGAAGGGGATACCTGATCACATCACAGAGAAAGCATCATTTGTTTTTATTTGATTGGAGCATCTAAGTTGGGCCATAAGTACTTTGTTGGAAATTGACTATCCAATGACTTTTTTTTTTACTTATAACGGTAAATAAATTCATCTCGATACACTACATAATATCTAATACAATTAATATATTAGTATGACTAATATTAATAATAAATAAGCTACAATAAATCACATAAAGAGAACGTGAACACGAGATATCAATCTTAAGGCTAAGATACCATAGGTAATCCAATAACTTCAAACCATTTTCATTAACTTTCAAATATAAAAATTGAATTGAATTACTCCAATTAAGAAAGTTTAACATGATGGGATGTTCTTTTTTTTCAAAATTCATGCAATCATCGTCCGACTTAGTCACCAACTTCCAATTTGTTGTAGTATTCAGAACATTTGTTGGTTTTTCATGAAAGTCATAATTTACTAACATGAAATTGTTGGAATGAAGATGATGTGTATGTATAAGCTAAAACATCAAGACACATCAAATTACAATAATCGTGAATGTCGACATATAGGAGTAGAAATATGAAATATATTTTTCTTCATGGAGAAATGAAAGAAGCCATATAGGGCTTTTCTCATGCCTATTCAACCACGTTTCTGTGGCAAATTCTTTTATTTCTTAAATAGGGAAAAACAAAGTGAACAAAAGAAGCAAGCAATTATGGACTTTTGGTGAGGTGCTGCTTTGAAAATTAAAAGTCAAGTGCTGCTCACATGCCCTGCTTTCGTTATAGACATAAGAACAGTTCTTCTGGCAACATTTCAACATGTGATATGTCGTTTGCATAAAAAAAATTTCGTCAAAAATGACAGAAATATGGTATCTATCATTATTTATTCTAAGTTATAAATCCAGGAAATCAAGAATTCATCCCCCACAACCCAGTTCTATACAAGAATAACTGTGTGTAAACCTCGTAGTTTTTAGTTAATTTGTCAGCAAGGAACCTTGAACTTCTGCAAATTCTGTGTCTAAAAGGAAATGTCAAGTTCTTCTGGTATGATGCTTCGAGTCAAAGCAAAACCTACCGTGTTCAAGCAGCCTTAACGATTCTAAAGCCAGCGTTTTGTTAACTTTATCGAAGCGCGAACTTGGGGGGGTGTCTTTGCATTCCTACTGTCGTTTCCATCTGATGAAAACAAAGCATCCGAGTTCATAAAGGTGCTCTTTGTCAACTTACATGAGCCAAAATATTAATAGGGCTGGACCCTTTTTTTTTTTTTTTTTTGATTTGGATACAAGGCTTGTCTTAGTTTCACTTACAGGAGTCAGTTGAAACACCTCCAAGCGAAGATCGTCTCGACCTTTCTGGCTGCTGTATGCTAGTTATTGACTGCCTCCTCAAAGCCTTTCCATTAGATGAAGTCGGTGACTTTGCATCAGGTATGGTACCAGCGCCATGCAACGGTGTCGTTGCACAAGTTGGTTTCTGTTGATTCCTGCAATTAGCAATTTCACTTTGTAGCTACATTAAACTCATTACAACATGAAGTAACAAGTTAACCTAAAAGAAGCCCTTAATTGACCTTTTAATGAATCACTTGCATGCAAGTGAACACGAGAATAATTTGCCTACCTCTTCTCTGATCCATTAATCAATTTCCCAATAGTTCGAAGAGACTTTCTTATCTGAGATCCTTTTCCCTGAGTTGAGCAAGGTGTCTTTTCTGGAGCTGATATTATGGTCACTTGGCAGCACTCTTTGGATCTCATTTCTTGATTTTATTTGAGGTTCAGGTGTTTTGGAATTTGAAATGATGGAACCTTCATTGTTGCTGTATCAATTTTAAGCAGTGGACTTTTGGAGCAGAACTTAAGGGACTCCGAGGACCCCTTTGATTGGATCGGTTCAGCAAAGACCCACTGATCTCTTTTTGCCCACAAGTATTTGTGATTGATTTTCCTTCTTCAAGCTGACTGTGATTTTGCAAGCATCTTTCATCTGGCTTTATAGGCTTGCTCATCATTTCTGGTAATTTGATCTGATCAGAATCTTTGAGCAGATTTCTTGGCCCTTCAAGACTTAATCTTCGAGAGCGAGTTTGTGCTGCAGGAGGGGTTCTGGCTCCTCTTTTGTCAATGTGATTGATTGATCTCTCCACTGGCGCAGTGGTGACATTTTCAATGCTTAACCTTCTGGAACGTGGTGGAGGTGTTTTCTCTAATTGTTTAGGTTTAACAGAAGGAGTTTTGGCTCCTCTTTTGTCGTCATTATTTGTTGATCTCTCCAATGCCATGGTCTTGCTGTTTTCGATGCTTAAGCGTCTGGGACGTGGAGGTGTTCGCTCAGTCATTGTTTTAAGTTTCTCTGATGGTGTTCTTGCTGCTTCCTTTGTTTTTCTAGTAAGAGAGTCTGGACTTCCTTGTCACCCAATGCTTTTTTGAGGCTCTCTATCTGTAAAATTTTCAAGCAATCTCATCATGCTAACAAATCACAAGACTGAAAACTCAGATTGGCTGCAAGAGCAACTAATATATCTTTCCTGGGAAAAAAGAAAAAGCAAGTCAGTCTATTTACCTGAGCTTTAAGCTCTAATACCTCACTGCTTTCTTTATTTACACGAGCTGCACCAAGTTCTACAGTTGATACCCTCTGGGCGAATTTTAAAGTACTCATTGTCTCTCCAAAAGAATCACCTTCTGGTTTACATGAGCTAACATCAAGGTTTTTGCATTTCCTCCTGCATGAAAACTACAATCAGTATATTGTGTAAACAAATGCACAACATGGCACCACCATACTTTGAAAATATAAACAATTACAACATGGAAGAAAAGGAAAAGGCAACTACTTGATAAACAAGCATTTCATATCAAAGGGCTACAAGTTCTTGTAGCATTTGACAGGTAAAATTAGTAAGGGTAGATTACATATACACCACTTGAGATTACGTCTAACGACAACAAACACCCCCCCCTTTTGCAAAATTACAAGTACACCACCTCAAGTGTCGATGTGATTTACCTCTGGGAATATGTTGATATAAGTTTTTTCCCTTGAAGGGGTATGGATGTAAATTAAATTACATTACTTGTAATTTTGCAATGGTTAGGAGGGTGTTAGGGTAATTAGACCTAACGTCAGAGGGCTAATTAGACCTAGTCAGAGGTTGTTGATGTAATTTATAGTAATTGCATTAGTAGTACCTAGGGAGTTCTGCAGAAGTAAAGTGAGCTTGCTGTTTCGGTAAGGAATATGAGAGTTCTTCTGTGCCAAGGCTGTGATGACATCTACTAAACAAGTAAGAGATTTGTTTATGTTCTGTGCTTCTTGGAGTCCATCTCCAGTAACTTCCGACTTATCAACCCGTTCGCTACCTGCCAGATCCACCAAATGGAGGCAGCTATGGAATAAGCTTCCAGATGCATCTTCACCGTGCACATGGACAGACAGTATACTGCAGAAGTGTTTATTTTCAAGGTCACAGTTAGTATCAGGACAAAAACGAATATATAAATGAACATGAGAAAATGAAGTTGACCTGTGTGAACGGCTGCTTCTAATATTAATGGCAGTGGAACCAACTGCACGGTTCTCCTGACCAAGTTTCATCAAATTTATGACATCAACTGATGACGTCACAGGATGCAATGTAGCATCTGGAAGAGCCATGCCGTTGTCGCTTGCACTACTCTGGATCTCTAATTTACGAACAGTTAAGAAAGCAACTCTGTGAAACAGCATGTATCAAGGTTGAAAAACAGTAAATCCTGTTCATTGTATTAGGATGGGGTTTTCACAACCTAAATAGAAGTCCAACGAAAATGAATTAGAATACCGAATGTGTAAATGTGAAGGATATTTGTTAGTGCCTAAATCTTCTGCAAGAAGATCATGAACTTGTTCATTGTATATTTCAACCATCTGGACTTGAATATCATACTTTGTGATGCCCTTTCTTTGGTCAGACAGTTCAAAAAGATCGTTAAGAGCCAAATAACTGATTCCCAAATCCTTAGCTGATCCACCTGGAGGACCCAACTGTCAATAAAAAAAGTTATTAGGCAATCAATTTTTCCAAAATTCCAGTAGTTCATAAAATATATTTTGATCTAAATAGTGTTCTAAATACAAGAGGTAAATATAATGCATGCATCTGCAGTGCTATGACTCTGAATATCCTCACCATAGTATATGTTTTGCCAGATCCAGTTTGCCCATAAGCGAAAATGCAGACATTGTAACCATCCATTACGGATCTAACAAGAGGCTGCGTGTCTCTGTACACCTCGTCTGAAAGATCAGAATTAGTTCTCTACAAAGTAACTCTAAGACGATCTTTCAGCATAAAGAGTCTCAATTACCTTGTGTGGCTGTTGGACCAAACACACGATTAAATTGGAAGAATTTCTTTCCATCTTTTAAGGGTTTCGGGTCAATGACCACTAGGGAGCCGTTTTCTCCAATAAAATCAATAACATTTTGCTCCCCTGGGTTCAAGACAGTCTAATCCTGCAGTAAACTCTAATATTTCCTGAAAAAGGATAAAAAGAAACTGTCGGATAAATAGATCCTAGGTAAAATAGATGAAAAAGTTTTCTATTTTTATGCGCAATCAGACTCTAAGGTTAATAGTTGTGAACTTCACATATTGTTACTGCTATAGCATTTCTTTTGGGAACATGAGTGCAGTAAGATATAAAAGACTGAAATAAACAAGACAAACATAGCAAAAAAAACTTTTGAATTTCTTAGTGGCATATAGCGAAAACACACTACTGTCTTTAACTAACCTTTCAGATCCTGAACCATGTTGTACAGATTCCTATTCTCTTTTACAGCCTTGTAATAACCAAGAGCAGCAGCAGACATCTCAAGCACTTGATCTCCTGAAACCATGTAAGCAAGCAGCAGATAACTTGTAAGATATTGAGGCAAATTTACGTTTTTGCAATGCATTAGTTACATGAAAATACAGCTCAAATGTAAATTAGCAATTATATTAGCACATTGGGATAAGGGGCATGCATTTGCATGTACTATTAGCACTTTGTGGTTACAGGCTAATTATTAAGTTCACAAGCAAGCACATGCAGTTAACATTCTTGAAGGAGAAGGAAACCAGGCCCTAAGGATAGAAACATACCAAGTTGCTCTAAATCATTTTGAAGCAGATATTGCAGGCTCTCAACCTCTTGCCTTGCACTTGATAACAACAGTTTAATATTCTGCAACCAGAATATGGAATTCAATCACATTGAACTTGCTGAACTATACGATGCATATCCATATTGAGTAAAACCAGAGGCAAAAGAGGCTTCCCTATTAGTTGAGATTAATATGATAAAAGTGATCAATTGCAATAATGAGATATGTTGATCTTTCACCTTTAGTGTATGAAAAAAATATTCTTTATGATCTAGTGACTGTTTTTGATAGCATAATCAATTAAAATATTTGCAATCCACTAGAGCACTAGTAGGTTGTGTAGATAATTCTGATATTTTCTATTGATAGGCAAATGCTGGTTAGAAGGAGCTTATATCCAGCTAAACAGCTGAGAAAATATAATGCAAAACCTAATGGAAATATTATTAGAAATCAACCTTATAACATTTGAGATGTCACAGTGTGAAATGACTTGTAGGATATATTAGAGTTGAAACTGAACCACTAAAGCACAAAAAAGAACTTACAGAAAGCTCCCTTTCTTGCTGGCCAACTAGATTCCAATGATTGCAGCTACCCTTCTTCAAGCAAGCTCTGCAACACTATTGACCAAATAATTCATCTATGTTACAACAAATTGGAATAAGTAAAGCTCCACCACTTTCATATTCAACCTCCAAGTTAAAACAATCTTAAACTATGTTATGAGTTGAGACATGTAAAAAAATTAAGAAAAGGTGCAAGTACGCTCTATAAGAAAATTCTGAAGAGAAGCAATTAAAGAGCGAAGAAACAGCCGCTTAAGTTAACAAGTCAATAAATTCAATGCTTATCAAAAGCATCTGCATATGCATCCTTTTGTACCATCCACCACAAAATTTCTACTTCACTTGGTTTAGGAACACAAGAGAAGAAATGAATGAGATATTCTGGTTGGTTAAGAGCTTGATGTAATTTCCATTGGTTGACGAATATTATTTGAAGTTAACAAGTAGAAATAAACTGTATTATCAAAATGAGCCATATAGGGTCATCTATTGTGAAAATAGATGTATAGCACAAGTTGAACCAACTACCAGGGATGAACACTGATGCTCATAGGCCTCATGAAGAAAGTGAACTGTGCTTACTGATATTAAATTTTGCAGAAAAACTCAAACCAATTGAAACAATCACACAATAAGTTCAGTAACTAAGAAAATTACCTTGCGGTTTTCCAGATTGGACAAATCTACAAGGGGCACAGATGTGGGAACAGGTGAGCAACTTCTTTCTCTTAAATGGTCCAATATACTTGATCTCATCTGGGTTTGGACACGAAAATGCCACATCATTCAATCTTATATCAGCAAATACATGAGACATACTAGAAGATATTCAGTGGATTCATATGAGGTGCCCCGACATCAGCGTGTAGAAGAAAAAGAAATTATTTGATGGTGATGGCTGCACCTGAAAACTACGAAATTAAAAAAATGCCAGAAAAAATAATGGGTTCTGAACCTTTTTCTTTTCAAGTAAGTCAAAGTGCCAAACATGATCGAGAAAGTTTGACTGCAAACCATAATTAATGAGAAGCTACAAGATATCTATCATGACACCTCACTGACAAAAACAATTTCACCATATAATGGATTACAAAGTATCTATACATCAATAAAGTTTGACACAAAAGTAGTTTGACACAAAAGTGGCTTGCCACAACCTTGAAAACGTTCTACATTTGCTTTGAAGAATTCTGGAAGCTTGCTCATTTAAAAATCAGAAATGTACCTGAACACATCCAGGATTTACGACAACTGCATCACATTAACTGTTGTGGTAAATCAGTTTGGCTGTTAACCAATCTAAAGAAAGTTCTCTAAAACAGGCTCATAGAAGCCTCTCCCATAAGGGATATCTGTATAGTCCCGCCTTCCATAAAGGACATCCCACCATTCTATTTTATCTATGCCAAAACTTCGTTCCTATATTTTAAATAAAGATCATGTATTACTTAAGTGTCTACTGTCTACTATACTCTTTGCTTAGTTCAAACCGGATTGAAAATAAAATCATTTCTTTCATATTTCAACCACAAGTCAAGGAAAGGAACCAATTAATCGGCACTAAGTATTGGTGCTTCTCTCTTTCAAATGGAAAGTCTACAATTTAGAATTAATTCAACTTACTCTCAAGGCATTATATCTTCACTAATTAAGAGACTCCGTAATAAAAATAGTGGAAATTGGTTGACACTTCTTTTCTTTCCATCTTTTCGTCTTTCATTCTCTCTCTTTCTATTAGTAATAAACTTTAGTCCCTTATCGTGCATTATTCTTCCTGGGCATAATCCCTATTGCAAAGTCATACTAAGAATGTTACAGAAAGAAATTCTGGGTAAGCTCTCGACACATCTTTACATTGACGCGCCAGTAATTTCACTTTGGAAGTAAGGCTTATTATTAATTGCTCACCTCCGGAAATGTTCTTTGAAATTGTTCCTCCAAGCAACTGGAGAGAATCTTGCTGAAGAATTTCACTGAATTCTGTTGAAAGGAAGAAACAGAATCATGACCAGATATTTGACATTTCTAATTGTCTAACAAATATAAGAAAAACATATACACACACCACACTTCCTCTGTGATAAGAAGCCACCAAGTTATTGTCAATGTTCTCCTTTGTGTCAACCATGTGTTCAGCAAGAGCCTTGACAATTGTATCTGCAGAATTTCGTAGACCAATATCAGTAAATAAATATATTAAAGAAACACAAGAATTCAAGGAAATTACAGTTCTAGACTTCTAGCAATAACAAACAGGTAATCCAGAGAAGGTCAGTAGCCATTCTTTAATCAGCATGTTACACATTCACAAGACAAACATCGCTGAATTAATGTTTCTTGACTTTAAAAGCGGTCCAGAAAACCTTTGTCAAGCAATTATTGTTTTCAGTGGGCAGTTCAAAGGAAAATTTACCCATTTGATTATCCACTGATATTATCACAACAGCAATATCAGAAACAGCATCACCTGATCAACCAAACTTGAACAAATATTCACATTAATAGTTTGTCATTTGATGTCTGACAACATCAGTATTAGGTCTTCTAAAAATGTTCAAGAATTTTTTTGTTTATTACAGATGCTGCATCTATTGTCGGCCTTAAGTTATGACAATAAATTTTGATATAGATATGAAGTGCATAATGAATGAGGGAAGCGGTTAAACTACCTTCAAGTTTCCTTATATCGCTCACTGATGGAATTGGTTTTTTGCTGCCTCCTGACATGTCTAATTGCCTGGAACTATCACACGAAACCAAGCCCGGGCTACGTGCATGAATTCTACCAGCTGAATGCACAACTAAAGGTGATCTGGGTGGTTTAAAAATTCCACTGCCTCCTGTCATTTGCTTCCACTCATGGTAAGCCTTCAGCGCCAAGAGGCAATCAACAACCTTAGATGCTGACCCCTCTTCTAAATTGTCCTAGAGCAAACAACATAAAATTGATCATAGAATTTGCTGACTGATATGCGTTTTAGTTGATTAAGCAAAAAAGATATTGCATTCGTACCCTTTCAAAAACTGAAGCTTCAAAAATAGGAAGCTTCAGTTCTTCCGCAGCCACTAAAAAGTTGCGAACGTTCTCAAAGTATTGATAAGCTGGCAATGGCTGAGAATCCCACAGGAGTGACTGTGAAGGCATAGTAGTTTCTATGACCTAATAATAGCAAAACAATCAGGAATCAAAATGTGTGAAGGCCTTAAGAATTGGGTGAGATGGATGACCACACATGCGGACAATCAGAGCGTTATGTACCTTTGGAACTGAACCAGGTTGAATTTTATTGATTACGTTGCAAAGGATTAAGCCATTTCTCAAGCAAGTAATAAACTCTCTCTCAGACGGCTGGCTTGGTATTCCAAGTGGCCCCACCAGGTAATCTAGCCAATGGACAGCTTGATATCTTCTCAAAGCTATGAGTTCAATAGGTGAGTGCGACAAAATTAATTAGTGTTCCAATCCGCAGTTAATCTTGAAGAGTTAAATCACATACTCACACAAAGCAACAAAGTAATGATCATGAATCTTCCTATAAACAGCCCCTAAATTCCAAAAGCACAAAGTTAACATTCTAGAAAATCTTAGTGCATAAATATAAACCAATAACTAGTAGACATTTTCAGTACTTAAAGCCCGACTCCTCTCTTGCGAAATGTTGCAGTCAACCAATAGATACTAATCACATTGAAAGCACAGTTGAAAGAATAAAAAAAAAAACCTTCAAAAGGACAAAATGCACTAAAGACAGCAATTTTCAGAAAAATAAACAAAATTCGCATCTCCTAGATTGACCACATTAATGACCCTAAATTTTACTATGAACAAGAACTCATCATGCATGCATCCTTCCATTAACTAATCACACAAAAACCTAAAAAAATCAAACGTAAAGTAACAGATTTGGAATAATCAACGTGAAACAAACAACCAAACCATACCTGCTTCTTCAGCCCTTCTCGAAGCCAAATTCAACACACCCACTCTTCCCCCTCTTGTTAAATCCTCCATTAAACCTGCAAACGTTCCAAAATCACCATTCAAAATAAAAACCGCATTCACCATTCCCCAATCACACAAAACCCAAGTATTAATCAAGAAAGGAAAAAAATCCAAGAACATACTCCAAGATTTCTTTCCACAACTGAGCCTGATCACATAGAGACAAATTCAAAACCCTACTAAAACACTTTCCCTATAAAATTCCGAGAGAGAGAGAAAATCAAAGAGTGCAATGAAGTTCGCAATCAATGTTTCTCTCTTTCAGTAGAGATGAAGACAATAATGTGTGTGTTGCTGTGCTAATTAATAAATAAATATTTGTTTTAGGCAAAAAAGATTAGGTTCGGATATTCCGTACCTCAAGCTCCGGAATCGTAACGTTACTTCTGCAGAATTTGAATTCAATTTGGTGAGGATGGATTGATCTCAGCCGTCCATCCTCTAAGCTAGGGAATCATATGGGCTTTCTTTTGGGCTCGGGATTTGGGCCTTTGTTAGCCACGAGATTTTTGTTTTGTTTTTCCATAATTAATTTATTATCCTTTTTTGGGAATTTTAAATTTTAATTAAGATTTTTTCCATTTATAGAATAAATCAAAGATTGGAATTGCAACCCTTCAGCCTAATTAAATTAATTCTTCCTTTACTTTGGTGAACTTTCTTTATTTGATAGTCAAAACAATTGAAGGGAGTTATTATATTTATTAATTACTATTAAAGTAAATAATTCATTATAATTAGTTTATACATCAATATTTAAAATTTAATTAAATATAATTATAAACCGAATAAAATAATAGAGAGATGAGATTAAATTATTATCAAAGTAGATTAATATGGTTTAATTCAAGTATTTAATTATAAGCCAATAATTCTTGTATTTGCGAAAATTGGGTCGGCCCACAAAGTTGGGCTACTATTCAAGTTACAAGCCCAATAAAAGCAGGAATGGGCTTGGGCTTGTAAAGGTAGTATTTATGTTAAGATTAATATTTTTAAAAATCATTAAAGATATCATCATGCATGCTTTCATTAGTATAGTAAAAGCCCATTTTACCATTGTGGGCCTTGGGAAAGCCCAAAAGGGTCGGATCCATGTGCTTTGAAAATGAGTCGGCCCGATTTGACTTTGAGACCCACCTTGTTGGACCCTGGGATCCAAGAAACGTGGCACGATTTCATGAAATCCCAGTGTCATTGTGTGCAAGTTATAAATGTATTTCAAATAGAATATTTAGGTATTTGAATGCTTTTACAGTAAGTCTTTACTTCGACCATATGGCTTTATAGGTCGTCTTCCTAACTTGACTGTCGCCTGTCGGAGTTTTTTGTTGGAGGCGACCTTGACACATTTGATGTGTATTATTTATCTCAAGCTTATGTCTTATGAGCTCAAGGGGTTCATCCTATACGACCAATTAACCTTATTAGATTCAAATCTCATTAGATATGTTTTCGTAGCTAAACGTGTAAATAAACTGAATTCAGTCTAATAACATAATTGTGCAAGTTTGGTCCAAATTCCTCATCCAAGTTGAAATTATATTTGAAATTGGCTAAATGATCAAAGGTTCGAATGACTTTCATTCCACTTATATTGAACTGCAGTACTTTGATATTATTTTCTCTATAAGTACAAAATTATTATATGATAATATTAAATAAATAATAAAATTGACAATTTACGTTTGCTAACATCAGCATTTTTCATCCAAATCCTAACAAAATGGGATTAGATATAACCAGTAATTTTTCAAAGAGAATGTAAATATAATTATACAACTTCTTGGGAGAAAGTGTAATTTGCATTTTCAGAGGGAATCTAAATGTAAATAACCCTTCGTTTAACTAATCTTTGTTTTTAATTTTACGTTTATTTTCTCATAAAATAGAAAGTTTTGAGTTCAAATACTATCGACCGATGTCTGTATCGAATTATGTATAATATGTAAGTGATCTCTCACTATTTTATACCAAAATATTGTTTATGATTAAAGATTAATATAATTGGTAAATAATAACTAATATAATGTAAAATTTGTTAGCTAATCCCAAAAGAGGAGTATCCGTGGAAAATATGCAATCATACTCAACTTTCCAAACAGTCAGCACACCAAGACAATGGACGAGAATTTCCATATATGTAAATTAGTTCCACCATTTTTACTGTATAATTTCTTTTTTTTCTAATTTCCACATTTGCTCACCCTTTCCATTTTCAGACAGTTGGAAAATAAAGTTACAAAAGATGAATACTTGCAACTTATTGCCTCAATTGAAAAATCTATACATTGGCTTAGTTTTGACACATGTCTTAATATATATTCATTTGTTGGTAAGACGAGTGCATCCAACAGTGTGAATTTACGACTGATCGTCAGCATCAGGTAGATTTCATTATGAAAGTAATGTAATTTAATTCTTATGGTTAAATATTTTTTTGTACCGAGCGTTTACGCCATTATTTTTAAAAATTTATCAAAATTTTTCAATTTTAATTATATTAATTATAAAATTTACATTACTAATTCTTACCGCCTTCGCAATTTTAATTTATTCAAATATACTAAGAGGGGTCATTTATAGGAAGTTCTAACATTTCGAACTTAAAAATGATCATTAATCGTTTATATTACGGAACAAATGTAGAGAGTTCATTATAAAATAAATAATCGCAACCATTCGAGAAATTCTAAATTTCGAGGTCTCCTGGGAAATTTTTCCTAGTTAATGTGAATTCAACTTACGTAGATGCTAAATTATACTCATTTAGCCATCTTATAACAATATAGAAATTATATTATATTATATACATAATTATTTATCAAAATTAAGAATAGGATTCTAATTCTAACCTAAAACCACCGGATAATCTCCCTAGGAATTGCATTCCCAATTTGGAAATCCCACTACGATAAGATAATTTGGGGGTCACAATTATGTGTAAAATTCCCACATTTAGCATTCCATATTTCTTATTCCAAAAAATTTCATTTTGCCTTCTCTAGTTTGGTATAGACTACGGATTCCTTACATAAATATCATATATAGTAAGCTTCTACCAAATGGGAATTTACCAAAATGGGTTTATTTCAAACCCATAATTTATTTCCTTTCCATTTTTAAATTTCCAAATTTAGTCATTCTCTTTCCCTCTTTTCCCACCCTTTCCTTCACTAGACCACAAGGGGAAATTCATCTAACTACCCAAAAAGGGCATATGAACTTATTATGTATTTATACCCTATTTTCATGTATTGTTTCACTTATAAAAAGCATGAAAGTGTTATAAATTCATGGGATTGGTTTTGTGTGAGGGGTAAATAGGGAGGCAAATTCAAACTTAGAAACATCTATTCTCGGTCGAAAACATTAAAACTTGTTATATGTACATACACAATCGTATCCCAGAAGAAAAATTACTGACGCAACATCCTTTAGTTCAGCAGACGCTACGGATTAACTCGCCCTGTTCAAAAAGCCGTCGAGCTTTTCACCCACACGTGTTGAGCATGCACGCAGCAGTTACGAGTCCCGTTCACACCTGCACCAGCACAGGTCTGTCTACTTCCCAAACAAACGTCAGATACTATCGAATCCTCAACTGCGATTCACACACAGTCCTGTGTTTGCTGTAATTCTAAAACGAGTTAGGACTCGTAACGTCTGCTGCTTACCCTTTTCACATAAATCATCTCAAAATCCGCGCAGTTCGATTTCAAGAAAAGATTGCTAAAATGAAGTCCTACCCCCCCCCCCCCCCCCCCCCCCAAAATACATGCTCCAAAGATGGCAATGGCCACCACCATAAGGTAATTAGCCTTACAACATGAGGTAAGATTTCTACTCATAGTAAACCAATCACACCCTTTTTATGTTTCCTTTCCAAATTTCTCACAAACTTTTCCTCCATTATTACACACCCCAAAAAGGGTTTATTGTAATATATATACATAGAATTCTTGAAATATATCATACATAGTAAGCCTCAACCATGAGGCAATTTCCATTACCAAATTCGGTGGTTGTCCAAAACCCATCACTAATTCTCCTTCCCATTTTTCTATCTCCAAATTTAGGACAACTGCATTGATAGTATTTGCACCCTCACTCTCTCTCTATATATACACACATACATATATTTCGTCGGTAGTAGCAACACAACATAGTTCATTACACCGTACGTCGTTAGTTTCTGCCGGGGAAGAAAGAAAATCAAAACATGGGGAGGGGTAAAATAGAGATAAAAAAGATTGAGAACGTGAACAGCCGGCAGGTGACGTTCTCGAAACGCCGCGGCGGATTGATGAAGAAGGCCAAGGAGTTGGCCGTGTTGTGTGATGCTCAGGTAGCCGTCATTATCTTTTCCGGCACCGGAAAGCTGTATGAGTTTGCCAGTTCCCGGTAAGTTATATATATATATATATATCATTCTTACTAAATCTTTTTTAATTCTTTGTTTTTTTGGTAAATTTATTTAAAAAATTGTAAAAATTTTGGTAAATATATCAACTCATGTAGTAACTATATAACATTTATCGTGCGATTAATCATGAATTTTTACAAATTTTTTTTTTTTCTGATTGATGTTGCAATAAATCAAAATTGATATATAGTTTCAATTGGAGTTTTATTATTTGATTGATCAAATTTTAAGTTCAAAATTGTTAATTTAGAATTTAATTGAAATGAGTTTTATTTATCATGACATGATAATGCCACATGAAAATTATAAGAATAATTCATTCAGAATCTTAATTATGGGAATTAACTATGAGATGTAATTACTATGAGATGTAATTACTCTTTTAAGTATTAATGATGTAACTAATTCTAAACAAATAAATTAAATAATTAATTAAAAGCCCAAATGTTTTTTTCTTTTTTCTTTCTAATATATAAATGCATACATGTATATAATGTGATGTATATATATGTAAGATGAGTTACAAATTACATCTGCAAATAAATAGATTTAAATTCATTCTTGAAATAATCTGACACAGTTAATGTTGCTCAAATCTAGCTTATTATTATTTTTTAAATAAAAAACATATATTATTTTTTCACTATATGTTCTAATGTTCTGCGTTAAATATATAATTCAAAATATTTATTAATTATTTTTTAACTATATGTTCTAATGTTCTTATATCTTAATCAATGAATTATGATGATAACTGAATACTTGTTAAAATTTAATATGAAATAATATAATTCAAATTGAAAATAAATAGAAGAGATATAAAGAAATAAAAATTGTATATCAAAAAATAAAAAATAAAAAATAAAACGTATACGGAAAGAGAAGAAAGAACGATGGATGTCTCTTTTTTTCTTATGGATGTTATCTTTTTAAAATAGAATTTCATGCAATTTACTCTTATGATATTATAAATGCGCAAAATTACCCTTTATGAAAAAATATAGCAATTTACTCCCTATATTTTTAAAAATGAAGCAATTTATCCCCTGTTTAAAACACATAGGATAAATTGCTGTATTTTAAAAAATAGAGGGGGATAAATTGCATTTTTTCTTTTTAAAATATGAATAATTTGGTCAATTAATTTTCTTAGAATACTTTACAGATAGTATAAAGTATAAATATAATTTATTTTAACAATAATTAAATCCAACTGAATATTTATTCCTGATATATCAATAATGAGAATTAATGAGTTATTCACAATACATACGTGCTACTCGAAAAAATTTGAAAAATTATTTTAAAAATCAATTACGTCAAACTTAACTAATTATACGACAAGTAATACTGTAATATTTTAATATAAAAAAATAGGAATTAATTAAGACATAGGAGGCTCCTAATAGTACTATGGTTATTTATATCATATTTATTTTCTAATATATATGTTTGATATATATTTTTTTTTTTTGTTGAAAGTATGGAGCAAATATTAGCTAGGTACAACAGGAACCATGAAAGTCCTGAACTCGCGACGGTTGAGCATGCCGCTGATCAGGTAATTAATTTAATTTATAATTTTAAATTTATCGATCTAAATACAATTTATGTGTATTTTTCATCAAAATCTTATAATCAGGGTCGAGGAAAAAATTATTCTAATTTGTGATATATTATTTTCTTATTTGTATTAACATTGTTATATATGATGAGAAATATAATTGAAAATTATTGTTCTTCTAGAAATGGTGTTGATTTCAATTTTTAATATTTAATTTTTGAAGCACGAGCCAACGATTGAAGTAATAGCGTTGAAGGATGAAATCGAAAGGCTTCAGTTGATGCACCGGTACGTACGTACGACCAATCCAATTTAATTTCTCCGTTTTCATTTGAATTATCTTATAATGTCAGAAATTATAAAAAAATATTAGAAAAAAATAAATTTTGGGGGTTATTTTATTTTTATTTAATTAAAATTAAGATTAATTTGTGAATTGCATGGTGAAGCCGAATGATGGGGAAAGAGTTGGAAGGGTTGACGTATAATGAACTGCATAACTTAGAGCAACAGCTGACTGAAGGAATACTCTCTGTCAAAGATAGGAAGGTACGCATAACACCCTTTTTGTTTTGAGAAAATTGCAATTTACCCCATATAATACGAGAAATGGACAAAAAAATTTTTTATGAAAAATAAAATAGTAAATTATTCTTTGTGTTTTAAAAAAAAAAGTAAATTACCTTCTATCTAAATCAATGATAGATGGTAATTTGCTTTATTTTTTTAAACACAGGAAAATAATTTGCTAAATCTTTTTTCAGAGTGGGGTATTTGCTCATTTTATATAACACTGGAGGTAAATTGCATTTAATCCTTTTTGTTTTGTTGTTTTGGTCTTTCGAAAACTTACGTCCAAACTCATGATGTCTTAGTCCGATTAATACTAAAATTTCATGAATAAGGTTGATATCATGGATTTGAGTTTCGTCGGGATGTACGGATATTTGTGTATGATTTTTGGCTACAGTTAATTATTGTGGCCAAAAGAAGAAAATCATAGAGAATACAAATTAACAACGGCTGTGCAACGGTTATTAGACGTTGTTTATACAAGTGAAGCCAAAACATTAGTCATGACGAATGTTTTGACCATAACTAAATATTATGACAAGTATGATTAAATGTGGTAAAAACTTAAGTTTTTACATTGATTTTATTTGACTAGTAGTATTGATTTACCACGGTTCTTTAAGTTGTGATCATTTATAATAAAAAAACTTAAATTCTTTTGTAGTGTTATGTGAGTTTTACAATAATAATTTGCTTAATCGTTCTTAGTCATATTGATGTATTCATTGAATCGATGTAAATTTTATTGAAATATTAATATAATTTTGAATTACGTCTTGAAAAAAACAAAATTTACGTCGAAATACCTCTTTTTTTTTTTCCTAACCAAATTAATGAATTATTTTTTTTAAAAAAAAGTTGTGATATTGTAGTTGTATTTATAATCTATTTAGTTTAATATGATGAAAAAAACAGAATATTACAAAATATAATGCATTATTGCTCGAAAATTTAATTCTACAAAGTGGTTAATTACTTATATCAACCTTTTTCCCCTGGACTTTGGTTTTCATTTTATTAAAACTTTAATTAAGTCTAATTAATAATTTTTATATGTAATTATCAATTTCAGGAGAAGGTACTCTTGGAGCAGCTGGAGAAATCGAAACTGCAGGTACTTATTAAGCAGCAAATTAATCAAATATATAAGAAAAATTGTATTTTTCATCCCATAACTTAAGCAATGTATACTTTTAGTCCCACAACTTATGAAATTTTCAAATTCAGTCTCATAACTTACAAAAATTATTATTTTAGTCCTCCTGTCAATTTCAATTAGGGAATTGGTTGAAAAACATAACGTATAAGTCATGTGGCTGTTACTCTTTTTAGAATGGAAAAAACGACCACGTGTGAATTGTATGTGGTTTTTTCCATTAATTTCCTAACGAATGTTAGTAGGAGAACTAAAAATGAGAATTTTTAAAAGTTATAGGACTATAGTTTTAAAAAGTTCCATAATATTTATAAGTTATGGAACAAAAAATGCAATTTCTCTTCGACGTATATATATAAATATTGAGAGAGAGAGATATATTAACAAGTTGCAGATTAATTAATATAATAAAACATTTTAGGCCTAGCTTTAGGGGACCTAAATTAATTAATTATTTTTTTTCCTTGCTAATCATTAACTGCTACCTAATTATGAAATGATTAAGTCCATTTTATTTTTATTTTTGGGCAGGAAAAGAAAGTGGTGCAGCAAATGAAGCTCTCCTGGAAAAGGTATGTAATTAATTAATAGAAAATATTATCCAAATAATTAATGGCATGATGATTATCATAGTTAATTATTATGATTAATCACACTGTTAATAGGTAATTAATATATAATTATTAATTATCATAAATATATATATAAAAACAAAAAACAAAAATATATGCAGATTGAGGAGCTTCGACGACAGACAGCAAGGGTGAGCAGCATTGAGAATCGTGTGATTATGAGCAAAGACTCGTGCATGAGTTCAAGTTCCATGCACCAACAACGCGCATCAGATAAAGATGCGACTTCTGATACATCCTTGCGCCTAGGGTAACTACTTAATCACATCTACACTTCGACACCTATTTTTTTAATGTTATTACTAGTATTTGTGGCACACATTATATGTGTGTAAATTTTATAATATTATTTTAAAAAAATATATTTTAAAATCTTTGTTATTTAATCAAATATATGCAGATTGAAAAATTAATATTAAAGTTATAATAAAATAGTTTTAAAAAGAGATGTATGAAAAAAAAAAGGTTGGAAGTAAATAAAAAGGTAGTGGAGGAATGAGAAGTTATAGAAATGGGTAGAGACGCCAAAGAGGTGCTCTCCCTTAATAATAAGGTATAGATATACTGTAAATTTTATTCACAACCCACCCCCCAAATGCAATTTATCTCACTGTGATATTGTAAATGTGCAAATTACCTCTCTATAAATACAACCAGAAATTTTACTCCCCTGTTGTTAAAAATGCAACAATTACCTCTCTATATTTTTTAAAATGAAGCAATTTACCCTTTTTTTTTTTCATAAAAGGGTAATTTGTTCATTTATAATATCATAGGTGTAAATTGCATTAAACCCTTAATTATACACATATTATGCCTTTTGTAAAATTATTGATACACAAGAGATAGTGCAAAGTACTGATCAGGGCTTATGAAAAGTTTCACCATTGAATATCCGGTGAATTTATAATTACAACTACAATATCAGGGGATGTATTTATAACTATGAAAAGGATAAAGATCTTTGTGTACACTATTAGACCTAAGTTCATGGGATGACCTACCTTTTTTTTTTTTAAGATTACCCCTAAAAAATGTTAAATCGTTATACAAATTATCTATCCCTATTTATTGGATGCCACGGGTGATTTTTGTAATTATACAAATATATAAATAGTTTGTTAAATGAATTATAAATTAGGGGCTGTAAATATAATAATAATTATTATTATTATTATATGTATAGACTTTTAAAGCTAATCGTACATGATTTTTAATAATTAAAATTTACAGATTTTCATCAGTGGATCTTTCTCCAAAGCCCAAAATACCAAAGCTGGAAAGCAGCAAGGATTGCAAGAGTACGATGATAATGGACTGATTATGCATGACTTCTCCGAGTTGCTGCAAATCTGTGTTTGTTTGTCCTAATTTATAATGCATTAACATTCTCTGATTTTCTTCTTAGGATTATTCAAAATTTAACTTTGGTTGAACAACCTTTTAATTTTCAATTTCAGACAGCTATCTATATATTCAAAATGTGGATTTTTCGTTTTCAAACCATCTCAAGATTACAATTATTATGCTCCGATTGGATTTTTATTTTTATTTTTTTATTACAAAGTGTTTTTCATCCCTTACTTCATTCAATATGTCCAGTTACGTGTATATAGTTGACATTATGTATTTCGTTTTGAGAAAAACTTTATACACGTTATGTGTGTATGTTAAAATAAAATAAATTTTGCAACAAAAATTCGATCTGCAATTCTGTTGTTTTCGTCTCCCTCGAATAAAAAGATTCTCTCTCATACTCATGTTGTAGGGTATATATACGTATGAGATAATGCATTTAGGATGGTTGATACAAAATACAATTTCGTCTTGATGTGATTGGTTGTCGTTTGTTGACTATCAACAGTTTAGTAATTTGACAGGATGATCAAATTATGTTTTTTTTAATAACAAACGACCTATTATGTTATTTGATCAATTTTCTTTCCCAATCAGTACAAAAATTGAATGAGTCAAACTAATTTCTAACAAAAACGATACGTGCATGATACGAGCTCAGTTAAGTCTTAAGGGACGTTGAAGGAGCTCATGCAATGTACACGCTATTCCTTTAAGATATTTAATGGAGTTAAGATTTAAATTAAAACTGCAAATTATTTGGATTTATGGGGGGTACAAATGATGAATTCACAAACAATAAAATTAAAATTATAAAAAATTAACACGTGGGATGCAAAATTCAATTTTCTCCTTAGGTTGGGGGTCAAGAGTACTAAGGCAGCAAAATTGGCTGAAAAATTATGTTGACTTCTATAAAGAGAAATGGCCTAATCCCATTGAACTACCAAAAGACAAGGGACAACATTTAAAAATATTCTATATATGTATAATATATTGTCCCCATCAAAATACCAAAAGACAATTACAGTATATATTATTTTAATATCTTATAATTTGAATATTAATATATTCTTTTAGAAATTTATATAAATGTTTAACCTAATTACCCATAGGAAGTAGGTTTTACTTGGTCAATTCCAGTCCAAATCTGCACTCCACATGTATAATTTTTTTTTTAAATATACAGATAATTTAAATTTTATACACGCAAAATCTATATATAAAATATAATACATAATACCACACTAATTTACGATTAAAAAAAATGATTTTCAAGAAATCAATTTGCGACATTTCACCGTATGATGTGCTTCCTGTAATTACACTAAGTGAAGTGTTTTTTTCACCTAAGTTTTTATTTTTATTTTTATAATTATTGTATGATTAGAAGATTAATTGGTGAAATGTGTTTTGACTTGACCATTTTAATACTTCGTACTAAGAGGTCAAGACCACAAATGAATGTTGATAAATAACATATAGGCACCGACCTACATAAAGTCGCTTTCCTTCCAATTTTAAATGTCTTAAGTCATACAAAGCATATTTGCTTATTACGACCACATTAGTTAATTTACACTCTTAATTATGAGTCTTTAAAGCCAAAGTTTTTGGTCATTTACTTTTTTTTTATTGTATGATGTGGTTTGCGACTCGATCAGTCCCTTATTGCGTGAGGTATTGTTTGTTTTGTATTTGTGTGAGGCCCACAATTTTGTCTTAAAAAGGCGCATCACAAGGGAGGATGTCTTAGTCTAGTCAGTTTTATATACAATGTATTGTCTGCTTTGGCTTTAGTCACGTAGAGGGGAGCTGCATATATAATTTTGTTTTATGAAGACGTTTCACTATGGAGATGAGGCATTGGGGCTTATAAACCCTTTAAGTTCATTGTCTGCAACCAATGTGTGACGTCTGCCTACATGTAAATTATATAATTGATGACTTTTTAATATATAGAAAGTTAATACTACAATCTTACGAACTTTTAAGGCCACACGATTCTGAAATTGCTCAAATTCGATCGAGTCAACGAGAACTGTCTTAATTTTATGATGCCCACATTGTTAATCTTGTATGATGACATTAGTAAACAACCACCTCAATCTAAAAGTAAAAATTGTTACGGAAGATAATCATTTTATAATAATATTTTAACACGTTCCTATCACATGCAAATCCTACATATGAAACATTTCTTTTATAATGAAAGACAAGATTAGAGCCAGGTATTCTTCTTCGGTCTGACTCTGATATCATGTTAAACGGTTATTTCATCTAAAAATTTAAATTACTAGACATGGGATAATTATTGTCCAGACCAGGTTTAGCCGAACCAAACCAATCACAAAGCAAGTGTATTACACTAGCTATGTGATTAGTCACTTTTTCTGAACTGTACACCAATCACATGACAAGTGTATTGCACTTGTCATTTAATTGGTTCAGGTTTAGTCGAGCCAGATTCCAATAAAAATTTCCCTTAGACATGAGGTTTATAGTTGTTAGTGAAAGTGAAGTCTCGTAATTTTAAATTCATCACAAATACTGGTATTATAACAACGTAATTAACTATTTCTCAAATAAATAAATAAAATGATGGATTCAATTTCCCTTTTGATGTTTGATGAGTGGTCCATCCAAATCTCCAACTTTATTATTCCAAATCTCACTTTCTCAAGTGAAAAACGTGAAAAAAAAAAAAAAGGGAGAGAGAGAGAGAGAATTAGTTTGGTATGTTTTGATCAGTTTGTTTGCGAGCACAAGTACAGGAATTGTGATGATGAGACGAGATCACGACCATGGTGGAATAATACATATATACTCATCACACGACTTTAAAAATCATAGCATATGATGAATCGTGTTTATGGATTAGTGGTCCTGCTTCAATTATGATGGAATTAAGATTTAATCAGACACCATTAATTAAGTTGCTTCATTCTTTAATTCTCTATTAATTATACATTTTAGAGTTAATCTAACACATAATTGTAGCACACTCTTTAATTAATCCCAAGATATTTTGAAAGCGAATGATGGATGTGTTGGAGTGCCAAACATTCAGGTTCGATGATTGTGGATTCAACTACCAAACAAAAATTGATCTTGAACAATTTTTTTTGAACAATATTTTTACGTGCGATAAATTATTATTAATTGAAATAAATTGATTATGAGTAAAAATACTTACTATTACAGTACATCAATATATAACTAAATTATTACAATAATCATACCTTGTCCAATAACAACAATTTCTACTATGCAATAGACCAACCCCCCACACACCTAATGGAGTTCGAACCCATGATCCTGAACAATGGTGTACGTAAGGGATTTCTTCGACCCACATAAATAATGTGTATTGTAATTATTTTATTTTTATATTTTCTAAGGATAATTAATTACATATTGTCCTACGCTGTTGTTTATGTAGACCCCTTTGTGATTTGGATAATTAGTTACATTTAGTACCTCTAAATTTTGTTTTCCTTCAACAAATAGATCATTTCGTTAGACGTAATTCACAGAATTTACTAATATTATTAAAAAAAAAAATGCATATTTAGCCTCGATTTTTTCTTATTACTACTTATTGTAAGTCAAATAGATATTTTCTGACCAAAATATCCTTATACATCTTCACACACTAATAAATACGAAAGTATATTTTCACATTTATAAGGATTGATTATAAAACGATCACATACTTATGAGCCCTCATCATTACAAAAGAATAAATTAATTAATTTAAATAATATATATATATATATATATATATATATATTTATAGACCATTACTTGCTAGGAATCATATCTTGTGGTCCAAATACAAGCACGTTCGAAATCAACGAAATATATTATCATACAGAATTTAGAAATCACTAATTATTCTAGTTAGGAGTCTATTAATGATCATATGATTAATTTGTGGCCACTTTATTAATAATCCATTTCTTTAATCTGATCAAAACCACATTATTTATCACTACACTAATGATTGGTATTCTTTTTACTATATAATTAAGTAAAAATTACGAAAAGGTATTATTTAATTAACGAAATTAAGACGATATCATCATGAGGTCATACGTTCAGATTCTATCAATGCGTAGTTGTTGGTCTCCTTTAATAATAATTTTTGGTTATAAATTAAAATATTGGATATTGAATTATTGTTGATGATTGAAATTAATAACGTGATTATAATCTATTCGCTAAAAACATGTACTTAAAAAATAATATTTTTTAATTTAAAACTCTATATTGAATCGAAATTCGAGTATTTCACGCATTATTTTAAAAAAAAAAATTGTGTGTATAAGAAAAATAGAATAGCTTCAATTCTGATCATTGTGGGGAGGATGGCGTATGTTCCCAAGATCATAAGTTTTTTACCAAGGTACTTTCACATCATCCACCAGCATAATTTACACATCATCGTCGAACTCACAACTATGTAACTGAGAAGTACTTGCTCGTCCTCATCAATTAAGTCAATAATAACATATTTACTTCAAAAATGTGATTAATTAAATATATGATTTGAAGTAAAATTATATGTGCGATACGATTATTTCATAAAATTATTTTTTATTTAGTGAAATGTGCAAGAAGGGTAATTTGCTTGAGGTGGGTTTCATAATAATAAAAATAGCATGAATAATTATTGAACGGGTAAATTGCATAATTTCTCCTGTGTTTTGATAAAATAGCGTGAAATCACATTTATTAATTATATAAGCGAAAAATTCTCTTTGTTATTTAAAATACAACAAAAAAAATTTCTCTTTTTTAGAAACTAATGAAGACTGTTTGATACTCACGGATTGTGCAATTGGGCTTCCTTTTTTTACTCTAGGTGTAAAAATATCCATTATACCCCTTTTGATCTTCTAAATGTATTTTAATAGATTATATATTATTACTTAATTTAAATTATTATTTAATCTAAATATAGTTTAACAAATTATATTTATTAATGGAATATATAATAAAATATCAAAACACCAAATAATATAAAAATAAATAGAAATTAAAGTTTAAATTGAAAATTCATTATACAAAAATATAATACACTAAAATTCACTTTCTAAATTTAAATATTTATATATATGTAATTATAACTTAATTATTTTAATTATATATTATTAACTAGATTGCATATATATTATAATTATATATTATTAACATATATAATAATATATTTTAATTATTTTATTACTACTTTATTTTAAAAAAAATAAAATAATAATATTTTTTTTGCCTCCTTCTCGCCTTCCCTCACTGTTGGCCGCCATTGACAGTGGTGGCTCAGCGAAGTGGGTAACCGCCGTCGCCCAAAGTGAGGGCGATGTCACCCTCGATCTAGGCGATCGACAATGAGTGGGCAAAGGTTGTCGCCCAAATCAAGGGGCGACCAGTCTCCCCCTCTGCCGCCCATGAGATTTTGGTAGCGATGCATCCCCGTCTCTCTCTCTCTCTCTCTCTCTCTCTCTCTCTCTCTCTATATATATATATATATATTGTATAATTATATATAAATAAAAAATATATTTTTAGGTTACTTTAAATTTGGGTGTTTTAATTTTTTAGTATTAAGATAAGGATTGTCATTACAGGGTATAACGGATAATTTGGTATAAATCCTAACACCATTAACCCTAATTAACAAAAGGAGAGAGTGTGCACAATTTGTAAAAACTCAAGAGATTTTTTGCCTATTTTTTTAACACAATGGAGTTTTCAACTGAATTTTTAAAATATAGGGAGATTTTATGCAATTTTATCCTTATTGAACTAGCCTATATTATTAGTCCAATACTGACTAGTCATTTGAAGTAAACATATCCCAAACATTGGCGTATTAGTAATACACTCATCAACACTAAACGAGAAAATTCTAATTGAAGCCAATTTGATCAAATTGAAATTAATTATATGACAAGTATAATATAATTATTCTGTGATTGGTGAACAATTTAAAGAAAATAATTCATTACATAATAAATGTATCATATTACCATATAATTAATTTGATTCGATCATACATGATTTTGGTAAAAATTTTGTTAATAATTATAGCTTATTGCTGCTGACATAAATGCCGGATTAAAAGATTAATTAAAAAAATAAATAGTGCTGACATAAGTAGACTTTAAAAAATGATGATAATGTCTGCTGGTGGTAATAAACAGTCCACGTGGCGGTATATGTAAATGGATCCCAGCAGTCAAACGGGTAGGCCACCAATGGGATTCCCTAAAGCCCAAATTTTCAACCGGTCCGAACCGGCCCAAATTACAATATCATTAATACTTTAGCCTAACTATTCATTTTGAAATAATTGCATAGTTCTTATAAATTAAATATTTTTTGGACCAAAATATTCTTATATATTTTCATATAAAAATACATGTAAAATATATCTTCAATCTTATAAGGGTAATTTGATTAGAAAGTATTTTTTTTATTCGCAACAAATCAATTATAAGTCCATCAGGGATAAATATGAAATTTCACTCAATTTTTTTTATTAATATCAATAAATTCAATAAGTATTGACTAACGAAAAGATCTATTTATTAGACATAAAAAAACGTCAAAGGTATTATATGTAATTTCTTGAAGCAGATACAATTTACGTGTAATTACATCAAATACTAGCGGAGGTCAAAGTTATTATTCCTCTTAAATAATTAAGTAGAGGGATTAAGGACCCTAATTATCTTAGATTTTCTTTTTTAAATGGGAGGTGGGACAAAGTCCCTCTCAATTACACATGAATTTTATTATTTTTTAATTGACTATAATTTTTAAATATTACGTTCATGTCCGGATATCGCTTTCAATTGGGGTGTTTCAACGGCTAAGAGAATTTATGATTAAATTTGAGGTGCAAATAATTTGATTAGTTTTTATAGTTAAATGTAATTAAAGATAATTAATATTAATTTTTAGAATTGTAATTAATTAATTGGAGTCGCTTTCGATTTTTAACTACCCTCGACTTATATGTAGTGATCATACTAATCTAATGGTCAACCAGCAATCATTAACATTAAAAATGAGTTAGAAATTAGAATACATTATCTCCACAAGCTTTAGCTGGAGTGATCAAAGTGTGCGTCTCAAAATTCATTTCGGCTCTAATTCATGTTAATTATACCACAACTGTTAAATTTAGGGTAAATTACGACGACATCTTCTGAAATTTGATATAATTATGAATACTCCTTATTGTTTGAAAAATTATTACTACTCCTCTGATTTTAACGACCGTATAACAATTAGCCCAATTCGTTAGGGTTTCCATCAATTTTAATGATGAATTGACCAAAATGCCCTTATACATTAAAAATATTTTTATTTATTTTATAAAAAATTATTTTTTTAATGGACTAAGTGGATAAATTTTTTTTATCATTTTAAAAAAATTCATCCATCCCGTTTGAACTTTTTTATAAGATTTTAATTTTTTAAAAATAAAAAAAAAATACAGTAAGCGCAAAGTTGACAATTTCATGCATTCATCCAAGAATTACATAATCTTATCAAATATCAGGGGGGTATTTGTAATTATGTCAAACTTTAGAGGAGGTCGTTATAATTTACCCTTAAATTTATCATATGATTGATGCACAATTTAAAAATGAGAATAAATTTAATCAATACACCAATCACATGATAAATACATATAATAGTACTTATTACAATATGATTGATTTAATTAGATCAGTAAGCTAATTATTAATGTGTGGATATTTTTTTTTCTTCAAATATATATATATATATATATATATAATATATATATATAATAAACCACTTTATGAATTCATAATTTTGAATTAAAAAACAAAAGTGTTGTTCTATATATGGGGAAATGTTGGCAACTGTGCTCTATTGGAAGTTTTGACCTTATAAAGTCTTTTCTGAATAAACTCTATTATATATATAGAAAAATGAAAACATATATATAGCTCAATACTTATTTTTAAATTCACAAACGATAATGTACAACCCATTAATTAATATTGAGATATAGTTATTAATTATTACCCATTTAGAAATTGGTTTCGTATATTACATAAATTATGTTAAACAAATCTTCCACAAGAAAAGTTGTCCCAAATATTATTAAAAATTCCAAGCAAAGAAAAAAAAAAAAAAAGAGTGGACTTCATACTCCACTATGGCTATAGGATATAATTTTTTTGGGAAAATTGCATTTTTAGTCCTATATAATAAGCTCATTTATAATTTAATTAAATTTATTTATTAGACTTTTATCACATTTAGTCTTATACATTTTAAAAAATTCTCAATGTTAGTCTCAAATTACTTTTTCATCCAATTCACGCTATTTTTCTATTAAAAATTGGACGAAAAAGTGACTTAAAACTAACATTAAATTTTTTTAAAATAAATAAGACTAATATGAGAAAAATCTAACAAATAAAATTAAATTAAAAATAAACTTAATATGTGAAACAAAAAACAATTTTTGCTAATTTTGTCACTTGTTGATGAACAAGGGACTTGCTGGGAATTCCTTTTTTTATTTTTTGTGTTGTAATGAATTAATTAAATTATTTAAAGAGCAAGAGTCGTAGGCTGCTGCCCTAAAGCAGATGAACGTCATTGCAAAATTTGCACGTGTATATGGTAATGAGTTTGCAGGGTCCATATGTAATAATATATATATGGATTTGTATTTAAATAAAAAGAAATAAAAAAATAATGGATTTGTATTTAAATAAAGGTGGATTAATCTTTTCTTTTTCTTTTGCAATTTCTGTTACATTTGAATTCTATTTTACATATACACACCATAAATATAATTCTTTATTGTATTGAATTAATAACGTAACCCTTATACATGTGAAAATTCTTCGTTGTATTGAGTTAATAACTTAGTCCTTATACATGTAAAAATTTGTATATGTAAAATAAAATAAAAGAAATAATAAAAATTATAATAAAAAATTCAATTCAAAATAAATCTTTTTAACTTAAATTAGGTTTGGACGACCTGAAATAATTATATAATAATTATAATTAATGTATAATTAAAATAAAATGATGAATTACATAAGTATATTATATTTATTTTTAATTATTTTGATTCGATCAAAACATATAAAAATTGAAATAAGCATGAGTGGATTGCAATGATGATCGGGCAGCACAAAGCTCCAGAGTTTGCCTTTAAATTTGCGTAAACCTCCCAACATCATCATTTCATTTCATTTTCATCACCGCGCAGCCTGTTCTCTTTCTCTTCTTCATTTCTCCAATACCACATCTCTCCTCTCAATTCACACACACACACACACTCTTGGCAAAAAACTCTGATCATTTTCCAAGATTTTCTCAATACTCTCAAACACACACACTCACACACTACAGTGGTTTTTGAAGTTTCTTGATCCATCACATACATATACACATGGGCTCCATCATGAGACAATATGATCAGCACATAGTTCCCAGTGCTCTTCCAAGAACCAGCAGCTGCAAGAGCACCAGCAAGATCATTCCAGCCAATTATATAAGATCCACCTCCGCCATCAACCCGCCGTCCGAACCCCTCGATGGATTCGACCGTCCCCTCGTCCGCCGCGTCTCCGATTCTAGCCTTACGAGAACCCGAAGCGGCGGCCTCTCCACTTTCCTCCGATCACTCCTTTCAATTTTCACCTTCCCCTCCATCCTCCCCACATGCAGATGGCTCAGCATTCCCACACAGCTCTCATTCACCCCCTCGCTCGGACGGAAAGTCACCGGGACCCTCTTCGGCCACCGGCGCGGCCACGTCAGCTTCGCCGTGCAGGACGACCCGAGATCAGAACCCGTTTTAATAATAGAACTCGCGGTGTCAACCTCCGCCCTGGTGAAAGAAATGTCTTCCGGGCTGGTGAGAATCGCTCTGGAGTGCGAGAAGACGCACCAGCCTCGCGGGACTTCGGTGCGGCTGTTCGGGGAGCCGGCGTGGACGATGTACTGCAACGGGAGGAAGTGCGGGTACGCGGTGTCGAGAAGTTGCAGTGAGTCGGACTGGCAGGTGCTGAGGACGGTGCAGAGCGTATCGGTGGGGGCGGGGGTGATTCCGTTGGTGGAAGACGGGCGGAAAGGGGGTGGAGCGGCGGAGGGGGAGTTGCTTTACATGAGGGCCCGGTTCGAGAGGGTGGTGGGGAGCCGTGACTCGGAGGCTTTCTACATGTTGAACCCGGATGGAAATGGAGGGCCCGAACTCAGTATTTTCTTGCTTAGAATTTGATTATATACTACTTAATTATATATATGTTGACTTTGGAATTTGGGAGATTTAATACTTAGAGGAGTGTATGTATGATAATATTAAAATTTCGGAAATTTGATGGAACTTTTACTTGTATTTTATACTTTGGCAAAGTTACATTTTGGTCCTATAATTTTAATTAGTACGTCAGTATTTTTTGTCACGTAACTTACTCCATTTACACATTTAGTCATTTTATCAACGAATTTCATCCTAAGCATGTCATATTTAGTCATTTTTTTTTTGGATAGTTTAATCATGTCTTAACAATTTTGGTTCTTTTTTACACTAAAATAGATCTCATTTTTTATCTTGTAAGTATAAGTTGTTAAGATCAAAATTGTCAATACAAAAATTAAATTTGCTAAACAATGACCAAATGTGAGATGTTTAGGACTAAATTCGTAAAATAAAAGATTAAATATATAAATAGAGTAAGTAGTTATAGAACCAAAAGTGCTAATGACGAAAAGTTTAATTTTGCTTTATACTTTTCAACTGTTAGAATGTTGCTTTCATTAGTCGCTAATATATTTATGGTTAAATTACATCAATGATCCTGAAATTTAAGTTTAATTATACAATGGTATCTGCTCTTTATAAAATTATAAGTACATTCTTAAACGGGTGATACTGTAATATAATGTTGGAAGTATTTGCACACCAATAAATAAAAAATGTATTTATAATTACAATCAAATATATGTGTTTGCCCGAAAACATGGAGGGAAACAATATCATTACAACCTACAAAAAAGTGTGTATCATGAGGAATCCAAATTGGAATTGAAGCCAAGATTTACATATTGCTATACTAACTAAATGGGTACACACTTTTTTCAAACGGATCATATGTGGTTTATTTATACTAGGGATAATTACACTCTTCTCCCCTTTTTTTCTTTGAAGTTTGGTGTAATTACACGCAATTTTTTTATAATTTAAAAAATTACATCTATCACCCCTGAAGTTTGCTTATATATAACAAATAAGTCCCTCCATTAATCAAAATTCACCGAATTGACTGATATTAACAAAGAAATTAGAAAAAAAAAATCTATATTAACTCTTGATTGATTTATTACTGACTTATTGCATGCTAAATAAATTTTTTCGAACTAAATTACCCTTATAACGGTGAAAATATATGTCCTCAGATACATTAACGCGTGAAGACGTATGATGATAATTTGGTCATAAAAAGATTTATTTGACCTGTAATAACTCAATAATAAGTAAATTAAGGGTTAATATAGATTTTTTTTTATAATTTATTTTGTTAATAACAGTTAATTTGATGAATTTTGACTAGCAGAAGGTCTTATTTGTTAAATGAAAACAAACTTCAGGGGTACTAGATGTAATTTCTCAAACCACAGGGGATCTACGTGTAATTACACCAAATCTCAGGGGAGGGAGTGTAATTATCCCTTTATACTATGTAAAAAAGAATATCCCATTTTCACTCACAAATGACGGTTACTTGCTCCGCGATACCAATTTTTTAGATTACCAAAATCGTCCTTATGTATTTTCAACCACCCCTATTAAATTCTTCTTCTCATCCATATGATTTATACTATCTATCTATATTAATATGAAAATTTCACCCACACGATTTTTTTTTCTTTATATCGATAATATCTCTAAATTAGTTTTATTTTATTTATTTTAAATATGATGTGTTGGTTTATAATTTTATTCTTATTTACAATATATTCTATAAATATAAATAAATCTTTATATATGCACGCAGAGACGGCGTGCCATAATGACTAGTTTTAATTATAAATACTAGTTATTTGTGGCACACTCTTTATGTGTGCAACTAAAATTTAAATAATGTAATTATTATTTTTAAATATATATATATATATATTAATTAAATAAATAATAATTAAATAATAAAGATTATGGGAAGTTATTGAGTGAATAGTGGGGGAAGGGAGAAAAAGAGTTGGAGGTTGAGAAAAGAAAAAAAACTGAAGTATTAAAAAAAAAAAAAAAAGAAATGACATACCAAATAGGGAGAGACATCAATTAGGTGCACACCCTTAATATAAAAGTATAAATTTTATTATTATTTAAAAATTTATAATATTCTATTAAAATTAACAACCGTTTAATAAAAACCTCCTATACTAAACTATCGTGAAAGAATATTGTTAGTTTGTCATTAATTTTAAAAAAATATTTTTAATTTTTATATATATAATTATAGCAAATCTTAAACGAGCCAGGTGTAATTTATCCTGAATTTAGAAGGAGCAGCATCATCGGAGCCATCTATTAATAATTCTAAACTAGTGTGTGTGACACCCACAAATGTGTGTGCAATTAATTTAAAATATAAATAATATAATTATGACTCTTTTAAAATATTTATTTTAGTTAAATAAATAAAAATGAAAAAAGATATAGTTATCTAGAGAAAATGGTGGAAGAAAAAGAAATATCGAAGTTGATGGAGAGAGATAATTAGAAATTCAGAAAAAATAAAAGAAACAAATAAAAAAACTATTGATTTTTTTAAACAAAAAAAAAATGACAGACCATAAAATAATTAGACACCAATTAAACAAAAATGCAGGCACTTAATTGGAAGAGGATTTGAGGTTTAGAGGAGTGGGGTAGTGGGAGGTTAATAAATTAATAAATAAATGAATGAATAAATTAGTTAATTAATACATATTTGACAGACCAAAAAATGAGAGACACCAATTAGGTGATCTCCCTTAATATAAAGATATAGATAATAGATATATAAATTACATCCGCACTCCTAATGTTTAGCTTAATTAGGGATACATCCTTATTTATTGAAAACTATAATTACTTCCCTTGAAATTTATTCCGACTTACATGATTCCATTTGATAGGATTCTGGTGAATTTTTTCATATATGATATTCCAGACTAAAATTTAGAGTCTCATTTTAATCATTTTTTTTAATTAGTTATACTTAAAACTCATTTGATAATACAAAATTATATTTTTTCCCAAAGAAATTTCAAAATTATATTACCACCTCCAAAATTCATTGTTTCCGCTCTACACTATATTATTAGAGTTTGGAGGAAAAATGCTAACATTAGCAAAATAAACACATAAAATTTTAATTTTACCCCTCATTTAACTTTCTCGTATTATAATTTGGTACTTATAAAATGACGTTTAACATCACTCCATATATATAGATATTACGCCTACCCTATTGAACGAGGGGCAAAAGATAAAAAAATTATATAATTTATTTTGCTAAAATTGTCATTTTTCATTCAAATCCTAACAAAAAAATATCAATTTTTTTTTTTTGAAAAAAAATGTAATTTCGTATTTTTAGAAGGGATCTACGTGTAATTATTATTATTATTTTGGACTAAAATCCCCTGTGAATCAAATTTTTAGGTATAGCATCCTTGGCCACTTCTCCAATGTTGGACTACTGTAAATATTACCGATGGCAGAGACAAAAAGACAATTAAATATGAACACATGAGAGGAACGGCACGTATAAAGACACTGAGATAAATAAATAAAATAAAATAACTGCTAAATATTATTATTATCTATTCCAATCATTTTGCTAAATTATATTTAATAATTTATTCTTTTTCTTTCTATTGGAAAAAGAGTTAAGTATTTCTGCATAAGGTGTAAATGATTCCAGTCGAGTCGACCACATTATTGTTCAAGCTTGTTTGAATTATTATCGAGCTTCAAAAATTGTATTTGAATTAGGTTTGATTATTATTTTAGTTGAGTTCAAACGAACTTTAATTGGATCAAACTCGAGTTGGGCTCGAGCAATTTGATATTTTTAAAATATATTTTACTATTTTTCACTAATTGAATCTAGTTCGAGCCGAGCTCAAAAGTTTATCCAACAATTTTTTTTGTTCAAGTTTGGTTTGTTAAGTTTAACAAATCAAGTTCAAACAGTTTTTATCGATCAATTTCAATCGAGTGTCGAATAGTTTGATTATTTTTTTCAGTCATACTTCTGCATACCTTAAAGAAAGATAATTGTTACTTTCAATCTAATGTAAATATACTTAATATTAGAGTAAATCTTAAGATAGTGTTGATGCTATTTGTTGTTTGATTATTACGAGCATTAGAAAGGACAGGCTTTTTCCTATTTGTCAAACCTAAGTAGAGGCTGAGAATTTTCTTGGACTTAATTAATCAAATTGAAATAAAATACATATAAGTGATGATGTTAAACATGGTGGATTAGGTAGGTTACATCAAACCAATATTTAAAACTCAGCGCGGATTGGTCGGTCGGTCGTTTGGATCGATTGAACCGTCATTCAGGTCACAAAACAGTTCGGTCCAACTCATAAAATCAAACTAGCCCCAAATCTGGTATATTTTATTAAAAATTGATCAAACCACCGATTCAACCAGTGACCCGATCCTAAATCAAGTGAACTGGTTGGGTTTCATTAGCTTTTCTAAAATTTTCAAAATTGATATATTTTAAAATTGAATCATGATATTTCATATGAAAATTGAGAGAATTATCAACAAGCCAACACCCATATTATAATAATCATTTGGATTATATATTAATAATTAAACAAACTTGTTAATCTAATTTTATTTTTATCTCCTATGATTTCCCGAAATTGCTACGTAAATTCATATTCATAATTAGTATTATGAGACTGTTGAACCAGTGACCAGTGATTCAGTCACTTTTCCAGTTCAATGAACGATCCAGATTTTAAAACATTGCATCAAAGCCATGGGGTGAATTAACAATTGAGAATTGGAATTTTGACCATCTCTAAGTATATGATGAATTTTAGAAGATCATCTAATTGTAAAATCTCTAAACATGAAAATTGCTACATGCAATTGAATACCATGACTTGAAAGTAAAGAACAATAGACTCAAAGAATACCTAGCTGCTATATCCATCCATCCCTTGCAATCAACCTATATTCTATGCATACAATACAAATACGAGTATGTGGGCAATCGCATCATAAATACAATATGATTTGAATACAAATAGGGATAATTACATTTACACTCATGACCTATGGTATATTACATAAATAGCCCATGTCTTTTGCATAATTATAAAAACTACTCCCAACAGCTAAAAAATAGGTGTAATTTGTGCAATAATGCCAATATTTTTAGAGGGTGTGAAATTTTTCAAAAAAGTAAGAGGTGGTTTGTATAAATGAGAATGATATTTTGATGGATATATGTATAATTATCTAAAAGATAAGGATGGTTTGTGTAAAGACCATAGGTCAAGATGTGTGAATGTAATTATCCCATACAAATACGAGTACGTGGCCATCACCCGTAAATACAATATGATTTGAATAACTAATCAAAATAATTAATTTTATTATAACTTAGAGAAATTTATGTAATGAGTAAATATTATAGTTGGCCCTTTAAATTTGCGTTTAAAATCATTTTAATCCCTCAAGTTCATTTCTTTATGTTAACATTCCTAAACTTTAGTTTTAGTCTCATATTGGTCCATAAAAATGTGGTCGGATTCTGACTGTTTGGAGGGTAAATTCAAAAGGGAAAGCCATTGGAAAAATACAAACATGCTTCCTTGAGACTATTCTGAATGTACAATCTCATTATTTTGAGGATAATGTGGGCAAATTACAAGCACATCTGAATACAATTTTACATATCAAAATTGAATTGCATGTTTAATGAATTGATAGAAGAAGGTACCTGGCGAATGAAGGAACAGAGACGAAGCTCAGTTTTCCACTCGTCCAGCAAGGGATTATTTGTTTGCTTCGATGAATTCTCTATACTCTTTCTTCATTTTGACACCTGATACGGTCCTGCAGATTCAAGTTAAAAGATCGGTATCAACTTGTATTTTCTGGACAACTTTCTATTGATTTGTAGTACAGTTAATAAATGCAGCATGCTCGTCCGTTTCCCTACAACTTTGCAATTAAAACAACTCATGAGACGGTATCTGGCATCTTTAAGGAACATTTTAAGGAAAGTGAAGAGCCTGATAACTTGGACAATCATGCTATACTAATGCTTTTATTTCTATATGGAACAAGAGGCTCAAAGTGTAACCAACCTGATCATTTCCTTATTCTTGAAAAATTGTACACAAGGTGTACCCATGATTCCAGCAGCCTCAGCAATCTCAGGGTCTTCCTCTATATCAATCTCGACAAAATGGACATTCTGATCAAATTCATCTATTACCTGCCAGACAAGATTCAGAGGAGAGCATTTCATGAACATGTTGTCCAATGGTGAACAGGTTAGGGAAAACGCTTTGAATAACTAAGTTCTATGTTTAAGAGCACATACTGATTGTTCGCTGACTAAATTGTTAAAAACATGGAGAGTGAAACAAATTACAGACACTTATAGCTTAGAAATAAAGATCATCTCCTCATTGGGTATGAGATAATATACCTTGCTAAGAATTGGTTTCAAAGTCCGACAAGGACCACATGTTGGTGCCGTATATAGGACACAGAGAAGTCTTGGGCTTTCATGATACAGCTTCCGTAGAGCATACTGCGAAGGCGAATGGTTCGGTAAATAAAAATTATATTATATTAGGCTCCATTATTGTAAAAATAAGGTTCCCTAGAGTAAGTCATACCTGACCCCTGTGCTTTGTAATTGTGATATCAAAACCTTCTTTTACATCTCTGTCAGTAAGTTCTTTCTTAACCTCTTCAGTAGCAGGCTGCATGCAGTAGAGATATATAGATAACTTTCACTACCTTTAGGATCCCTTCCTTTTACAGTCAAGACTTAACATTCAAACTCAAGGAGATCTATAAATAGAGTTCCTTAAGATTTAATAGGGAGCGAATATGTCAATCATTCATTTTCAGAGAAATTAAATCAAAGAAAATCATGACAGGCAAAAGTCAGAGGCCACAAGAAGTCACATGCCTGGTGGAATTCAATCAATAGATCTTTGCTCGTAAGATATCGTTCAACCGACAGAGCTGCAATGCATCCTGATCCAGCTGCGGTTATGGCTTGCCTCCACTCGTGGTCCTATTTGCAGATAACAAAATAAGATTGGAGTCCCTCAGGAAGCCCATGACTTTCACAAGTACACAGCAGTTCAGAAACAAGAAACACGAAAAACTAAGATTAATGCAACTGGACAGTACATTTTGTGGATCATCACAATTGGCATGGTCTTGTGTGAAAGTTAGGAGGTGAATACATAACTTTTTGCATACTGCTGCAGTCTGACACTGGAGGTAGTTGATAGCCAATTTTACTAGAGAAAATTATGTACAATTCAAATTAAAAGTCTTACCCCAAAATGGACTACTATAGAAAGTAAATCCTGAACTTTCCAGAATTAATTGGTCATAGGTAACTGCTCGATCAGGCCAGTCAACTGAGCCAGGCTATTTGAAACACTTGCAAATCAGAGAGCAACCCAGCTCAGCCAGGAACTTTCAACAATTATTTCTTGCATAGAGATTTCCGTTCCAAATATGATGGCAGCAAAGCATAAATACTGCTAAAGCTCAATAAGGTATAGATAGGATGCATGCTAAAACGAATAACCTATGCCATATTTTACCTGTACATCACCAGCAGCAAATACACCGTCTACTGAAGTTTTTGCAGAATCTGCTTCAACCAAAACATAGCCAGCGGCATCAAGATCAACCTGGCCTTCCAACAACTGACTATTTGGAGAATGACCTATCCCATAAAACAAGCCTTTCACTTCCAGAACAGATTCTTCATTAGTATCAGCCTTTCTGATCAATACGCCTGACATCTGCCCTTTTGTGTTGCTGACAACATCCACCGTTTCTGTATTGAAGTGGACGGTGACGTTTGGATTGTTAAATACTCTGAAACATTCGCCATAATTAACCTGTTAAACAAACATTCAGGGAGTTGAAACTTAAACAATATTGTTCATTAGTAATTCAATTGACCCGAAAAAACAGTCAATAAAATAATGGAAGACATGAAAAATGACCTTCAAATGGGTGGAAACCTATACAATTGGGAAAGGCAAACGACGACCAACAGATGAAATTCAAGTGATGAGAACTGTGACATTTTCCCATTTCTTACCAAATTTAGGTCCTCATTTTTTTCTTTTTAAGTGAAATTCAGGTCCTACTTGTGATATGGAGATATAACAAAATAACTAGCAACCATTTACACATAGGGAGGTTGCTAGAATGTAGAAGCAGGGCCATGTGATAATGTTTAATTGACAAGATAAGCCATAAACATTAAGATTCCTACACCATGATAGGAGTAGGAAGGAAAAGACACACAACATACAGCATACACATTAAAGAATTAGCAAAACTGGGTTAGACATCATAAAAAGTAATTCAATCTCCTCCTCATTCTCGAAGCAGCCAAGTTCAGTTTCAAAATGCTATATTTATCGTCTACAATTACAAGAAGATTGTGTTCTTGAAATACAGTGAATTCTTCCCAAATGCAATTTTTAAAAATCAGGCCAATGACTTCAGTGAGAAGAATGGTGTACTAAAACATTCTTTAAGTTATCAAAATGGTTTGCAGCCTCTGGTTCCAGGACAGAATTTGTTTGAAAATGATTCAACAGTCTCAGATTTAGAAGACAGGAACAAAAGCTACAAAAATGGAATCAACAAAAAAAGAAAAGAAGCTGAAACCTTACGTGAACGAGATAAATAAGAAAAGTATGGTCTATGAAAATCAATACCCAATTCAGTAATTTCTTAGGATTATGATAGAATAACAAATAATCATCCTTACTTGACATACTAATTTTTATCATCATATACATCAAATGCAATTCATCCTTTATTAAATACGTATTCAAATAAACAAATATTTATTTTACTACCAAAGAACTGCTCAAGAAAAAGTTACTTGATTCATTCTAAAACATATAACTGAAATTAAGTGAAGAATAGAAAATGATCACAACTGTTTGGCAGCTTTATTTCTGTAAGTTGCCAAGCTGCAAGCCAACTTTGATGAACGAGGAAGGAAACCATGACACGTTTTTCTAATCACAAATACTGCAAGCCAGCTTCGATGAAAGAGGAAGGAAACCATGACACATTTTTCTCATCACAAATATTTTCCTTCTTATATCAACTACCCAGAATGTCACAATGTTTAGCAAAGACAACCATTTTCCAGCAATAATTAGCAGATTAGTCCATTTGTTGAAGCATTCACAAGAATGGTGTATCAACTTACCTATCCTGCATGGCTTTGATGCCCTTAGGTGGTCCTTACGAACAAGCAAGTGGACATGACGAGCATATTTGGTCAAGTACAAAGCTTCTCTGTAGCTGTATCACCTCCTCCAACCACAGCAAGAACTTGACCTTTGAACAATGGGGATGCTCCATCACAAATTGCACAGGCACTGATTCCTCTACTCCAAAATTCATCTTCTCGAGGCAAGCTCAGCCTCCTTGCAGTGGCTCCTGTAGCATAGATAATACTGTGGCATTTTACCTGAAAAGTTAAGATGAATTTTTCAAGTAAGCACTGATTTTTAATTCAAGGTTTTAAACAAGCAATCTGTTTCCACTAATATGCTGTAAAATCCACAGATACAACTCAGAAAGCCGTCTCTCTTGAAATCATGATGTATAAATAGTGCTGAATTGAAGATGTCATACCACATGCATAATAGAAACATATGAAAAGTATGGATCCACAAATAGTCAAATACATAAGCAATTTACAAGGGCTTATTGCGTGTGTAAATTAAAATACGTACATAATGAGATAAAAAATGCAAGATGATGCTGTTAATTCTACTACCCATATAATTGCCTAACTAACTTCTGCAATAAAATCTTGAGAATAGATCACAATGATGTAACCTGTAAGTTAACTACAAAGAATTCCTCGACCAGTCATTAAATGCAAATCTAGGAAGTAAAATATATCATTAACCTGTCACATCAAGATTTAGCAAAAGACACTCCAGCAAGGAAAATTTATTGGAACCATAGGTCTAATAATTTCCACAAGTTCAGATATTATATTGGAAATTCGGAACTGAGAAGCACAGTTGAAATCACAAGTTGAATGATCCCACCAGAAATACAGATATTTATGCTAAAAGAGAGACAACAAGCCATGCAAGGAAGTATCACCTCACGCTCACTACTTCGCACTGTAAAAGGGCTGTTTTTCACATCAAGGAATTCCACGTCTTCTTGAAATAATTCTGCTCCCCAGCGCTCAGCTTGTCGTCGCATCCTATTGAAACAAACCTTGTCAAGATTCTGATCTTTATTCTGTCATTCATTCATAAAGAAACTTAGAAAATTGGTAGGATGAATCCAAATACCTATCCATTAAGTCTGGGCCTGTTATTCCATCTGGAAAGCCAGGAAAATTCTCCACTTCAGTTGTGGTCATCAATTGTCCTCCTGGAACACCACCTACTTGAAAACCCTCAAAGACTACAGGCTTCAAGTTGGCTCTAGCAGCATATATTGCTGCTGTGTATCCTGCAGGGCCTGATCCTATAATTACAACATTCTCAATACCCTGAGCTGCAAAAGAGAAAGATTCAATGCATTTTAGGGCGGTATTAAACAAATAAGGATAAATTATATTTTGCCATCTGAACAATGCCCGTTTTTTACACTTTGGCATCTAAATTTTTTTTTTTTGTCAACTTGCCATCTCAACTTTGCGAAGTTTGCACTTTACCATATATGATCGTCTTTTTGGTGATATTTTTATCGAAAAAACATCACATGTTGTGCATATGTGAAAAATATCATATCAAATGACCTTTAAATATCACATGTGCATTGCATATGATGTTTTTTTAACAAAAACTTGGTGAAAAATAGTTATAAATGGTAAAGTGTAAAATTTCGTAAAGTTCAGATGGTAAGTTGACACAAAAAAAGTTTAGATGCCAAAGTGTAAAAACGGTCATAGTTCGAATTTTGCCCAACAAATAATGGGAGAACTGTTAAAAAAAAAAGAATGTCCCACAACAATTTTAAACAACAGAACAACTACGTGAATCCATGTAAACGTTCAAACCGCTTGAAGAGGAATTCATGTTTTGGTGGGACAGCTTGAGCAGCATGAAAGACAATTTTACTAAGTACAGAAGCTTGGTGGTAAAGTCAGCCAAAAAATGGTTTGACAATCTAATTTTACTAACGCCAAGATATGCGCCTACTTCAGCATACTCAATGCTGTCAACAAACATCTTCCGGTTCTTGTCTAAAACAACTACATGAGTAAAATAATTTAGTTCTAACATATGCCATCCAGTTTAAGACTGCAGTCTAAGCCAACATCAGCAATGCCTGGTCTCTCCTCTCACTAGCTCAACCGGTTCATTTCATGTGTAAAGATAACATACAAATCACTGCTTCATTGGTAACTTTTTGCTCCTAATAATAAAACGGACCCAATAACAATGCATATCAACACCAGCAATTTTGAAATTTTTGTTACCACACTTTCAAGCTGATGTTCATGACTAAACATAACATTATATCTCGAACCTTTGCTTCTCCTAGCTAATTTAAACAACGGAGTAGCCTTGCAACAAAGATTCCTAGTTCAAAATTTTCACCACGCTCGCTTGAAGTTTCAGAAGTAGGGACACAAACTCCACCTACGTTTCACTTTATTTAAAAACCTTCTTCATATAATCGAATCATAAACCACAAGTAGTAATCACCAAATGCATCAAATTCATGCAGAAGGACTTAAATCTGACAATATGTTGCAGTATCCTACAACTTATCTGCTACTCAATTAGCATAAATAACACACAGGTAACCACAGAAACACCATTAAATTACCAATGCATGCAGTAAATTCAAACTCAGTTCATTTCATTCCCAGTTTACAAAGTCATCAAAGATTACGCAAATCTCAATCTGCTCACAGAATGAGTCACCTGAAGAGCTAGGCTGTTCCTCGGCAGAAGTTGCCACGGCGGAGACGCGGAACGCCGACCCAATCACGCGGCGGTTACTGAAACGAGTTGAAAAGGCAGATGCTTGGAAGCGGACAGTTCGCCGGCGGGTCAACCCGGGTTTGAGGAAGAGTAAATTGTTGCGAGAAGGAAGGAGGGCGTTGGAGAGAGTGGAAGGAGTGGCCATTGAGGAGAGAGCTGAAGTGGGTGGGGCTCCGAATCCAGCTCCGTTTCAGATTTCTGCTCCGGCTCCGAGTACGAGGCCGCTTGTTATCTTGGGGTGGGGAGTGAATGCCATTGGTTTCGGACAATACGATATCCTCTTAAGCACATCTCACACACTCACACACTCAAATTTCCGAATTTTTATAATTTTTCACTTTTTCTTTTTAAATTTTAATTTTATCTTTACAAAGAATTCGGACTTGCATTTTTAATATCAACAAAATAAAATAATATAAAATAATTATTCAACTTATAAAGGGAAATATTATTTTATTTTATTTTATTCTTGGACTTTATGTTAACAAGGCGAAATTATATTTTTAATCTCATAGAATGGGTATTCAATATTTTTATTTTTCTATTTTATAGAATTTTTAAAATGGTATTAAAATTAAAAAAAATGGATACATTAATTTTATTCTTTACGAAATTTTCAAAATGATCCTGAAATTAAAAAAAAATCGATGCATTTAGCCCCATAAAGTTCATAAAATAGAGTAAATGTATCCAATTTTCTTAATTTTGAGACAAATTTAAAAAAATTCTAAAATAGGGAACTAAATTTGTCGAACTTTTTACATTTTGGGACCATTTTGAGAATTTTGTAAAGAAGAGAACTAAATATGTTGAGTTTTTTTAATTATTAGGCCATTTTGAAAATTTTATAAACGATGATTAAATGTATTGAACCCTGATCCTATTAAACTGAAAATATAAGTTTTCCTGTTAATGATAATAATAATTAAGAATATAGTTTATAAAACAATATTCTTTTAATTATATATTAATTAAAAATATTAAAGTATAGCAGGCTTTGTTATGGGCCCAATTGCAGCCCATCTTTTCAATAGACCCAATTCTTCAATCATTTCTTCCAGGCCCAGTAGAAACCCATATTCAACTCGATTCCATTTCATATGGAAATCGCGAAATTCCCCAATTTGGAATAAAATGCCAAAAATTAGGTCGAGCTTAGGGTTGAAAAAATAATCAAATTATTCGAATATTTAACTTGAGACTAATTGGTTAAATTCTTTGAGCTTGATTTGCTTATTTGACAAATCAAACTAAACTTTAAATTTATCGTTTGATAAGTTTTCAAATTCGACGCGATTTTGATTTAATCATGAAAGAAATAATAAATTGTATACCAAAAAAATATCAAAATTCTCGAGCTCAACATGCGTTTGATTTACTAAAGCTCGTTGGGGCTCGTTTTGATTATTAATCAAATCAAACTCAAGCTTCATTTTCACATTTGATGCTGATTCAAACAGAATTGAACAATAATCTGATCAACTGGATTTGATTTGTTTATAGCCCTATTTGAGATTGCTTGTTTCAGGCAATTCGATAATATCGAATCAATAATTTAAAAATCCGACTTAGCAAATTAATTTTCACTAAAAATACCACTTGCCCATAAATATAATTTTTTTTTTTTTTTTTTGGGTCTCAAGTATGAAATCAAGAGTAGTTGGTTAGACAAAAGAAGCATATAAAGAAGAATAGAAAGATGAGTGTTGAATACACATCATTAATTAATAATTATGTATAATTAAAAAAGAAATAAAATGAATAAGAAATAATTACACTCTCCTCATTTGAAATTTGGTGTAATTACACGTAAATTTCTTGTGATTTAAAAAATTACATCAGTACTTCGATGTTTGCTCATATCTCACAAATAAGTCCATCAATTAGTTAAAATTTATCAAATTTGCTGATATTAACAAAAAAATAAAAAAAAATCTATATTTACTCTGATTGATTTATTACTGATTTGTAACAGGTAAAATAAATCTTTTTATGACCAAATTACTCTCTTACGTTTTCACGCGTTAATGCATGTGAGTAAGTATATCTTCACTTTTAAGGGTAGTTTAGTTCGAAAAAAATTATTTGATATGCAATAAGTCAACTTTAAGTCAATTAAGGGTAAGTATCAATGTTTATTCAATTTTTTTTTTTATTAATATCAATAAATTTAGTAAATTTTGGCTAATAGAGGAACTTATTTACTAGACAAAAGCAAATTTTAAGAATATTAAATATAATTTTTCAAAATACAGAGAGTTTACGTGTAATTACACTAAATTCAAAAAATAAAAATAAATATAATTATCCCAAATAAATAAAGAACCCCACCCCACCCCACCCCAATTAAAGATCCTTCTAATTACGTCCATTTTTTAGCCTCTTCCGTAGAAAAAAACTGCACCTGTCATCACATGCAACGCGTTGATCATTTTATATTAATAATAATAATAATAATAATAATAATAATAATAATAATAATAATAATAATAATAATACCCATTTTTAATTAATGTCTTAATTATTATCGCGTATTTAATTTTCATGTTTGACACTTAGATAAATGGGGAATATTTTAAGTTGTCCTGCCAAGTAAGAATAGAGAAAGTATCAGTTTCAATAAGGTCGTGTGAGAAAAGTATTTCAGGTCGTAAAAAAATATGTAGAGTCAAAAGTGTTTTGGACATGAAGGATTAATATTTATAAAATCCCAACTTGTACAATTTCAAGTGAACTATTGATGTAAAAATGGTCGAATTTTTAACCTGTTATGAGATTAATAAAAGAGTTTGAGGCATTTGAATAATTCCAAAGACCTTGAAGTAACTGTCGTACCAATATTATATCAAGATAACAAATATTATGTATAAGTATATAGAGAACCAATATTTACGATGATGACAAGAATTAAGTTGAGATAATTAATGATATATATATATATATATATATATATATATATTAATCTGAAGCAATAAATTATTATTAATTGAAATAATTATTACAGTAGATTACACCTACTATATAATAGAATAACATTCCACATATATAGTGGAGTTCGAACTCATGACCTCTAAAATTATGATATCTGAACTTAGACAAGTGAATTATATCTCATTGGAGACTTAGTCATGAAGACAAAATTTCTAGACAAAAAGTCATGAGTTGTAGCACAGAAAAATCCAAAGCAGCATTATAAAAATGGTTCAACTTATAGACAAATTCAAAAAAGAGACCAACACATGTGGTTAAACTTTTGGAACTTCTATATCAATTAAGTTTCAAAGATTCTGATAATTCAATCCCCAAAACATTGGGAAATTAATTGTAGTTTACATCCCATAATTTTTTTTTTAATTTTGCTATTTTGGTTATAATATTTTGATGCTTACTAAATTTAGTTTCATAAATCACAAAAATTTGCAATTTTAGTTTCGATCACAAATTTCGTTAAATATTTAATAGAATTTGTGGTTGGAACTAAAATGTTAATTATTTTATGATTTATGCTATTAAATCTAAAAAATATTAAAACATTTCGTGATTTAGAGAGAGAGCACATGTTGTATTGAGCTAATTAGTAGCGGTAATCCAATGCATTAATTATTGCTCACACGTTATACGTATGCTAATTAGTGACAAAACTGCATGTTTTGTCTCATATTATGAAGGATATTGCACTTTTGGTCTCATAAAATAAAATATTGTAGCATTTTCTGATTCACAGGATAAATATTATGACACGTTTGGTTTAATAGGATAAAAAATTATAACACTTTTGACTCCAAATGCTACAACGCTTGAGCCTAAATGGCCAAACACGCTAAGCCCATATAAACTGTGAGACAAAAATTATAATATTTTTAATTATGTGGAATCAAAACTACAATTTTCCTGATGATTAGTACTGGTCAAGAAATTCAACCCAGAGAGGAGAGAGAGAGAGAGAATTGAACATAATCAGTGGTGAAGAAGTACGTACAATCCAATCCATTAATTGCTCGTACCAAAATTCTCCAGCGACAACTTTTCAATTAATTAAGGCAGTGTGTACTATCACAACACCATTAATTATAACGTACGTATACCCTAAACATATTTAGTACAATGTATACGTAATAACTTTATTGATTTGTTGCTTCAGCGTCCACCTACCTCACACTACAACACTCACTAGGAAAAAAATTGTTATTCACTGCAATTTATATAGTTACAGACTAAAAATCGTGGTAAATATTTTTTATTAGCCACAATTAAGTAAAATCAATATAAAAACATAGATTTTTCAGCACACAAAAAAATTATTTGCCATGACTAAGAGCCATAGTAAAAGTATTTGCCATGGTTTTTAGCAATGACAAATATTTTAGCCACACTTGCAGATACTACGACCAACAATCGTTGCATGGCCGTGGTTAATGACTATTTGTTATGGTTATTTTGTTATTAGCCATGACAATTAGCCATGGTTGAGACTGTCACATTTTTTGTAGTGATTACTATCTACGTACTCCTATTTTTATTATTATGTTTATAATATTAATCAATTAAAATATTAATACATAAATTAGAATGTGGAAACATTTATTCAATCAATGTGCACTACGTACATATTTGACCTACCTATAATAATACTCCAATTAGCTACCTCTGAAGAATCACATGTTAGCTCCCCAATTCCCTTTTAATTAATATCCCAATTTCAATTAATTATTAATCAAATATCTCCTATATATATGTATGTGTGTGTGAAAGTCAATACATAAAAATCTGAAAAATAGCAGGTTAATTCAGCTAAAATTCTGAACAAATAGGCAAGAAATAGGATAAGGGATTTCAAATTCATGACTTAATTTTGAAAAAAAATTTAAAATCCATCAATATTCAACAAAATATAGTTAAAGAATTTGATGAAATCCTTTATAAATTTAAAATTATCCATACAAATTCAAATACAACCTAATGCTGGTCTTGAAAAAAATCTTGCTATACTTATACTAAGAGCTCATGTAAGTAAATTATAAGAATCAAATGTGACGTGAATAGGATCGGACCCCACGCGGATAAAACACTCGCACATATATATATATATTTAAGTGGAGTTTGACGTGAAAAAGCATGTCGTAAGGGTGGGTATATTGGTCTTTTCATAATTATAAATGAGATAAATATAAATATTAATTAGGAGGAGGAGGAGGAGAATGAAGGCATGTATACATATATATAAAATAGAAGATAGGTACGTAGAAGGCATTTGGTTGTTTGTTTAGATATTAAGAGAAGGGAGGGAGAGAGAGAGAGAGAGAGATGATGATCTTGCGATTCTCATGAACAAGGGTGGATCTGTCGTGTTAGGCTTGTATTGCTGGGTTGGGACTTCCTTACTTCCCTTCTTCTCTTCTCTCTCTTCTCTCTCTCTATATATATATATAGGAAAGAAATTAAAGGGTTTTGTTACAAAGTGTAATTATCTTACTAATTATTATTACTATCTCTGTATGATGGAGAGTAGTAGTGATCAGAGTCATCATGGAAAGGGTTTGGTGGAATATGTGATGAGGAAGGCGGCGCCGCCGCCCTTCTTGCTCAAGACGTATATGCTGGTGGAGGATCCGGCCACGGACGAGGTTATATCATGGAACGGCGACGGCACGGCGTTTGTGGTGTGGCAGCCGCCGGAGTTCGCCAGGGACTTGCTTCCTACGCTCTTCAAGCACAGCAATTTCTCCAGCTTTGTTAGGCAGCTCAACACCTACGTAAGTATATATATATAATTCATTATTCTTCTTTCATTTCTTTTTTTTTTTTTAATTAATATTTCATCTCTCTCTCTCTCTATATATATATATTAAAAAAGAAAAACGTAGTGGAAGGAGGAAGAGGATGTGGTCGATTTTCAAGACTTGGAAAAGTAATTAATCGATCATTTGTTTCAAAGCTAGTGATAAGCATGTGCTTTGGGGTGTCCTATCGTCATCTAATTATTATATTTACAAGATCCAACTTTTAGGCATAGAAATCTAGGAAAAATAAATCCAATATGTATAATGAATAATGATATATATATATATATATATATATATATATATGCTTAAATGGATTAGTATCATATAATTTAGATCGATTAACGTTTTCGACCTTTAACTTTATTTTAGAATAGTATTTTAATCTTATATCTTTTTAATTTTCACAATTTATGTTTTTTTTTTTTGTTTTTTTTTTTATTTGTCAGAGTTCATCATTCTTGCCAAAATAATTAATGTACGTGCATCTCACGTGATATTTTAAAATTAGGGCTACTATCACTAATGACTCATCTTTTACAGTATTTTTGTTTAATTTTTTAGGGTAGCATTTTTGTGATTTCAGTCTTTCTTTTTGCACTCTGTTCTTAGGTGGAGGTGAATATAAAAAAAAAAGTTTAAAATCACAAAAACTGAAAAAATGCTGGACCAAAATAGTAACACTAGAAAGTTTAAGGACAAAAATACCAATCAGCCTATATATTACGAGACCAAAAATATATGTAAACACACACACACACACACACACATATATATATATATATATATAATTATGAATTAATTCGATGCCTTTCTTGATTAAAATAATTAAGTTAGTGATTGATTATACTTTTGTTTTTTTATTAATATCCAACCACATATATGGTAGTACTAGTCTATTAATATTTAACATACTTAGACATTGATGATCTTAGATTATAATTGCGTATAGTAAACTTAATGCATGCATTAATCATACATGCAAATTAATATATAGAGCCCACACCCTATGACTAAGTCATATAATATATATAATATAGTGTATGTATATTATAGATACATCAACCACTAGTAGTATATTTTTTTCTCCAATATATAGTCGTGTTTTATTGGGTGCGATCAAGGACTAAACATTCTTACATAAATGACACAACTCAAATCCTGGTCAAAGAATTTGATTTGGTGGCTAAACATACGTTCCTCCTACCTACCTACGTTTGTTCTCAAACGATCAAGTTAGGGCTCAAGTTATTCATAAATTAGCAATGTGCCACAAAATCTTATTGCAAATAAGGGTCCATACTTTAATTAATTAACCTTTAATTTTGTCTTTACCATGTCTAGGGTTTTCGTAAAGTGGCAACGAGCCGGTGGGAGTTCAGCAACGACATGTTCCGCAAGGGCGAAAGAGATAGACTTTGCGAGATCCATCGGAGAAAAGCATGGTCCCACAAGCCACAACCTAACTTACAACTCCAACCAGCACAAAAGGACTCATTAGACAACGACGACCAGAAATCATCATCGACTTCATCCTCATCAGAGTTCACCACTCTCGTCGATGAGAACAAGAGGCTCAAGAAAGAAAATGGGGTTTTGAATTCCGAGCTCGGGATCATGAGGAGGAAATGCAAAGAGCTTCTTGATTTGGTGGCCGTCTATGGAGTGAACTCGAAGAAAATCGAACAAGAAGAAGAAGAGAACAATGAGGGGCCAAAGCTTTTTGGAGTGAGATTGGAGGGTGAGGGTGAGATGTTAGAGAGGAAGAGGAAGAGGGCTGAGATTAGTGAGAGTGCTAGGCTTATTTTGTCCCAATCATGCAAATAATGAAATTTGTGGGGTGGGGTTGATTTATAAATTAGCAACAATATAGGGTGAAAAAGGGAAAAAAATTTCATTAGAGTCATAATAGTTTGTCATCCGTGCAAATTAAGAGCTGTGAAGATACAGTTCATATTCTATCATAAATTGTACATATATATGTATTACATTGTAAGTAATGTTTCATAATCATTTTTATTTTTTAAAAAAAGGTTATATTATTTTAATAATTAAATTATTCACTTTGAGGCTATGCATTCGAATCCAGTCGACATAAATTTCGAACTTTATGTACCTATATACTTTTATATTAATTATTTATTATTATAAATTAATAATTATTAACTAGTTAAATATTTTGATTCACAAATATATATACTTAATTTGCTCCCATGATAATAAAATAAAGTTAATTTCATGTGATTGAATGAATTACCAAATTTGACATTTGAACATAAAGTTGAAAAAGAGTACATTTGAAGCCATTTTAAAAAGTCAATAACTTTTAAGCACCGCAAAAACTTTATTTTATTAGAGTTTGATATTTTTGAGGCAGAGATTGACTTTTTAGCAACCTTAAAAAACATTGACAAGAATTTAGTTGCAAGCTGACAATATCCAGACTACAGAAACTAGAAAGCTAATTGTCCAAAAATAGGACAACAAATTAATCAAAGATTGCAAGAGGAATTCATAGATCCAAAGACTACATATGTTAAGTTCCATGTGTAAATTTATTACATTGAATCAGCCAAGTCTACTGCAACCAAACTCATATAATTACAATGAGTTCCTCCCTAGTTTGACATAATTATAAATATCTTCTTATTATGTAAAAAAATTATAAAATACTCCCTCATTTTAACGTTCGTCTAGCAACGAGCTCGTTCCATTAGTCTCTATTTGATTCCATCCCAATTTTTTATGATAAACTGTTCAAAATACCTTATGAATTATGAATTATAAGTTTATATATTTTTTAAATTTTTTAAAACTTTTCATGGGCTAATATGCTCCTATGAATTATTTACTTTAGTCATCTTCAGATTTTTTTATATTTAAAAAAATAAAAAAAAATCAATAAGGGTAAAATAATAATTCCACATCATCATTTGAGGACTACATAATAATATTTTATTTGATAGAAATATTTATAATTATACAACATTTTAGGAAAAATAATTATATATAATTTAGGGTAAATTACATCTACCTCCCCTGAGGTTTGTCATAATTACGAATATCCCCTCGTTGTTTGAAAAATTACAAATACCCCCTAATTTTAACGACCATCTAACAATTACCCCAATATATCCATTTTTTATAGTGAACTGACCAAAATACCCTTATGAATTAAAAATTATAATTTTATTTATTTTTTTTTAAAAATATTTTTCTTATCGATTAAGGGGATAATTTTTTTTTATAATTTTTAAAATTTTTTCATCCATCCCATTCAATATTTTTATAAGATTTTAATTTTTTTTAAAAAAATAGAAAAATACAGTAAGGGCAAAGTTGACATTTCTATACCTCCATCCAAGGATTACATAATTTTATCAAGCATTAGGGGGGTATTTATAATTTTTCAAATAACGAGAAGGTATTTGTAATTATACCAAACCTCAGGGGAGGTGGTTGTAATTTACCCTATAATTTACCCTAATATAAATACGCTAATATGTGTCTGCTTCATTTAATTGTAGCATGATCATGATATGATTTTAGTATGTATATGGTTAGTGTTTCAACCATGTTGATGAATATTTTGGGCAAATTTCATAAAATTCCCTTATGTGTTGAAAATTCAGCTAAAAACTCCTTTGTATTTAAAAAAAATAATCAAAATACCCTTTCTATTTTTTAAAAAATAGTTTACTTGCTCCTCTCCACTAAAATCACTTTACGGCATTAATTTTTTTATTAAATAATCGTTATGCCGTTCATATTATATTTTATTTCTTATTTTAATAACCATGGAAGCTTTTTTGTTGCAATAAAAACCATTAGATCTACTTTATTCATCTTAACCGTTATATTTACAAAATAAAAAAAAAGAAGAATTTAGATTCAATCAATTTATATATATTATAAATATATCTATAAATTATAAAATTATCATTTTAAAAAAATTAATAGAAATAAACCCCCCTCTTCCCCTCACCCCTCCACCACCCCCTTCCCCCAACGTCCACCCCAACAAACCCCCTCTACTACTACACCCGCCGGCACCTCACAGGGGGATACAACGCCTCGCGGTTGCCCATGGGTAGATTTGGGCGTCCACGGTGGCGACTGCCCAATTCTTTTTAATTTTTTTTTAAATTTTAAGTTAATTTTTTTAAAAATAATTTATATTTTTTAAACTTAAAAAATAATTCAAAAATGTATAAAAATTCATTTTAAATATACTTAAATTAAATAATAATTTAATTTAGTTAATAATATATAATTCTTATAAATAATTAACATTGTATATAATTTTTTATGATATTTAATTGAACATTTTAATTTAAATTATAAATATTAAATATTTTTATTTTTTTATTTAAATAAATATATTAAATATAAAATTATTTAATTTTTTAGAAGATAAAAAAGAAAACTATAAAAACAATCTTAAATATAAAATAAATAAATGTGTTTGACTTAATAAGTCAACAAATTAGTTATTTTTAGTCCAAAAAGGGGTAAAAAACTGCCAAAAATCAATCCATTTCGCATTGAGCGCGTGAAAGACACTATTCATTAGTTTCTTACAGAAAGGTGGGTTTTATGTAGGGCTTTCTAAATATCAGGGGCTTTTTTAGCTTATTTTTAAAACACAAGGGTTTTTTAGCTAATTTGAAAATACACGGGGGTAAAATGCAATTTGGCCATTATTTTCCTATGAGTTTGACCCATATAATATTATGTGTTGAGCACGCTTCTCTGTCAAATAACTTTTTTCAAGCAGGTATAGGTATATTTTCGTTACTACGGACCAAATGAGTTTAGACAACAAGCGTGATGGTATATGTAGCATATGTACATAGTTTCCGTTCCCTCTTTCTAATATGATATACCGATCCTCTTCAATTAGTCATTTGTAGATGTGTTTATAAACTCTTACAATACTCTATTTATGACTGGCTAATTAACTGTCTCAACAGCCTTCAACAGTAAGATATACGCCTTTTGATTATACAATAACAGAAATTAGATGTTCTGAAGGGTCTCTACTTTTGTTCCCATGCTTAGTTGTGTTATTCGGTGATCATGAAACAATTCTTTTTCTATTTCAGAGTCCTCGAGAAACTTGATAATTAAAGCCGGTTGATCAAGCATTGTGCTTCGCTAGTGGAATGGTTGCTTTGTCAGTCGTTAGTCATTTTGTTTGTTCTTTAATTCTTTTGAATAGCCATGATGCAATTTGTTATCTGTGCTCGTAAGTAATGATTGCTGAAACAAAATAGACACACACCCCTCTTCTACAGCAGTCAAGAAACATTAATAGGGAATTAATTGTCGTGATCAGGGATTACAAACTAAATGCATTATATACAAGGAGCACTAGTTCTCCAACTCACCAGTCTATCAAGTATGGTGTGATAGAAATCACCTAATGTGTCTTTAAATAGTGAAATTCATAGATCGATCCAAGAATGAATGGAAATTGGTGTCTCTATCCACAACAACTGATATTTTTGTCATAACAATAATAGCCAGTATAAATTATAAAGCAAGAGGCGCGTGGCAAAAGATCTTTCCAAGAATCTAAGCACAGGCTCTATTGGGGTCCCATGCCTTCCAAGAGTCGGTAGTATAACCCGATGATATTGTGATCGGGAATTCAACTTTCCTAAATAATTGCATGTATGGAGGGCCTTACAACAAGTTTATCCAAAAAGGACAACTGGCACCTCAACTCCATGTGTCGGAATTTGAGGTCAATTTTATTGTTGATACCCTTAATCCTACAGTCTCATTTTCCTTGTGCAAACCAACGACATTCTTCCTCTCAATCCATAAATCTCTTGAAATCTTGAAATCTTGTGCGGGCTACTTCTACGAGTGGGCTAGACTTGCTCAAGGCAAGGTTCTAAAACTGCGCCTTGTGTTGGGCTATTTTTCTTTTCGTATTTTCAATTAGACTACTAAAATAAAATCATGTTGCACATAATGCATGATTTTTTTTTCTTTTCCTTCCTTAGATAATGTGTAAACACTTTTTACTTTTTACTTCCTCAGATAATGTGTAGATAAGAGGTTTTTTAGTGAGAAAATTTTGACGAAAATATCATTATCCAAACTTTATTATTTAAAATAAACTATAATCCAATATTTATACACTTGGCTCTTCAAATTGATGGTGAAGATCAATCTTTGTGTAGCAATAAGCTTTTAACACAATTCTCGAAAGAATTTTTAAACTTCTCTCAACTTTTAAAAATTCTTTCGAGAATTGTGTTAAAAGCTTCTAGACTTATACATAGAATCTTTTCAAAACTTCTCTCAACTTTTATATTTGTCCACAATTTTTTGTATTTATACAAAAATTCTAAACTTTTTCAACCTTTAAATTTGTCCACAAATTTTCGTATTAATGTAAAATATTCAACACTTTTTTAACATTCTTAATTTCATATTATATTTATAGAGCTTTTAATATTAAACTCAATTCCGTCGTAGACCTTTTAAAGCGGCCATTCTGGAAGTTGTTTATATATGTAAATTCCCTTGGATTTATTAAAAAAAAAATGACAAAATAAAATCCTATCAATTTAAGACATTTAAAATTCATGTCCAACTGAATTGGGTATAAAATTAATTATTCGTAAAAGTAAGATCATGAGATTAATTAATTCTTCTGAAAATTTGTGTATGTATACTTTACCTTTTATTAAACTTGCTTTCTTTAGAGCATAATAACTCAAATCAGTCAAATTTCTTAGAAACAATCACACCACTATATGTTTTGGAGTAGAGAAAACTTTACAAGCTCTAGTCCCTGTATTAAAAGAATAATCCCAGACAATATATTTGTTAGTTCACTGCAATAGAGGGTAAATATAAATGTGCCCAGAAACATGCAACACTTGGATGGACATTACTTAAACTGCTTGTATTTGTACATACAATTTTTAACATATGTACAGTTTTACTGTTTACGGTCGCAAAATTACCATAGTTTTCAACGAGAAGTTAAAATTTAGAAGTACCTTTCTCCAGATACAGTGTTATGGTTTTACCTCAGGAGTTAGTTGCAAAATGGTTGAAAATGGTTTCTAGTGTCGATTGGCTGATGCTATACTCTGATATACCGAGTGCATTTCTGCAGAAGGTAAGTATTAGAATGCATTGATCGTATCCAAGGAATAAAGCAAGAAAACATACAAGCAAAATACTTTTTCATACCTGTTCCTTTCCATATGTCCGAAAACGTCAGCAAGTGAGAGGTCTTCAGAATACGGCAGCTGCAAACATACAAGGTTATATGAATCCTAATTTCAAGCCACTTCATAGTAATACTGTATGGAACAAAAAAGTCCATTCTCAAGACACAATATACTCGACCATGACAGAATCTTTACCTGATATTTGATGCTCAACCCGTCACAGCTTTGATAAGTAGCACCAGGGAAGGAAGATTGAATGAATGAGTCAATTACCGAAAATTTTTCTTTGGTTAACCACCACTCTGAAAATACTGGCAGTGGGATGCCACCTAAGAAATTATGATCCCAAACAATAATTAGATATTATTTCTCAAGCAACATTATGGGATAAAAATTGGTGAGATGCAAGGAGTTGGCATACCATCACGCCGCAACTGCTCTGATAGCTGTTCATCAAAGACCCCACAAGAACTGCTAGCTGCAGATACAAGACTCTCTACTCTTTCAACATTGCCGAACCAACGTCCAATTGCTAAAATTATCTCCTTTGATAAGCTGATCTCTGCTGCTTTATCAGCTGCCGTGCTGTCAGTACCCCCAATGCAAACTTCAAGGTCGCTAAATATACTCCGTGGATGAGAAGGAAGGTAAAAGAATGTCTCCCGAATTGCTTGGCACGTAGAATTCAAGTCGAAAGAGCTTACTTCAGTAGGTTTAACCTGAAGGCATGAAATTTTAAATTGTGAGCATGAAAACGTTAAGCTTATGATAAGAGATAGGAAAAATACCTCAAGTTCCAGATGATTGCCAAATCTGTTTTTCAGATGCTGAGGACTCCCAATGCATCTTAGCTTGCCTCCAACCTATGAGAACATGAAATTTGAGAGAAGAGAAAAATGATACTTCTATATAATTCAAAGAAAATTACAGTCTAGGTAAATGTATAGAGAAATACCATTATACCAATTCTGGTGCAGAGAGCTTGAGCTTCATTCATGCTGTGGGTTGTTAGAATAACAGCAGTCTTTCCTTGTCTGGTTGATAAACGTGATATAACTTCCCACATGAATCTTTTCGCAATGGGATCCATTCCTGAAATATCATGATATGTGCTGCTTCTTAGTTTCTAATAATCATGCGAATGTAAAAATATGAAAGATCTACAAGGCATTCAAGAAGAGAGTGAAAAGAGCATTTGCAACACCTTAAGGGTATTTATGTCAGCCTGGCTTTCATGGAAGAACAACATTCAGGAAAAACCTATAGAATCCTATAACCACTTCTTCTATTCATGAAGGGTGTTGTAATGCCATAAGAGAGAAATAATTTCACTAATTTGGTAAGCCATAGTTACTTTAACATCTCTCTCTCTCTCTAACACACACACACACGCGCGCCTTGTCTCTCTCTCTAATTCCCTCTCCTGATAACTCTCCATATGTGTTTTCCCTTCATACTACATTTCTTTGGTCTATGCATAGTTTAAGATTAAAACCAATCTTTCTGAAGATACACACAAGAACAAGTTTTGCCAGTAAGATGTATAAAATGGATGCCATCTCTATGGAGGTTTAATCTGTTTGTCACACATAAAGTACACAGGTAAAGGTTGTCATGTAATCTAATTCCAAGTTATCCCGATTAAGCTTCATTAAAGAACACTTGATTTTTCACTTCTCTCTTTGACATCTTCTAGTTAACTATGAAGCAAGTTTCCTTTAATTCCGTTCTAGGTGTTGGCTGTTGGTGCCACATAACATAAAACAAAGAATAAAATAGCTTATGCATGCATAGCACCCAAGTTCTGTTGAAGTCATTTTGAGACATTTCTGCAACGTAAAAACCAAGATGCCGTAGAAAGGAAAGGCATATCACATAGAGAAATACCAGTAGATGGTTCATCAAGAATGATGACCGGAGGATCCCCAATCATCGCAATTGCAACAGATAATTTACGTTTGTTTCCCCCACTTAATGCATATGCTGGCTCATCAGCATGTTTTAAAACAAAGAAATAAAATAGCTTATGCATGCATAGCACCCAAGTTCTGTTGAAGTCATTTTGAGACATTTCTGCAACGTAAAAACCAAGATGCCGTAGAAAGGAAAGGCATATCACATAGAGAAATACCAGTAGATGGTTCATCAAGAATGATGACCGGAGGATCCCCAATCATCGCAATTGCAACAGATAATTTACGTTTGTTTCCCCCACTTAATGCATATGCTGGCTTATCAGCATGTTTTAACAAGTCGAACTCAACTAACTTTTCCATGACAACCTGTATTCATCACAAGCGTCAATCACTAATGTTTAATATGTATATAAACTGCAAAATGCGTATCAAAATAAATGTATCAATTTAGACAAGTTGCAAGGATATGCAATCTGTCTTCTTATGGAGTATTAGGAAGGCTAATCTTCTTTAGCTAAGCTTCGGACAACTGAGTCAGCAAAACTGAAATCTACAGATTTCACAAAGAAATAACTAAAGATGCTAATGGACAAAATGTTTGAGTAGTTCTGCAGCAAAAATAACAGGTGTTGTAATGACAATGTATAAACCTACATTTGCACATTAAATCAATTAAGCACCAGCTAATCAGTATGCTGCGAAGCAGCTTCATGCTCTCACCTATGAAGAATTCACATTTGATGGAAACATTAAGAGGAAGTAACACTCAAAGGCTTACATGTTCAAGCTGATACTCTTCCACTCCTTTTATTCTAGCATAGAGATCAAGGTGTTCCCGGACGGTGACGAATTCAAGCAGAGCATCAAATTGAGGGCAATATCCAATCTGAGAGGTAAAAGTTAATGAAAGATATCAATCAGATAATATTTACATAACTCAGAAAAACAGACCTACTAGCCAGCCCAAAACAGAAATAGAAACGAATCAGGAACAGCACTATATACATGGTGACGAGCAGCCTTCGGGTCTGATCTAATATCTCTACCAAAAATAAATGCAGTTCCAGCGCTGGGCCGTTCTTCTCCTGCACTCAACAATTAGATAAGGAAAATATCATAATTGGCAATTGTTCATGGTATGGATGAAATATATTTATCTTCTGGGCATGGGCATGTTCAACATTTTTTAAAAATGAAAACAAACACAAGGGCGAACGCAAACTAATAACGATGATATCTTATTTGATACTTAAACTCATATAAGCTCTGAAATGTACTACGACAAAGCAAAATATCTTCAAGAGATCCTCCTCAATGACATCCATTGGTGGCAACATGACAATGGAAGATGTTAGGAGATATAATATCATTTGTATATAGCTCCTAGGATTGTTATGTTGGGTAGGTTAATCATTGATCTGTATGTCCAATCTCCAGCGAATACAACTTCGCTTCCATTCTCTAATACTGACATTGTATTCAAGCATGTTGAGAGAAAAATAGATATAAAAATAAATATATATTATATATTTGTTTATTATTAAAAAAATGGAAAAGAAGAGAGGGGAAAAAGGAGAGTGAGGAAACAAGGTACAAAACCCAAGTGCTTGACTCCAACAATAGCCACCAAGATCCTCCAAGAAACACCCACCTACTTGCTGTTAGTGTCCACTCTGCATGCGATCACATGCTCTTCTTTTGCCACCACAAGCAACTGCACATTGAAGTTGCACAGCTGCGCTCAGCCACTGTCTCACAACTGGCATCTTTCTTCTGGGCATTTGACTAGCGACTAATGCTCACCTCCGACCGGTCGCACCTCGTCTTGTGCTACAACTTCCATCTTTCATTCTCGTTACTATGGTTTGGGTGTTTTTCAATCCAAAATGTTGTGCCGACAAGAAGCATTGTGATTGTATGGATATTTGATGTTTTTGCGTTATGACCTTTTTTTCTCTACTGTCTATCTAACTCCCTTTTGCAATGGTATCTTATTGTGACCATAAAGGTACTCTGCATACAACTGTGAAATTAACTGGCAAGAACTATACTCTCCTCCCCAAGACTTTAAATTGTTACTTAGTTCTCAAAACAAGCTTGTCCATATTTTGTCTAGTCCTCCAAACTCTAAAGATTCTAGATTATGCTATTTGGCAACAGCCTCGTTGTTCTGTCATGGCTCGACTATTGAATAATATGAAGAAATCTGTTAGTGCTATTATTATGTTCTTAAATTCTGCCAAGGAGATGTGGGATGCCTTCAACGACTATTCCCATTCTAAGAATGTGCAAGCATATTCAAGTTGAATGAGAAGTTGTTTTCATTGAAGCAAGATAGAGCACTATAACCGATTTTTTGCCTCCCTGAAAGGAGCACCTGATGAGATCTCTTACATCACCCACTAAGTTGTGATGCCCAAACTAGAAAATCTCAATGGGAGCAATTTCTGGTGGCCAAATTTTTCCATGGTCTTGGTGTTATTTAACCAGCTCGCAACCATTTCGCCTACCAGGGATACTGACACCACCTTGTCTAATGCCCTAATACATATCCTTCATGTTGCTACTAGGTCTTTTGAGCCTTCATCAGAACCAGCCCTAAGTCTTCTCTTTTTCCTCTCTTTCTTCTTCTTTTTTAAAAAAGGAATATGTATAAATAAATATATATAATTTCCTCTCACTCAATTTTTTTGAACCTGCTCTTATACTATTCAAAGTAGAAAGGCTGTTCAAATAGTTAGGATTTGTGAATATCTTTTCTTATTAGTGCATATCTTTTCTTATTTGTTTTGGAAAAGTATCTTTGATTGTTAGCCACTAAGTTGTAATTATCCTTAATTCCACCACTATATATAAAGGTGGATTAATCAATAATACACACAATATTCTCTTTTCTTTTCTTACTTTCTACATGGTATAAGAGCGCGTTCCAAGAGAAAAAGAGTGAGAAATTATATATACACTTTTACATAGTAATATATATTTCTTATAGAAAAAAAATGACCTAAACCCTAAATTACCCAATCCTTCATCTGCCCTGCCGCCACACCCAACTCCGCAGTCAACCCTTCTCCCCTCACCCCACCGCGCATCGCCGACTCCTCCTATAGCGCCTCTGCTCGTGCTGCTGCCCAACACCCCCTGCGCCTCTGCTCGTGCAGCCGCCCCGTCGCGCCTCTATTCAAGGAGCCATCCCCATTCGCGAGCTGCCCCAGGGCGCCTCTATGCGCGCCGCCGTCCCAGCCTCGCACACCTCTATCTACACTCCCACCATGAGCACTACCGCTCAGCCAGTCCACCATTCTCCAATAATCATGGCCTAAATGTTCTATTCTCCATTATTTTTCTTTTTTTCCTCTGCCTTCATTCTCTGCAGATTGATTATTTCTGACTAAGATGTTACCTATTTGTCTATTTATTCCATTTTTTGCTAATGGTTACTATTGAACAAAAAAATGCTCTTAACAGGTCATCCTCTAGTCCCAAGCCTTTAAATTATTTCTAGGCTCCCAAAATAAACTGATACATATAGTGACTTCTCCACCCAACCGGCGCTACTTTCTCTACTTGGCAACAAGCGGATTACTATGTGATGAAATTCATTATATGCATTCTCATGAGAAAAACATATCTTGTGTTTTTTAACTGCATGAGAAACTTTTCTCCCTTCAACAAGATGGTCGTACAGTTCCCGACTATTTTGCCTCATTAATGGGGACAACTGATGAGATTCTATTATATCACCCGTTAGTTGTGATGCTCAGACTCGAAATACTCGGTGGGTAGATATTTTAGTGGCGAAGTTCTGGTGTGGCCTTAGTCTTGGCCTTGACAACAATTTGAATGATTCGTGATCATGTCCTAGCCAGTGACTCATTCCCTATATTATCCAATGATGTGTCTCGTGTCCTCCGTGTTGCTACTGGTTCTTGTAAGTCTTCATCTGGAACAACCAGCAAGTCCTCAGCCATAGCGGTGTGTGGCCGAGGTCGCCGCTCTTCCCAAGGCCATGGTGGTCGTGGTCGAGGCTCCAACACCTCTACCAACTATCGCTACTGCACCTATTGTGGTCGAACCAATCATGTGGTAGAAAAATGTTGGATCAAATATTGCAAACCAGAATGGGCTAATACAGTTATCAATGGAGAGCGTGCAACACCTAAGCCTTAGAGACTCAGTTACTCTATGTCGTGAGGAATATGACGAGCTGCCCCACGCCCTGTCTCTATCTCTAATTCAGCTACCTTGGCCCCAGCTTGGATGCTAGATTCAGGTGCTACTACCCACTAGTAGCCGATCTCATTTTCTCTCTCTTTCTACTTCTCATACCTCCTTCCCCGTTCGCCTGGCTCATGGTTCCTACTCTCCTATATCTGGCATAAACCATCTTACCCTCATTAATGTGCTCTTTGCCCCAAAGTTTCCTATTAATCTACTCTCTATTAGTCATCTTATTAAAATACACAATTGTTATGCAACCTTCTTGCCTTCTTACTATGTGTTCCATTGTGTGTTCCCAAGATCTGCAAATACAGAGGACGATTGGTTGCGGTCATGAGCATGGTCTATACTTTCCAGACACATCTACACCTATAGCTGCTCGTGCTCTTTCTGCCATTGCCTCCCCTCTTCAGTGGCATTGTCATCCTGGGCATCCGTCCCTACCTACCTTAAAAAAAGTCTTACTTATTGAGTTAACTAGCATAGAATGCGAGTCATGTGAATTGTTTGCTAGTTTTCCACCTCAAATTGACAACTGTAGTTCCTCTCTTTTTAGTTTAGTTCATTATGATGTCCCTACTATCATCACCCCCTTTTATAATGAAATAAAAACCCAATTTTTGGTTAATATTTGTATATTTCGTACTGATAATGCTCTTAAGTTTGCACAAAAAGTAGTTTTGGACTTTCCAAAGTCCAAAGGCATTTATAACCTTTTGCCCATATACCTCTCAACAAAACGGTGTAGCAGAACACAAACATTGATGTTGCTCGGACTATAATGGGGCACATGCATGTTCCCAAGTTTTATTGGGGGATGCTATACTCACTGTTTGTCGTATGCCTTCCAATGTTCTTGGTGGGGACACTCCGAATTCTTGTCTCTTCCTTAGTAATCCCCTATTTGGGGTAATTCCTCGGGTCTTTGGGTGTGTATGTTTCGTCCATCACCATGTCCTATCTCCTTGCTTTATTAAATGTATATTTGTGGGGTATTCACGGGCACAAAAGGGGTGTTGGTGTTATGATTCTAAGTCTCGTTGGTCCTATACCTCTTGTAGATGTTACATTCTTTGAGTACACTCCTTATTACTCAACAAACTTTTCCACTAGCATTCCTACTACCTCATTTCCTTTGCCAATACCCGCATTGTCTATTCCTCGGCATCCAAAAAAACCTACATGGCAATTATAGGGAGGTGTATTCCCGATATAATTGTTCAACCATGCTTGCTGATCCGCCTAGTCTTCCTCTTGCTGCAACTCATCGCACCCCATCCGCTACATCTGACAATGATCTCCCCATTGCTCTTTGCAAAGGTAAAAGATACTGCACTGCTCATCCCTTAGCTCACTCTCTCCTATCAATATCTTAGTCCTGTTTATCTGGACTTCTGTGTCTCCCCATTATCTAATTCTATCCCTCATTCTTACTGTGAGGGACTTCAGCATCCGGCGTGGCCTCATGGAAGATGGCAATGGACGAGATGTCTGCTCACATTTCGCGGGGGACATGGGAGCTTGTGGAGGTACCTCCTAACGGCGATGTTGTTGCTTGCCAATGGGTATTTACCCCCAAGTTCTGGGTTGATGGGACCCTTGAACAGTATAAAGTTAGTGTTGTTGCAAAAGGCTTTACTCACACATTGGGGGAGATTATTTTGAAACATTTTCACATGTTAGCTCGCCTTAACTCTATTCGCATATTATTTCCTTGGCAGTTAATCTCAAGTGGGCGACCGATGTATCATATGGCATAAAAAAGGTTTTCTTATACGAAACTGCTTACATGGAGCAACCTCGTGGTTATGTTGCTCAGGAGAAGAAGCCACATAAGGTGTGCAAATTGAAGAAAGCTATTTTTGGTCTCAAACAAAGTCCTAGAGCATGGTTTGATAAATTCAATCATATTACTGGTGAGTTTGGGTTTTCAGGGTGCCAAGATCTGAGGACAAGTATAGTTGTTCTTGCAATCTATGTTGATGATATTTTGATCACTGGTAGTGATGTTGGAATAGAAGAAGCCAAGACATACCTATGGAAGCTTTTTGTCACTAAAGATTTGGGAGGCCAAAGTATTTCTTGGGAATTAAAATCGCTCATAGCAAGCATGGGATCTCTTTATGTGAGAGAAAATATGCTTGTGATCTCCTTCAAGAAAAAGGCTTACTAGAAACTAACCGGTGGACACTCCTATGGATTCTAATCTTGATTTCTGCAATGATGACGGTAATTATTTAGAAGACAAGACATATATTAACTATGACTGGGCCTGATATCTCTTTTGTGTGGCTTGGTACTCAGTTCATTGGGAAACTGCTCTCAAGATCTTAAAGTATATAAAGGCATCCCTTGGTAAAGGGTTATTATTCAAGCAACATACACATGTAAAGATAGAAGCTTATTGTGATGCAGATTACGCTAGGTTGAAAGATGATAGGAAATCTACTTCTGGATATTGCACCTATATTGGGGGAACCTTGTGACTTGGCGTAGTAAAAATCAAACTGCAGTTGCTAGGTTAAGTGCAGAGGCAGAAATCTTCTCTTATTTGTGCATATCTTTTTCATATTTGGTTTGGATAGTTACCTTTAATAGTAATCACTTAATTCCACCAGCATATATAGAGGTGGAATGATCACTAATATAAACAAGATTCTTCTTTTCTTTTCTTACTTTCTACAGAGGCAAATAAATGTTGTGTTTATTATTGATTCTTCCACCTCTATATATATGGGTGGAATTAAGTGATTACTATAACTAGTGGATAGCTATCAAGATACCTATCCAAACCAAATATGAAAAAGATATGCACAAATCCTAAATATTCTGACACTACTTGCGAAGCCTTATCCAATCCTGGTTGGCATAATGATAGAGGACATGAATATTTTGAATGCTAATGATACATGGAAGTTAGTTCAACTATTGGATACAAGTGCGCATAAAATGTTAAATTCAATCCAGATGGATTTATTCCTGAGCTTAAAGCACAGTTTGTTGCTAAAATCTATGCTTACTGTGACATTTCTCTCCTATTGCTAAATGAACTTCTGGTTGGGTATTTTCACTTGTAGCCAGTCACAACTAGCTCTTATATCAATTAGACATGAATCATCTCTACCAGTTTGGTGATCTATAAGATGAGGTATATATGGAGCAACCACCTAGGTTTCTCAAGGCTCTGGGAAAGTCTGCCATCTTCAAAAGTGCTTATATGGACTAAAACAATGTCCTCAGGGATGTTTTAGAAATTCGGTAGGCTATAGAAAAATTTTGGTTTTAGCAAAAACAAATCTGACCACTATTTTCTAGTGCATAGGACTAGTCGTAGTGGCAACATGAGCCGAATGTAACTTCTGTAACTTATTCCGTAATTTTGGCAGGCAAGTTCACACAGTGATAACAAACAAACCCCCTATCTCTGAGTCTCGCCAATTAAGTTATTGTTGTTTTTCAAAGAATTAAGACTGACAAAAATTATTTACTTCGGATTTTTCGGAAGTGCGCTGCATTGCTGAGGTGATGAATAACCAAGAGAGCTACTGTCAACACGAAGCTCTTTTCATGCAAGGAAGAGATTTCAGCAGACTCGGATTGATATACTCCATTTTGAAGAAAAGGAAAGAATCACTAGGAGATTGTGCATGTATATTAGGAAGATTGTAGGGATTTGATTCGTTCATCCTAGTTTAGACTTTTTTTATATGTATAACTAGGTGTACGCATTGAATACAAACTACAGAAAATCCTTTCCATCTTCTATTTCAGCCATTAAGGGTTTGGGAACACCACGGTACTTACTAGGATATTGAAGTTGCTCTCCTTTGAAAAACTGGTCCCTTTGGTACTACATCTGTGAACACTCTATGGGCTTGAATCCTGATTTTTGGAATGATGATGGTAGCTATTATGAGGCAAAACATAGATGGCTTGTACCCAGTGATTTATTTAACCGTTACTAGGGTTAATATATCCTTTGCGGTTGGCTGGTTGACTAAAAGCCTAGTCAGTCAGTTCATAGACAAGTCATGACCTATTCATTAGTGACCTATTCATTGGGAAGCTACTCTCAGGATTCTTAAATACGTACAAGGGGCTCTTGGTAAAGGTTTATTATTGAAACTACATGGACATGTCAAAATGGAAGCCTATTTGACACAAACTATGCTGGTGCCAAGAATGATAGAAAAACTGCAGTTGCTCGATTGAGTGCAGAAGTTAAATACAGGGTCATGGCACACATTGCTAGTGAGATGCCTTGCTTGAAGAATCTACTTGGAGAAAATGTATTTACACATACTGATCCAGTGCACAGCCTATGCACTGCGACAATCAAGCAGCTATTCACATTGCTGATAATGCAGTGTGATAAAGCGAAACACATTGAAGTTGATTGCCACATTGTAAGAGTGGCGGTCATGAGTCGAAAAGTTTGTCTCTTTTTGCTCCTTCACAGCAAAGAGCAGATTTTCCACCAAAGCTTTAGGGCGGAAACAGTACAATAACTTGTCTAACAAGTTGGCATGAGTGATGTATATGCTCCAACTTAAGGGAGGAGTGTTAGACATATCTATTTTAAGGTATGATATGATATATAGAGATTGGAGAGAACAGATTTCTTCACCACAGAAGACTCCATATAAGCATTTATTATACCAAATTTCATGTCAAATTTATGGTATTCAATGTAATTAAGCATGGTATTCAGCAAGACTTGTCTAAGCATGGATTAGTCACTCTTTTCTGGTAAAACTACAAGTACTCATCAAAGACGTGAGAAACAAGGCAGAAAAAAATAACAGTTTTACCAGACAGCATAGATAGGGTGGTTGTTTTTCCTGCTCCATTGGTTCCTAGAAAACCAAAACACTCCCCTTCTTGTACTGAGAAAGTCAGTGAATGAACAGCAATTTTGGAACCATGCTGCTTCGCTCCTGGATACACCTGCAACCAGAAACATATAACTTAGAAATGAATAAATCAGAGTTTAACCACACTGTTGAATATTGCATGTGCTGTGTACCTTTCGAAGATTACGCAGGTAAATAATTGCATTACGAACTCCACCTGATAGTACCCTGTTTCTTTCTGCTTTTACATCAATGTCCTCCTCAAAATCACAATTTTCTTCTGAGGATGATTCAAGAAGAGGTTCTAAAGAGCTACTGGAAGCTGCATAAACTTTTTTTCTTATACTCATCCACAAGTCCGAGGCTGTTGCAAAATTTATCTTGTGCTGAAGCAGGACTTCAAGTCCAAGTGTCAAGACAAAGTAAATGATGCCCTACACATCACAAAGCAGTTATTCTCAAAGAGCTACTTGAATTTTTGACAAATGTATATGGAAGATTATGTCATAGGATGACTGACTACAGAAACATGTTCCCTTGCAGAACATTCAGGAAAGTCCTGGAAGCAATAATATCCGAAAAATTACAAAGAAACCACTTCACAGCAAGGACAATTTAAATACTACAGAACCAATATAAATTAAAACCTCAAAAAGAAGCTGTAGCGGTATATGATATTTTTTATGCACCACATCATGAGATTAGAGAAGCACCTCTGCACCCAAATAAGATATAGAGGCACCACTGACGTTCCAGTCAAAAACACTATCACCAGATCCCTTTTTCATCCCCTGTCGCAGAAGAGCTAATGAAGCTAATCCATCAGCAAAGCAAAACCCCGGCGACAATCTGAAGAAATTCTGAAAGAAAATATCATTTCTTAGATGATTATGATAATCCATTCCTTATGCTGGCATGAAATGTAGTATATGCAAGAAGACATTTGAAAGTAAAACCTTCACATTTAACCAGGGCGTATAATTGATCACCATAATGACTATACCACTATCCCCGACATACATCTAACTACACAAACATGACATAATTTAACTTAGCTGCACTAACCAGATTTTTCCACAAGCAAGGCATCTAAAACAGTTTTATGTCAAATGAGAATCCAAACAAAGACTAATAAAGAATAGATATATGAAGTATTAATCTTTCCTATTTGAGATGAGCATGCAAAAATGATCACCTTATACAAGTAAAATTTGTCCCAATCTAACTTGAAAAGGGGGTATGCAGGCAGATATCATCAATGAAGCTCTAATAGGGGGTATGCAGAAGCTAGCTTTTACAGAGACACCAAAATTTTAGCAACAACAAAATCAATACAAAATATTCGTTAACCAAAAGGCAAAAAACTCATACATATCATTTTTCAACCACCTCAATGAATAACGTATCACTGCTGGCAACCTAATTATTTAGGAGAAAAATATCCAACCTTTAGAAGAGAATTGGCTTGTGCAGTTGACTCTATAAGCCCCATTATAAAAGATATAACCATAAGAACGAGCCCAGTGAAAAAATGTACCAAGAGGACAACATTCTGCAGGCATGTATAAAAAAATTTCAGCAATTGAATGAAGTAAAAATCCCGGATACAAATGAAGTTTGGAATCAGTACCTGTGCCATGCTATGTTCAGAAAAGAAAAAAGTGAGGCAATAAGTTGACGATGCTATTGAAAGTCCATATCCCAGGAACATTAGGACGGTCGAGAATAAAGAGTCCCTTCCAATGAATTGATCTAGCCCTTCATAAATGAATTTCAAGAAAGTTGTGGATCATCAGAATGATCTAACGAAGAGGTTTTAAATTGAGAAACTGACAACTTGAAACTCGGGAAATGTAAGTAAGCAAAATCATGTATCATGAAAAATATATTATCACTACAATATAACTCACAAAGTGGCACAAAGTCCAAGAACATACCAAATACGCAAAAGAGGAAGATCGCGAAAGATGAAGGAAATAAAAAGCTGATGAAGTCCCAAAGGTATGTGGAAGCCCAATATGACAGCAAAGACACCTGAAAGGGATAAAAGGATAAACAGCAAACAGACTGTCAATTCAGACTTCAGTGAACCTTGAAAGAACTAAAGAAGCTGACATTTTTAAGGAAATTACCATACCCCACTTATAAGTTGCTGGTGCTTGGCTTTTACTTCACGTTCCTACATCAAAACTGATAAAATGAACATACTACAATGAACATAGTCTATAATCAGACAAGAAATTATAAGAGCATATTCTGCCAAACACTTCTTTTCTGAATATATTCTTATATTCTGCCACCATTAAGATGTAGGTATATCCAATATGATGCTCGTTCTTATAGCTTCTGCAAAGCCAAGACAGCAGGCAGCGCCCCAAATCCAACTGTCAGAACGTTCATAAATCATGGTTTCCTTCGTAAAAGTCGGTAGGTTTCAGTACTGCTCAAACTTTCTTTTATCTTTGCAAGAGCATGATACAAGTTAAATCCCCCACAGCGATCTTATGGCATGTGCCTGCAGAAGAGCACACATCTGGAGGACTTTGAAGGGCCATCAAATACATCCAACATTTTCCCTCATCACTCTCTCTATTAAGTCGAAACTCCACAAATCAATATATACTTACCGTTCTGTCCATGACCACAATCAGGGATAAAAAATTTCGTAAGTGTTTCCCTAATCTGAGCCTCCTACAAATGACATCCCATTTTTGGCCACTTTAATCAAAATAATTTCTTATTTCTAATATGTAAATCCAGACCACGCTGCAACAGTTAAAATAATCAGCTAACTTGTATAACATGAAACTTTGATTTGCACTAAGACCTTGGATAGTCGCCCATATATCACGCTTATCACCATCAATTTCCTATTTTTTTTCAGATTCATTATGCGTATAAAAGAGCATGACCCTGAACAATATTGAACATTCAAGGTTTTAATAGAAATTTCCTACTGATAACAAGCTAGTTGTAAGAAGAAGATGCAAGTAGTCAAAAGAGAAGCTTTCAATGTTGTGTAACATTACTGAGAATTTTGTACTAAGGTGAAAAGACGTTTGGAAATTCAATTATTTAATGTTGCCATGTATTGGTTAATAATGAAAAACAATATTAGAATGAGTTTTTGCCAAAAATATAAATATTTAGCAAGACAAAATCTGAAACAATTAACAACTTCTTCTGATAAATTAGGGAGCCACGAAAATTAGTGCATCAGATGTGAGCTAACTATACCTTATCCTCTCAGTGGAATGATTGGTTTTCCAAAAATATGAAAGCACCAAGTCAAACCAGAAAGCAGAAAAAACATAATTGCAACTTACACCTACATAAACGAGTTCCAAAAATGTTGCTCTCTAAATCATAGGTGAAAGAAACAGAAACAATGGTTCTTCATTCATATTGTTTGTAAAATATTCACTAAAAAAAATCAATCAATAAAGAGGTTGTGTTCCTATTATAGAGAAACTTAAAATTTTACCTTCACAATAGCCACAGCGAATGAAGCAGGAATGAATGAGAAAGCAATAGTAACAACAACAGCAACTTCAAAGGCATCAAGATCCTGCACATAATTATTGGGAAGCATCAAACCTAATGCAAAAATTATGTGTAGCAGCTCAAAAGACACAGAAACAGAAAAGAACAAACATCTATTAGACGAGCATTATAGGGTACAGCATATACAGCCACGTGAATCAATTCAACAATAACTCAAGACACCAGTGAAACATGAGAAGTTTTTTTTCTTTTTGGCGACAGCAGATTAATAAAGTTCAAATTTTGTACGGAAACCATAATGATATTGAAAGGACTATAAATCTTAAAAGTTGAATTAATTGGTTATCATGTCCCAAGCAAAAGCATCAAAATCAATTCAAGACTGAGTTGATTTTGGTCATTCAAAATGAAACTTATCCTAAAATGCAAAAAACGGAATTTGATTACTTAACGAATTCCAAACATACATGGCGTTGTTGGAGCTGACTCTTTGTCATTGGCAATGGGTGATTACGTGTTTGAATTGTCATATTCTCATTAAGAGTCGCGAGCCTCAGTATCGCTGAGTTTATCAAATTAATATAGGTTGGAGCAGCATGCTGACAAGAACTGTTGTGAAGAACAGTATAACCTAGGCTCCCGTCTTCACTTTGTGCATCCATAACTACTGCTCCATACCTGTACGTAAGAAGCATAAGAAATAGTAAAAACAAAGTACATATGCAAATAGGCAGTAACTATGAAACTGCAAGGATAGTACAACAGATGGCTAACCAAAAAATTAACAAGTAGCACCTTCAACAAAGTTCTTCACTACATAGCTGGCCACAAACCAAGAGGTAACTTTTTTTAATTAATTTCAATCTACAAATATGGAATCAATTTTGGATGGAGTAATGATAAAGTGCACAAAATTCCAGCATTTATGCATTTGAAATTGACCAGGCATTCTGTACCTGGCTTAGCTACCCCCCAAATAAGTATTAAAGAAATAAAAACTCAGAAAGTTAGTCTTATCCTATCAAAACTCAGTTGAATCCCTATCAACTTAAAAGAAAAGGAAAATAAAAATAAAAAAAAATAAACATAAGAACTAAATAAAGAATTGTTAACTAAAGCTATTTGTATAACTATGAAAAGTTGCTCGATCGAAATATGTTATCACAATCTCTAGTTAATTCTAGTTAGGAACACTGTTTATCTATAATATTTCTTTTACAGACTTAATATACACCACAATAGTGAGGTTTAAAGCAAGATTATTTGCAGAGGAGACAATTTGGCTTGCAAAGCTAAGTTATCTGAGAACCTCATCAAATTTGGCAAACTAGAACCTAGAAAACAGAACACAATGGAACTCATGCTGTTCTCAGACAACCACCTCAATAAGCATCATAAAGAGCACACAAGGTAAGACCTACTACTCAGCTTTCTTTGTCACGCAAGTGAACATAGAAAAGAAAAAAGAAAAAATGACGGACGGGTAACTCCTGTTGCATCTATGTCTCTTTAGATGACTGCTTGACCCCCATGTGGTCCACAATATATTTTGTAGTAAGAAGGTCCAAAAAACAGATCCGGAATCCCTTGATAATAAAATGACCTCAAGCAACTTGTATGGGAACCCATATTAGTTTAAAAGTTGTTAAGACATTTTTTACTCTTGAAATAAATTTCAAAACAAGGTTGGAACGTGAAATAACAACTGTGAAAAGCGATGAAATATACAATACCTTGACTGATAGGATTCATTATAGCTAGACATCAGATATTCACTCATTGAAAGTAAAATGGGACCCAAAGATGGCCCTGCAGCTTCAATAGCATCATCCAATGCCCTCCTTGGATCAGGAAATCTGTATGTACTTTGTCTGAATCTTTGAATCCAGCCTCCATGTACATGCTCGGAAACCTGTGGAATGTGCAAAACAATTGTTAGAGAAATATCCTTCTATATATACGAAGGAAACATAGTAAGAAAATAGGAACTTCAGAAACCTCTTTGGCAATTTGTAAGGATAAGTCAAAAGGAATTGGACCACCACCACCTCCACCAGTTAATAGAGGATTAAAGTGAGAAGTTGTAAAGGTCACTGATTGCTGGTCAGGATGTGGCTTTAGCTTGATCATAAGAAGACCCAACAGCAAGAAGATGGCAGGAATTAGCAGCTGAAAAACAATCGTCTTTTGATCTCGCCGAGCTGAGACTGCTCTCTTTATCAGTAAAGCTTTTGAGTGTTTCCAGAAAGTTGACCTCGAAAGTATACAAGCACAACAACACTGCATACTGAGGAACTTTATGACATGCAGTGTCGTCACCAAAAATAAACTACTAGCTTTCCCCATTATGGAGAATATAAAACCAATAACTTCAATATAATTTTTACAGACTTTTGAGCAAAAGATTCTTTCTGAAGCATTATTTTGGCTCTGTTGATTGACATCCAAATTAGGTGCAGTTAGAGGCTTCTCTTCAATAACGTAGTCAGTTACATCAAAATCACCTCCAGCAACTCTCAGGAATACCTCCTCCAGAGTTGTGACAGAAATGCCATAACTCTCAATGCCAAGAAAGGTACTGTCCCCACAGTTTGGAGTCTCCAAGCTAGGATTTGACCTTTGCATGCAACGCTCTATTTCCCGGAACATGCTCTCGAAGGATGACGAGGATGCAATAGGGAGCTTGAAGGAAATCTCATTACCAACCTGCAAAGGTACAAGAAAGGCCAAGTGACTATTTGAGAAATACCATAATCATCATGGATATATGCATTGTTCTCAAGTAGTATGCTTTTATTTCCAAAAGTGCATGTAATGAGAATTTTGTAACATTGATAATGAATACAGCCCCCTTCACAGATCAGGTAAAGATGGAGAAAGTGCACTTGTTGGATAACTGAATAACATAGGATCTAAATGTTAGAAGAATACCTCGCTCACGCATGTTGCTGATGGGATGTGACTGTAAACAATATCAGCTGCTGCTGAAGCATTTGGTGTAGCCTGAAGATGAATAAATCACCATGAAAAGAGAAATATTAAAAGGCAAAATAATAACTCTAACAACATAAGCAAAGTGAGATGCTGCATACCTTTACGAGAGTAAGAGTATAACCGACACCATATTGCTGCTTTAAGAAAAAGGAACTGTTGAAAATAGACAAGACTATAAGATCATGAAATAAATCCATCTCTTATGCATCATTATTCTGCTTTGGATATCAATCTTCTACCCAATGCTACTCTTCCTTCTCTCCTAGTTTTTTCCCTTACTTTTTCTTTCTTCGGGAATGTTATATGATTTTCTTTTTCTAGCAAAAGTTCTACATGTGTAAATTATCTCTGAAATTAGTCATAGAAACAATATAAATTTGAGTAGCAAGAACCTTCCACAGCATTTAAGGGAACCATTAGCCATGATAGCTATCCGATCTCCTAGGGCATCTGCCTCATCCATGGAGTGAGTAGTCAGTAGTATTATCCGTCCCTTTTTTATTCTTTTGATTAACTGCCATGTCAACCGCATTGAGTATGGATCCATTCCACTTGTGGGTTCATCAAGGATGATAACCTGTATTACTTAAGAACCCATTTTAGTATCAATAATGAAAATTAGCGGATATTGTTCAAAACTTATACAAACCTTGCTGTTTCCTATGAGTGCAATTCCTAGAGATAACTTCCTCCTCATACCTCCAGAAAGAGCCCTTACAAAAGTATTCAGTTTGTCTGCCAAACCCACCTAATTAAAGATTATTTGCACAAAGTGTATCTCAGCAGTAATCAGCAATGCATAAAGACTAAATGCAGCTTCTACAATCAAGAAATATAAGTTTATATCATCATGTAAATAATAGATGAAGAAAAGAGATGTAGAAAAACAGCAGGTAAGCAGGTTCTTCAACACTATAGAACAGCAGTTGCGAATAAGTGGCATTAGCAGTCCCAGTGAAAGAAACTTACTTCTTCAGCCATTTCAGTTGCAACATTCTCCAAACAATCTTCATTCACTCCCTTTATATTAGCAAATATTTCTAAATGCTCCTTCACCTGAGAAAAGCAAATGCCAACATTCTTTCTCAACTCATACAGTAGTTCAAAAAGAATGGAAAGAAGAAATACGCTTTTTTATTTCTCCAAGATTAAAATAAAAATTCAAAGAGACCAAGCAGAAAACAATGTGACAGACAGTCTGATTAGTTTGAGTTCTGGGGACTCCAATCACAAATAGTATTCAACTTTTGGTTGTAATAGGAACGACAAGATGGATTTATGATGTGTCTGTCATATCTACATACTACAAACAAGAATTATATGACCTCAATGATTGCAGAAAATTATAACGGCGGATGCTAATGTCAAAAAAACAACATCTGCAGAAATGATAAGTTAAGCTAAGAGCACTGAATTTGCTTAAGATAAAAATAAGAAACTGGAAGAAATAAAGTAAATGAAAAGAAAATTGGCAAAGATGAGAATAGAATTGTCTTACAGTCAACTCGGGGAAAAGAATATCATATTGCGGACAAACACCCAAACTTTGGCGTATTTCATCCTGCAAAACCAACAAAGTTTAGTATCCAACTTAACAAAATAATAATACTGATTGAGATTGTCAGTAAAGGCAAAATGAAAGACTTTTACCAATAATGACACAAAGTACCCAAAACCTTCAGGTAACAATAAACCATAAAGAACGATATTTTTTACTTCCAGAACCAGGGCAAAATCTGGATAGATAATTTGTTTGTCAAAGGGCAGAGGTGAGGCTGAAGAAATGGTTTACTATCTGTCGGTTTTTCTTGATCTAAATGATGATCAAGCCAAGCACTACTGGGTTGAGTAAAGCCAGTATAAGCAATGCCTCATACCCATCCACAACCTTTCAGCTCCTAATTGAGGAGAACTGAAATACTCAGAATTAGAGATGAAAACATCTGGTTTCCCCTTGCCTAAGAACAGCACATGTGAACAAACTATGAAAATATCAGAAGAATTCGAAACTTCATGAACTCAAAAATTAGAAGGAAACAATTAACAGGACATTTTGCCTCTAAAGACTGCTGACAAAAGCAAGTTAGCAAGACTACGCCGAGGTTGTAGGGAGGTAGGTCCTAGTAGAGACTGGACTGAGACAAGTACAGAGTTCGACAAGTTTTCACAGGTTTCTCGGGCTATAGAAGTGTCATAGCATCTGATCAGAGTCATCAGGCACCACATTAGTACATTAACATGTCAAATACAGATGGATACCATTCTGAAAATGAGGACCCGTGGATATAGAGAGGGCTGGACTCTAGCTAGTCCATATTCTCTTCTAAATTTTCTGGTGATTTAAGCTCCTTTTCATGAGCTTAGCACAAATGAGTTTCAAAGAACAACGGGCCTCACATTTTGAATCTCTTGGAATCAATTAACCCATGCGACTTCATGATTGTTGACCAATTTGGATCAGCAATAAAATAGTGAGCACCAATAGGGAACATAATCAATATCAAGGAGAACATAATGGACAAATAGATCATTCTGATCCTAGTCCTTTGATGAAACCAGTCAAATATGTTAAAGCATCGCTCTAATGAATAAAAGAATAACCACCAGTCATTGTTCTATACTTTTCAAGAGCTCTAGCCTGTGCAGCAGCAACATCAACATTAATCTGAAGAACGTTGATCCAATTATCAACCCTTTCCACGCCACATATAGTTCCAGGTGCTAGCTACAGAACACTGATCGACTGACAACTAAAATTGTCAAAGAGGCTCAAATTCACTTCTAAAAGTTCCTCAAATAACATGTTTCTAATACAGCATTAAGAATTAGCTACTGAAATTAGACCGTGAATGCTAAGAGGTCGTAATTATAAATATATGTACATATATGTATGTATTGCATACAACTAGCTTCAGCAGGGATTAGAAAGGAGGGAAAGGAGAAGGTAAACAAAAGAATTCTAGTGGTCTGAACCGGTACAGCAACAGAAAAGGTAAGGCAAATGCAGTTTATCCCAGGCTAGCCCATTAACAAAGGGATTAGGCATAAGTTAATAGTCCATGTAAGAGGATATTTTCAGGCAGTGTACAACCTCCTTTAAGAATATTCAATAATCCTAATCAGCATTTTAATAAGTCCATATTCTGGTTTGGTTTATATTGACTGCAAGAGAAAGGTGAGATTTAACGTATACTGCCTATAACACCTCCAGAGGTGGAGGCCATTTTTATTCCTCCTAAATTCTAGCACGAGGAATTCTTTTCACAAGTAGGTGGAAGTGAGGATCAAACCTTACATGTTGAACGACCATGTTATACAAGAGGTTTTGCAGTGCAAATACCCTTCCTCCCAAAAGAGTTCTATAGAGCTAATGCTAGGATTCACTAATTTCACTGTTTCTAGTATTAGTTTGTTCCCTTCATAACTGGAAATTTGACCCTTCTAGGTTCAGAAATCATATTGACAACTTCTATTTTCAATCATGATAGATGTGAGGACAGGAGAAATTGCTTGGATCAACTTCCCAGTTGCTCATTCAATATATTGAATATAGCATCCACAAAACAGAATCGACAATATTACCATGTCAGTCAAGATGTTCTTCCCGAAAACTAGTGCATCTCCCGAGGTAGGGCGAACAAGACCGACAAGCATGGACATTGTTGTGCTTTTACCAGCTCCATTATGTCCTGCGGGATATAATTGAGGTCAATCATCGTAACATGCAAATGACCACTGTAATATAAATGAAATAAAAAAGTAAAAGGACACATCCTTAATAATGAGGCTTTTCCATTCTTTAGTATGTATTCGTGTATGGAAATATAAAGTAATGATAGGCAATGGTTAAGACCATAACAGCAAGAAGCCTTATGAACTGCAGCTGTAAGGATTCTCTATGGCTTTGGCCGCTTAACTGCTAATATTTTCAGAGAGATATCCAAGTAATTTTCTTGTATGGATGAGTACGAAAATCGAGTAATTTTCTTGGATAGAAATATAAAAAGGCAAGATAATCCACGAAGAGGGTTTGACCTCACAATTCAGGGTATAGACGTTGATATATCAAGCAAATAACAGGGAGTTAAACATTTTGCAACCAGTCAAAAAGGGAGGTGTAGTGGTATGTAAAGCCAGGACATTAAAGATATACATACTAGAAAAGTGTAGAAACTTCGACGGCACTCTAGACCTGATGTGAAAATGGATGACTGAGAACCTAAAGGTGGTGTTTTGAGAATCTAAAGGACGAAGCCTGTAGCTAAGGGACAAACGGTGTTGTGAGAAAATGATACCAAAAAAGGTAGTATATTATTTAAAATAGAAAGGCTGGAAGCAGAGATAAGCAAGAAAAAGACAGGAGAACTAGTCAAAGAATCAACAAAAGGTTCAACAATTACATCGACAGAAACCGAGAAAACAGGGCTTATGATTAGCTAACTTTGGAAACTAAAAATGAGATCTCAGAGGTGTTGACCGCATGAAATATTAGAACACTAAATCCTGGTTAAGGATGAGGGCTTTCTGGACGAAGGAAACAAATGTTTGGATAAAAGAAGCTATTAACCTCAGAGAACAACAGTTAATACTTGGCAGCATTAGGGTAGTAAAGGCAATTCGCAGGGCTTCAGGACCACAGATACTATCCCACTGAGGTATAGTTACTTGACTGACAAGACCAATAATATATCTACAAAGACATGGGCGCCATCCATATTGCACTAATAGGACACAATAGAATCCAACTTACGTTGAGTTTCTTGGTTGAACATGATCATTTATCTATAAAAACATGGGTACTCTCAAAGATGGAGCTAATAGACAAGTATTAAGTTAAAAACTCAGACACAGGAGTCAAAGAGCAAACGTGAGACCATTAGAACAATGGTTTCAAGGACCAATTTAGGTTTGTGCCTATCCAAACAAACATAGAATTCATCAAGACAAGATATAAGTGAAACAAGGAACCAGAAGCCTACATATGAATCAGTTTCGTGGTAACAGTATGCCACAAAAAGCAAAACAATAATCCGGTTACCTAAAAGAGCGAGAATTTGATTTTCATAGAGTGTCATCTGTAAAGAATTGACAGCGCAGCACCTTGCCTTCTTAGAAGTGTATACCTTGTGCAAATTTCTAATCTGAATACATCTGGATAACAAATTAAAATAAAATGAGATGAATATATATCTTTTCCCGTTCTTTTGCATGCAAAATCATGTACTGGTTGTAATATATTTACCGTCCATCTAGTTCTTGTTGCTTCATTTCGAAGCTTATTGCTTCTACAGCTGGTTTATATGCAGCTCTTTCAAGAAGATGAGTATTTTCCTCAAGGTCGCCATAAATCAATTTACCAACTGCACTGGAAGAGAACTGTTCGCTTGAACTCTTTTTCCTCCAAAAGGGCTTAAAAAACATAGAACTCCAAGTTCCACGCACCCTATTTTCCTTATGGAGGACCTGATCTCATAGTAACAGATACAAGTTTAATATCATATCACTAACTGAATGAGACCTACTCTTCCCCATAGCCAAGGAGATGAGAGGTCTCATTAAAATGCTGAAACATAATTGTGCAAAGCATTTTGGAATAAAAGAAGATCATTTAAATATAAGATGAGAGGATATACCTTGTCTAAATATAGACCAATCGCACAGTATAAGAAAGTGTCAAGCAACATCATCAGAAGACAGAACAGAAAGCAAACCCCAGAAGAATCCTGTAGTAACATTGAACTTGAGACTTCTTGGAACTGAAGATAAACAGAGAACATAGTTTATGAAAAACATACCCGCCAGATGTTGCTCCATCGGAGTCCAACATGAGCACGTTCATAATCAGCAAAGTTGATGGACCCCAAGGCAAATGCTGTGGGTGAAAGAAGAGAAGCCATTACCTTGAATAGCCTACAAACATACAGAAACGAGATATTTCACAGAGCATGAAAACATTACGTACTCATATTATAATTTACCATATACTTACATGGAAACAGACTCGTCATCTACAGAATAATAAGGGAAGAAGGCTGCAAGAAAAGCAAGCGTCCCAACCGCTACTGCAGTTTTTGCTCGCGTGAAGAATGTCGAAATAAGAAATGATAGCATTATTGAGCTCAGTCCAAAGCAGAAGAAGTACACAAACACCAGGGATTTGTCACTGTACTTAAAAAGGGTTCCCATTGTGCAAAGAGTGATGATTCCAGAAGAGACAGCAAACTGCGAAATTGAAAAAACACTTAGAAGAATTTCCTTTGCAACTCACTGTGAAAAAGCAAACAAGTGAAAAGCTTGGTGAGATCTTAAGTCTGGTAGAGAAGCAATGGAAACAAACATGCTTCTATAAAGCCAAGACATTCCCAAATATGTCATGGTAAAAAATGATGGATTTGTGCAAGTTATATAAGGTGGATAAAGGGTACAATATGAAACACACAAATGTTTGAACCTATCCAAATCACCCAACAAATGCTCTTATATTTGAAATTCTTAGCACAACCTGCACCCAAACGTTCGATGTCTTAGATTTATAATAGTAAAAAATCATTCAATTTTGATACGAACATTCCAACTTCCAATCATGTTACCATGAGGCCACAAATCTGTTTCTACTTAAATAGATATAATATTTTCAGTAGTGAATTTTTTCATACTAGTCCTCCACAATGCTCAATCCTTTCCAAAAATATCTGTAAACAGCTTATTTTCAACAGTCTAATTCTTATTTATATATCAAGACAAGATCATAGGGATGGTAAACAATCAGGGAAAGACAACTGTAATGTAAAATTTCATGATAGTGTAATTTCAGAAAAATGTGAAGGAATTAATAACTCCCTTGGGGTTAACAAGACAGTTTAATTTCAGCCATTACAGTAAAACATAACAAATTTTAACCAGTACAATTAAGAGGCAGTTTAGTTGATGATTTTGAAGGATTTCAAAAGCCTCACCGTATTTGCTTTCAGAATATGACTGATCTTCTTAAAAATGAGCTATAATCTTCATCTCTTGTCAATACTCAATTTAATAGAAGCAGTCTATGTTATCAATTGTATTTTTGCATGTTAAGTCAGATATTATGCTATATGCATCTATAAACAGCATACCATCACATATATACTAATACAGACGTGAGTAGACGAATATGTGCAGTGTTGTAGATACAGACAACAGACTTCACTTGAAGATTAAGAAAGAAAATGTACATGTCATATAATATAAATTTTAGTCACAATATATTTGTATAACTCAAACCTGCAGCGCATATGTTAGAAACCACGAGAGATAAAACATATTGTTTTTGAGACCCATCATATAGAGACCTTCCTTGATCTTCTGCTCCTGGTGTATCAGCAACTAAGAGCACTTAGTACAAAAAAAAAGATTCCAGGAGAACAGGTAATTCCACTAAAATCTAGGTCAGAAACAACAAGTAATTGAGAAGAAAAATGTCATGTACTACCTTTTCAAAAACAGAATAACTAATCAGTCGAGAGATTGGATAGAGAAATCCCAGCAAGTAACTGTTCAGCAATGTGATAAAAAGTTAAAAACCATTTAGTTCCTGGAAGCACAAACTATTAGCCATCACAGATAGAAAATGCTAAAAAGCTAATGTCAAGGAAACGAAATGTCTATAAGAACACATACAGCACTCCCATGACTCTCTTGACAATGGACTGGAATTCATCATCTGTGTATTCACGAGTTGGAAATGGCGCAAGTCTTATGTTTGAAGGGCTAAACTGTGTCCAGGGTATCTTGAGTTGTGTATGAAATGAAGTTGAGTCCAGTGATGATAGAAGCTCGTTGGTGTCCGAGTTTGTCATTTGTTGTGCAGCAAATATAATAAATGAATCCATAACTTGCTGAAGCTGCAAGTGGAATTAAATAAATATGAGTAGCAGCATCAAAAGAGACAAGAAGTGTCAGCAAGTTCTGCATCCCAACTAAGAAACTTGAAAGGCATCCATTGATCTAGTTTCTTGAAGCCAAAACTTAAAGTGCATTATGGGACATTATTATTGTTAATATCATTCAATATACATAAAGCTGTGAAATTTTTTTTACTAGATTTGATGCCTAAATGACCTTTCCAATGGTCCATATAGCAAGAGCTTTTGTTAACCCAAAACCATGATAAAAACTACTACTTCAAAGGCAACAAGATGATATCGAAAAAGCAACTTCCATACAAGATTCTAGCCAAGTTACCCACTAAGCCTGATATCTCCATGCCACCAGTAATCTCTCTAGATATTGACAATGGTCAACCAATTATGTGAACAACCTCACTTCCACCCCTCCTGTCCAAACCAACTGGGAAAAATAAAAAAGAAAGAAAAAGGAAAAGATACAGATAAAGAAAAGCCATCATTCATAGGCAAGCATGGAACACCAATAAGCAGGCAAATACATATCCTGCAAAACCTGTCTTTATATTTATTTCTCTCACAGCAGCAATGTACAAATTTGTTAAGAAAAGAAGGAGCCAGTAAAACATTTGATCTTTCGGGTACCCCAATCAACATTTTTAGCAATCAAGAAAATGTGCAATTTAAACAAATAACGAGATGATATTCTCCTGAATTCGAGTATTTAAGTTGGGTAACTTTTTCCCCATCAGCAGTGGGGTCTTAATTTTACAATAATAAATACAAAACCACATCAGTTCTAGCCATTACCAACTTGAGTTTGTTGTCTTAGAGTGCACAACTTACCACTAGATATTTCATCACATATAGACATCATAAAATTCATTATTTCCCTTAACACTGTCCACTAGATATCTTCAATGTAATTTTTTAAAAAAAAGCCTGAAAGCATTTAAATCATGTTCAAACCACTGAATTCATTTGTCATTAAGTTCATCATGCTGAAGAAGTAGAAGTTAAAACCATTCCTGATTTTTGCAAGTGTGCTGAATGAAGGAATATAAGCTATAACCTGCTTTAACATGATATCGAGATTGCATCATATCCACAATATTGTATTAAAGAAGATTTTGAGCCATCTAGACAGCCATGCACATTGTAAATTGCGTAAAGCAGATAGTTCCTCAGAAAGTATAGAAGGATGATGAGTCCATACAGTTAAAAATCCACTGAAGCTGTACTGGAATATCGGTATTATGTTCACACCTAATTCCAGGTCATTGAGATAAGGACCATTGGTGTCCATGATGGATTTAACATTGGGGAATCCTGAAAAAGCCCATGTGTGATTCAAGCGAATGCTATAGTCAAATAACCGAGGGCCTTGATTATGAAAGACAATTGCCCCTTTGATTTTCGGGTTCGTGCAATTCCTGCAGACAGAAAATGTTAGTGTAAGTTCCCTTCTTTCCTTACTCCATGACTTTACACAAACCAATTCAGGATATTGTAAGCCATTGTATAAGAAAAGAAAATGTGATCATGAAAAAGAAATCTCGAAACTTGAGAGATCAAATACAGAGTGAGGAACTTCATTTGGCCCTCATTTTTAAAAGTGAAATTCAAAGACCCTCCTGAACACTGGAAAGGAAGTGAATACCACCCAGTGACTCGGCATCCATTGCTACCAATTTTTAATGCATCTAACAATATATTACCCAACGCATAAACAAAAAAGAGAAAAAAGAAGTCAAACACCTGCCCTTCCAATTCAAATTCCCATCTCTCTCCAGCATTATTGAGTCACTACTACTCTGAACCATCACCAATACCTCAAAACCAAGACCCTATAGCCTCGCAGAATATAGTTAAGTTAAAAATCTAACAACTACAGGAAGAATGTCATTAGTGGACTACCATCAGTAAGCAACTAAAATAATACTTGTAGGCTAACCATTACCATACAATTATAGCCACTTGTAGCAATGAGACACTGTTTTCTATATATTGTTGCCCCATTGAATTGCACTACAAAGAAAGCAAGAAAATGAAAGGAAACAAAACTCACTTCACTTTATCATATGCACCATAAAGATTTGACTTCATGTATGTTTCAAGCTCTTCTTCATCTTTGTAAACTTTTGCAGCCAGCTGGATTACATTGTAGTATAATCATTATTAGTAAGGAAAAGTAGAAAATCAAAAGATATCCAACAGACAAAAGTAGAAACTAGCCAGAGGCATCTAAAAATATACTCTTGTTTCTATTAGGCAAACATTCATGTCGAACCAATTAATATGAAGACTAAAATAATGAAAATGCAATAAGAATTAGCACCATTGCTTGCTCAGATGTTAAAGATAATCAATGAGTAACTTCAATGGGTTCGTTTTCCTTTTTGGTTTTTTCTTCTCAAACGTCAATATGTTTTGAATTACCAGAAGCACTTACTCAAGGGATATTTCCTATAGATTTCAATGCAATGTTTGTTATGGAGATGGAATTTTGGGTGAACAATATTTCTCAATTTATTTGCAGGTAAGGGAAAGGAACAACCAACTTTTGCATTTGGTCAATACATAACCTTTCGGTCATTTATTTTCATACCATTTGTTCCTCTCCACTCATTAGATGTTCTGCAATCTGGAACATATTCATATTAGAAAAATTGTGCGCAAACTTCAACATCATCCACGTTAAAAGAAGCATGCAGGAAACATGTTATCATCTTTCAGATGATGTCTTAAGCAACTAGTGCCAATAACCCAACCAAAATGAGGCCCAGAGATCAGTGATTCAAATGAAAAAATGTCCAGAAACAGTCCAGGAATGATGGCCAAGCAAAAACCACAGATAAGCCCAGAAAAACACATACAGAAGATGGGGCCAGTGGCATTACCATCTACTGCAGCTTCTTAGCAAATGGGCTAAAGAAAGCTAAGCTTTCATTATAACCTAGCAAACATAAATAAGGACACAAAACACCAGCAGGCGAACACCAGAAATGGCAATCTTAATAAACCATAACCTAATAATTGACAAGTCATGAATTATATAACAGCAATATGAACAGCTTCATAGGTGAAAATAACAGATAAAATTATAATTGAGCATATGAAAGAAAGCATTGGCGCTCACCTTCAGCAAAGGAAATTTTACAGACAGCACATTAATCATCATCCTTGTCTGACTTGTATCAGGTGCAAATGCTAAATACTCACCCTTGGCACGTAATAATTCCAAAATTTGGTCAAAAGGTGCAGACTTGTCACTCTTCCCCACTTCCACAAGCATGTCTTTTCTAATATATCTGCAGCAGGCTCCTTCATTCTCAGTAAAATTTAATATATCAATATTTTCCATTTACATTTAAGGACAGACAATGAAATGCATCTTGCATTCAAATTTGATTGTTCTCTTTCAACCTCTACATATCAACTTTCAATTTGATAGTGAAGCAAGTCGTACATAATTTGATCTGCAAGACAATGTGTCAATGTTTTTAAATCTTAGAGATATATGGAAATTGCTCATGTGCTGTTAACCACTTCATTTGCTTGGATGGTTCAATTTCTTCTAGCAAGAAACACAACAAAAGGAAGTTTGAAATAACAATGAGTGATAATTTCATATAGAACGTCTAAACGAGAACAAGAAAAAAAAAGAACGTACGGCTGTGGAGGGTGTAGTTGTGTATCAACTCTTGTCCTTACTGCTATAAGCAACAACATAACAATAGTTGGAAGCAAAACCTGCCACATTGATGTGAAAATAAATAAGTCACTCTTGATATACACCTAAACCAGTATCACAGTTACATGAGTATAAATTTTCCATATACAACATGAAAAGGTTTTGGCCAGTTCAACAATCATATAATGCTCAACAGCTTAACCGAAACAAAGTCCAACAACAAAAATGACAGAAAGACAAGCACAGAACACAAATAGGATGTGGTTCTATACATGTATGTATACATCAGAAATAAAATAACTTAATAATGCAATATCAAAATCCTATCCAATTGAATCCAACCAAAACTGTATGGAGGAATAAAATTCAAATGATCTGAGTACCCTAATGATGATGAAATTTTCCGAGTATCTGACAGTCTTCAAATTAAGTAAAATTGGCAATTGTTCATCAAGATCGTATGGCAGTGTTCCGTACCTTAAGATACAAATTCAGAGTGAGGAACTTTTACGATAACAGGAGAAAGTTTTACCTCGTCAATTAAAGATCCAATTTGACAATAAAAGATGAAGAATCAACAAACAAATAAATTTATGCATACTTGTATTTCCAAGAAATTTCAGAGAATCTTGATTTTAACAACACTAGCAATTCTCCTCTCAAAAAAAACAAAAAACAGAAACCACAACACTAGCAATTCCAAAGTGGGTTTCCGACTTCAGAATTACCAATTCGAATACCCCAATTCATCAGTGAGAAAAGAAAACAGAATTCCAATAATTTAACAACCAAATTAGACATGCAAAACCACGAAACTGCGTATACTAGCACCGAATTTCAAGAACCTAAGAAGAACCAAATCCAAGAAAACTGCGTATATGAGCACCAAATTTCAAGAAAACAAGAAAAATGAAATTCAAGAAACATGCAGAATCAAGCAGCAAACTCTTATATTAGCACCAAATTTCAAGAAAACTAAAACCCAAGAAACATGCAAGACCAAGAACCAGCATATGTCGGAACAGTGAACATATGCCCGTACACAATCACAAAAACAGTGTGCGAGAGTGTGCGAAAAGTAGAGACCTCGGCGCAGGTGACAAAGGGATGGCGAATCTTGAGAAGCCAGTTCTTGCGGAGCATGGCCTTCAACTGTCTCCTTGATGACCTCATACTTTCCCTCTCTCTCTCTTTCTCTTTCTTCTTCTCCATTACAGACTCTCAGATAATTTCTTCGCAGTCTCCCACACACACACACACAGGCACTGAGAAAAAGTGAAGCAAGGACGGTCGGAGCCGGAGCCTTTATGAAAAATCCAAAAGACTTGCACATAAAGATATACTAATTAACCCGAAAACCAGAAGTGCAAAACGGTCAAAAGCGTGCTTAGGCGGCTCGCGACGTCACAATCAGTTTGCCGTTGAAAATAATAAAGGAAAGAGATAAAAATGTGTTAATTTTAACGTTACAAAACTTACAATAATTTAATATCAATTACGAATAAAAGTTATACCAATATTAATTAAAAGGTTAATTATATTAATTACATGTTGAACCAATATAATTATGAAATAATATTAATATGAAATTTTAAAAAATAATGATATCCCAAATATAAATTTAAATATTAAATCATATTATTCGTAAAATTATATACACGTGAATTATATTATTTTTATTTTCAAAAAATAAATGAACGACGTCTTATCAATTTCAGACATTGTAATATGTTCAAAAATATTATAAATTTGAAATGGAAAATTTAAATAATTTTGGGAGGGTGAAAAATAATATATTATTTTTTTTTCATTTGTTTTGTTATACATTTAATTATTAAGAGTATAATTTTGCTACTCAATAATTCATTTTTTTTTTCTATTTATTTATGATAATTTTGTGAAATGAGTGGAGAAGCAGAACAAATGCTAAAATTCAAGAAGTAACATAAGCAAAGTGGAAAGAGAACCCAACAACATTCTTTTTAATACTTTTCTCGTGGGCTAACCCATAAAATGACAGTTTCTGGGCCCACCAAGAGACACCAACTGGCCCTACTTGCCCCCTTATCTTTTGTGTGTGTTTGGGGGGGGGTTGTGAAATTTTCTGTTTTAAAATAAGATATTTTTATACATGAAATTTATAAAAAAATAAGTGATTTTTATACATGAAATTTATAAAAAATAAGGGTAGTATTTGTAGAAAAATAAAAAAATAAATTGGATATCTTTTGCCTGTTTGGGAAAAAAAATTAAAATAAATGTAATTGATTAAATATTATTTTGTCCCCATATGTTAAAAATATATTATTTTTATTTATATTTACCTTTTTATTTTTCAATTATAATTATTTTTTATATAAATAAAATTTATTTCGATTAAAATTTTTTATTCTAAAATTTTTTAAATTATTAATAAAAAATTTGAATGTTAAATTTAATAATAAGTCAAAAATACAAAATTAGTCATGTATATATGAGGAGGTGGCAAAATTGGTCTAGTAACTATGAGATTGGCAATTTTAATCATTCATATTTTAAATTTATAGTAATTTTGGTTCTTCCATCCCAAAGTGACCGAAAATTAACAAATCAGATTGGACATTAGGTTTTCAGCGATAAATGGACATTACTTACACAGTTAGCATCCTACGTGGATGCTGATGTGACAAAAAATTGTTATCCACCACCACCTCATAGCCCGTTGTTGGAATTTTTTTTTGGCACGTCGTCGGCCTCGCGCACCACCACTGAACTCGTCGTCTGATTCTAATTCTAACCATACATCATGTGTTTTAATCGGATTTCAAACACGCCCCCAATTGCTAGTTCTAGTCTTGCACTAAAATTTGAATTTATTTTCTCTCTCTTCTTTATTCACCGCTGTCTGATCTACCCACTGTTCGAGACCACCACCAATCAACTCCCCTTCCTCCGACAAGTTGATTGCACCCAAGCCCATCCATTTTTGTCCACTATTCGGTCGATTCTCTTCATTTTCATTTCCGCCACTTTTTTGTCGCGCCCCCCTCTAGTTTTTCCATCATATCTCTGCCTCAGCTATCATCTCGCCCGCGAACCAACACCTTTGTGTTTGCTTCTCCATGGCGCACACATCCCTCCGATCAATTTCTGTCAGCGGCATCATCCACGTCATGGTCTCCTCATATATTGACTTATATGTGTTTTAATTTAGTGGCAATTTTGATTTTTTCAGCCAAAATTACTCACCCCTTGCCATGTTAGCAGCTACACAAGATGCTATGTGTTTAAGTTGAGACCAATTGGCAATCAAAACCCTATGCCGCAATTTGTGCGGCTAATTATGGGTAATTTTGGCTGAAAGGACCAAAATTGCCACTAAATTAAAACATAAAGGACTAGATTTACCAAATAAGTAATATAGGACTAATTTTGCCAACCCTTATACTTTTTTTTTTTTTTAATAGATCGATAACAAATACAATCATTCATGTTGAGTCAATATCTAATAAAGACTATTATAATAATCATATCTTGCTTAATAACACCTACTATTACAATAGACGACAACTCCTACTATGCAGTAGACTCCTGCTATACAGCAGGCAACATCCCACGCACCTGGTAGGATTCGAACCCATGACCTTTAGAATCATGTGGCCTCAATTTCGCCAATTGAGTTAGACTTCATTGGCCCAATCTTTATACTTACAGGACTAAAATTACTCAAATAAAATATATGATTGATTAAATTAAAGTATATTCATATGTTGGTAAATTCCAGTAGACTTCCATATTCATTCATTAATAAATCCAAATTAGTTTAGACGGTGCATTATTTAATGCAACTGCACTTATATTTGCATTAATTCCTACGTAGCCTTATCTACAACCAGTTAATTAGTTGTTGAAGTTTTCAAATTCATATGTTCTTTCTTAAACAGAAAACGATAGAATACTACGATCATATAAGTTTGACTCTGAATTTATCATTTTTTATGTACGTTAATTATGTTTGGACTTTGGACCCTCATTCGGATTCTTCATCTACACCGGACTCCCTTCCATTAGGGTTTAGATATAAAATATTGATGTCAGCAAAAAAAAAATTATATAAATTTTAATTTTATTATTCATTTAAAATACCCTTGTAATATTTTTATCCAATGGCAACAAGTTCGGAGCAATATTTTATTACAATTATACCTTTTTGAATTTATAAATATTGCATTTAATCTCTTATAAGTATAAAAAAATCGAATTAGGGTAAAATTTAAAAAATCGAAATCTATTTTTTCTATTAACTTCAATATTTTTTATTCAAACCCTAATGAAAGAGAATCGTGTGCAAATGGTGAATTTTTCAATGGGGTGTAAGTGTAAATTTAAATTTTTTGTGAGAAAATTATAATTTTTAATTTTTAGAGAAAATCTAAATGTAAATTAATCCTTTTTATTTTGATCACAAAGTGCAAACAACTTCACATGCTTATAGTATATTAAATATTATTTGCATTTAAAATTATCGCTACTGATATTGATAATGTTAAACAATCATTTTATCTAAAATTTAAATTATTATAGAACACAAATTATCAATTAATATTTAATACAATAATGAGATTCATACCCAAAACCTCTTATGTGCTTGACTCTAGTATCATATTAAACTATTATTTCATTAAAAAGTTTAAGTTGTTAAAAAAATTATTTAATATTTAATATTTAACTTATAATATATATATATATATATATATATATATATGCATGTGGCAATTATTTAATAATTATTTCACAGTTTGTTAAATTATAATTTGTACTCATTATTAAGGTAATGGTCAACAATAGATAAGGATTCTTACATATTTGGGTAGCTATAAATTTGTAAAGGTTTCATTTTGATAAAATAAACAACATTATAGCCTAATGTAAATAGTAAATGACAATTTTGATATTTGTAAGCGTCAGACATTGATTGCAGGCAAGGAATTTGAATAACGTATAAGCCTGAAGACATTCTCTCCTTATAAAGATGTATTTTTCAATACAAAATTATGAGACTCATATGAAGTCAGAACGAAAAATATATTTCACACCGGGCCACTGATCAAATCGCAAGCCATATCATTAGATGTATGTAGGAATGATGTCATATGCCCATCCCATAACCCTTGTCGGGGAGGGGGGCTGATGAGGCAAATATTTTATATTGATTGCAAATAAGGAATTTTAATGATTTTTAAACTCCAAAACCTCATCTTCTTAATGAGATCATTTTCATGATAAATTTGTGATTTTTGTATGAAGGAAGAGCAGATAATATTTTGTGTAACAGGCTACAAATTGAGTTGTAAGTATATCATTTAGGCAAAAATTCACTTTTAGTCCTGTAACTATAGGTGTGTTACATTTTCGTCATTTATCTTTTGAATAAACACATTTAATCCTGTAATATTGACAAAATATATTTAGTCATGTATGTTTAACAAGTGTGACACTTTTAGTCCTGCTTTAACGGCAAGTGGGATATGATACCGGAGAAAAAACGCTTGCATTCACTCGTTAATTACTAACACTAGCAGACTTTTTTATTTCACGAGACCTACTCTAATTCTTCATTTCAACCCTAATTTTTCAAACACCCAAATGAAACTTCAAGAACTAACACAAAAAAGATCCACAATATTCTTCAAATCTACACAAATCAAGTGAAAAAACACAGAAAAATCTGTTTGATTGGAATTTGGATTGCATAACTGAAGACACGGAGGATAGGAAGCTTGCAATTTTGAAGAATGCTGCGGAGTAGAGACAAAAACTCAAGCCCAAACAAAAAACTCAATAAAATTATGTCAATCCGAATATTCTTGCATAATTATTTTTGGGTTTTCGAACATAGAATTGTAGGGGATTTCAAGAAGAGAGTTAGGGGGGAATTTGGGAGAAGAATTAGGATTTGTAAGTAAAAATTCAAAATTTAGGGAGAAAATTAAGGTTTGGGATATTGAGGATGTGTGTATTTTTCTTATGAGAAATAACATTAAGTAGGTGAAAGCCCCACAAAGTTGTGCATGCATTTCACTACACTTTTTCCGGCCACCATTTTTTTTTCTCTGAAAACAATAGGACTAAAGTGTCACACTTGTTAAACATACAGGACCAAATGTGTTTTCGTAAAATACATACAGAACTAAATGTATTTTGTAATAGTTTCAGAACTAAATGTGTAAAAAATATCTAAATTACATGACTAAATATGTTTATTTAAAAGATAAAGGACAAATCGTGTAACACATCTATAATTATAGAACTAAAAGTGAAATTTTGCCTATCATTTATATACTATAAATCCAATGTTAAACATCAAGTGTGAATTTACATTGTATAGTTTAAATGGTTTAAATGTAAACAAACCAAAAAAAAAAAAAAAGAGCATAGAAATGTATTTTTGTTGGTATTTTGAGTAATATGGAAAAAGGAGCAAGGTTGTAGCATTACATGTGGTATTAAAGATTTGGGACCACAATAAATTGGATGGGCTACAGTTTATGCCTTCGTTCACTGAAGTATATTCCTTTGGAGTTTGATCATAGAAAAAAATTGATTAATTATGATAAAATTTTAAATTTCTACATATTTTTATTAAATAATGATCAATAGTATTAATTTATTATATTTTTTAACTTATGATCATTTATAATGTATAATAATCTATTATTTTATTGTAAGAGAAAATTTCATAAAGTATAAGACATTTATGATGAATTAATTATTACAACTTAACTACCCATGTCACGGGAAAAATCTTGCATTAGTCAAATCAAGACAAATTAAGTTAATAGTTAGAAAATAAATATAAATTTTTTATTGTTTTTATCGCATTAAACAAATTATCAACATTATATTTTACTTTAATACGTTTATCCCACTTGTTTAATTTACAATTTTATATATATAATATCATAGTAAATTCAATTTTATAACTTTTTGGTATGTCATAACTCGTGACGATGATATGAGTTAAAAGACTAAAATTATCGACATTTTTCTGTAATAAAAGAAAAAAAAATTGATGCGACAAACTTCTGAAATTAGGGTTTAATTGTATAATTTATTTTCAGCGTAAATTACAATGAATTTTCATAAGGTCTGATATAAATATAAATACAACATTATTTGTTTTTAAATTAATCAATACCATATGATTTAAATTGTCATCTAATAACTAGTCCAATCCATAAATCTCCGTTAAATTTTCATCAATTTTTCTTATACACTATAAATTATAATTTAATTTAATTTTTTTTGGACCAAGTGATTTTTTATTTCTTCAGTTTATATAAGTATCACGGCCTCCAATCCGTCTGGCCAATTTTTTTCTTTTTAAATTAGTGTGTGCGGCACCCACAAATGTGTGTGCAATAAATTTAAAATATAAATAATATAATTTTTACTCTTTTAAATTATTTATTTTAGTTAAATAAATAAAAAATAGAGTTGTTGGTAGTTATTTAGAGAAAATGGTGGAAGAAAAAGAAACATGGAAGTTATAGAAGTTGAGGGAGATAATTAGAAGTTGAGAAAAAAGAAGAAAACCAAAAAGCTATTGAATTTTTAAAAAAATAAAAAAAATGACAGACCATAATAAAATTAGACACCAATTTGGTACTCTTCAATAATAACTAGACACCGTGACACGTAGTACCTGCGCACGTAATTTTACTAATATTTTATTCTATCGAAACACATAATTTATTCATGTATATTAAAGTTTGTCATTGTCTTGCAACCTCACATACAAAAATCGGTAAACTTCTTTTAACGCATTAATTGTCAATACATTATACATATTTTATTATAATTAAATTAAAAATTAAAACTTTGTACAATATATATATATCAGTAGCGATGATTATATTTATATACAAAATTGATACTACTTTGTTGTGTTTATTTAATCAACAAAAAAAATAATAAAACTAAAGTGAGTAAATTAAATTTGTGAATGTAGTGATTTCATTAAATTAATTTTCTTAAGTTAAGTGATTGAGTAGTTAATTCAATATGAGTTGGGAAGTTAAGTAGGTTCTATCAATGGAAGGGCATTTTTGGTATTTAAAAATTTTGGTGTAGTGGTATGAAAGCTACCAATTTGAGTGTATAAATCCCCTTCCCTTAATAATAGTACTAGCCGTTGTGGCACGTCATTTCTGTGTGTATATAATAAATAATTTTTTATATTTTAAAATAAATTATAAATAAGAGCAAAATAAACAAATCAATATATAATATTAAAAAGAAAAAAAACTAATTTATTAGTTAATGAATAATTTGAAAAGTGAAATTAGTGGGATATTTTTTAGTTAAATGGTATTTTTTATTTTATAAACAATTGGTGCTGCGGTGTTCCTAACCGCCATTTGTAATTATGAAGTCCCTTTTCTTGTTATATTAGTATAGAAAAGAATTGGTGCGGCCGTGTCACTAACCGTTGTTTGTGAGTATGAACCCATTTTTTTATATTAATATAGATAAATAAGGTAGAGATGATAATGATAAAGTTGATAATTTCAAATTTTCATACAAAAATTATATAAATTATTAAGTGAGTATTTATAAAATCTTCAAATAAGAAAAGGTATTCGCAATTGTGCGAACAGAGAAAGGTTGTTGTAATTTTTTTTCTAATATTAAAAGCCCATTTAACAGGGCCCAAACACTGGGCCGGACACTCAACGGCCCAGCAAACACACAGTCCGCCTCTCGTCTGAGTGGGAGTAACAGAAGAAGCAGAGAAAAGAAAAGACATACTGAGAAAAGAGAAGGAAAGAATAGCGGAGGTTTCATCACAGACTTCAGGTACTCTTTCTATTTGTGTGTGTGTGTGGTTGTATAGCAACAGTGTGATTAGGAAGTTGATTTTCTTGATTCTGATAAGAAATAAAAGTTAAAAAGAAAGTTTTGTTTCTTAGTGCTGTTATTTCTTTTTGATGGATGAGACATGTTATATGTGTCGTAGAAATATGTATTCGCCTGAAAAATGGTATAGATGAGCTTGATTGAGTAAGTGGAAGGTGCCTGCAATTCTTTTGTGTGTCATGTGCTTGATAAAATGATTGCTTGAATGTATGTGTGTAATGATGTGGGTAATTGCTCATTACTGTTCTCCAGGCGGTGACCGTGCGAAGTTTTATTTACTTCTCCATCATGATATTACGAATTCGATGCTGCGATAAATTTTTCTTGAGATTTTTGGTTGGGGGTAGGTTGTACAGCTCAGGAGAAACAGTGCAAGATGCACCTGATATAACAAAAAAGATCTGTAAAATTATGATGTCCTGCCCCAAAGTAGGCCTTGATGTTGCGCTCGACCAAAGTGGTATCCGGGTTTCTGAAGATGTAGTTGAACAGGTCCTTGCAAAATTCGAGAATGCTGGAATGCTGGCTCACCGGTTCTTTGAGTGGGCTGGCAAGCAACGAAATTATGTGCACAGTATTAGAGCCTACCATATCATGATTGAGTCATTGGCCAAGATAAGGCAGTATGAGATAATGTGGGATCTCGTGAATAGCATGAGGACCAAGGGAATACTGAATATTGAGACCTTCTGTATTATCATGAGGAAGTATGCACGGGCTCAAAAAGTGAATGAGGCGGTTTACACATTTAACATAATGAAAAAATATGACGTGCCTCCAAATCTGGCTGCATTTAATGGGTTATTGAGTGCTTTGTGCAAGTCAAAGAATGTTAGAAAAGCTCAGGAGATCTTTGATGCCATGAAAAGTCATTTATGTCCCGATTCAAAAACTTATAGCATTTTGCTTGAAGGATGGGGAAGGGCTCCAAATTTGCCAAAAGCCAGGGAAATATTTAGGGAAATGGTTGATTCGGGCTGCAATCCTGATATTGTGACATATGGAATCATGGTTGACATTCTCTGCAAGGCAGGAAGGACAATTGAAGCAGTTGATGTTATAAATGAGATGGAGTTCAGTGGTTGTCAGCCCACATCGTTTATTTATAGTGTTCTGATACATACATATGGTATCGAAAACAGAATTGAGGATGCAATTGACGCATTCCTTCAAATGGAACGGAATGGAGTAGAGCCTGATGTGGCAGTTTACAACGCCTTAATTAGTGCTTTCTGCAAAGTAAATAAATTCCAAAATGCTTACAAGGTTGTGGATGAGATGGATAAAAAAGGGGTGAGGCCCAATTCAAGAACTTGTAATATTCTTATAAATGGCTTGATTGGTCGTGGGGAGCTTTAGGTTTCGCGCAGGATGACCAAAGTTTGTGAGCCTGATGCAGACACATATACCATGATGATTAAGATGTTCTGTGAGAGAGAGGAACTAGAGATAGCTCTCAAGGTGTGGAAATATATGGAAAGGAAGCAGTTTGCTCCAAGCATGCACACATTTTCTGCACTTATAATGGATTATGTGACAAGGATGATGTGTCTAGGGCTTGTGTCTTAATGGAAGAGATGATGGAAAGAGGAATCCGCCCAGGAAGACATACCTTTGGCAGGCTGAGACAATTACTTCTGAAGGAAGGAAGAGAAGATGTCCTTGAATTTTTACATGAAAAGATGAACCTTTTGGTAAAAGAACCTCTGTGTGATTGAGATATTATGAATAACTATTTGGCAAGACCATCACATCTCTTCGTTTGATTTGGGCAATTGACCTGGGATATGGAGTTGTTAGCCCGGGTCTTCTATGTTGCAACTGTAACTCCTGAGCTCCAGAGGTCAGTAATTACTACCTTTTGGTTGGACTTTGTCCTAGTAATGAGTTGTTTCATGTCTAACTGTTATTAAGTCAAAAACGCTTTGAATCCTTATTTCTTAATCTATATAACAAAGAAGAGAGCTCTAGATTTGTATAGGGAGAAGCCCTTAGTGCATAGGCAAATGTGAAGTTCTTCAGACGACGACAAAAAGACGATAGTATTTCAATTGATGGTTTAAACTCTTCTATTTCATGATTTAACTTTAGGTTGAAAGAGATTCTAATTGAGTTGTGAAGATCTCAATGACGCAATTATTCCACTGAATTATTTGGATTTGAGAGTTACAGCAAATGAAATGTGGAGTAGCATTAAAGCAACAATCTTCCATCTTAATTGCTGTATTGGTAGAAATGTGATTTTGAGGAAAAAACTGTAATTCCTTATGGTTCCTGCCTTTCTTAATGTAAGCACACTCTCAATGGTAAGTTCTAGGGAAAATGCCCCCTTGAAAGTTCAGGTTGTTGCACTAGACCCATGGAAACCCAAAAAGGGACCATCCCGTTGAAATTCAATAAGGTGGCACTTAGCCCCACAATTCAATATTCCTGCCAAATTACCACCAGAGTCATGATGGATGCCTGATGCAGTCCATCTTTAGTTGTGGTAATATCATTATCATCTCCCTGCCCCAAACTCCTTACTCGGAACTCATGTGGATTGTGGGTTGATTGTCAATCATAATGAACTTTTGTTTCTGGAATTGAAGCAAGGGTATTCTCTAAAACAAACACCAAAATCTTTTGGACCAAATAAAGAAGATATAGCGGTTTGCATAGCAGATCACCCTCCTGTTTCTCTGATTTTCATTTAATCGATGACTTTATTCTATATTCTATGTCATGCATCTTTGTATCAGTATGTTATCCGTCTATTATGATTTGCATTTTTGGCAAAATTGGACTACTGTTAACAAGTCATCAGGTTTTCTTCTGTCCTACCATAATTTAAATAAAAAGCTCAACTCTGTCTGTTATGCTGCACTCAAATTTGTGAATATCTAATATTACCTTCTTCATGCAGCACTGCAGTCTCCTTTTGGTCACTTCCTTCACTGTGCGACTTCGCTCATGGATGGTAGCAGCTCAGAGGACCTATGATTCCATTTGAGCAGGATCCTCGTACTATCCGTTCCTGGCCATTGTGCTGCTCAATCAGAGGCACATGTAAGAGGACCAGTGTTAATGTTTCCCAAGTTGGTTTCATCATCGGGAAAGGTGCAGCAATAGCCCGGCTAGCCCTTGAGAGAGACAGATCCAATTATCACAAGCAATATCTTGTAAGAGGGCTCATTCTTAGGATTGGTCTGGCAAATGTTACACTTTGAGCATCTGGAGGTGAAATGCCGTTGTGCTGTTTCGCAGTATTTGGTTTCGCTTATGCAGATGTCTGTGTAGTTCCATTCTGAAATTTGCTGCTTGGACGTGAAATTTGAATTCGTATTAAGATGAATATTTGTGATTCAATTCAACTTAAATTACCTATTGGTAATTTTTAGGAAATAGCAAGAGTCGAGTTGCACAGTTGATTTAATTTTCATTTTCCACTTTGCAAGTATTCTTTATTCCTTTTTAACGTCAGCTACATTTTTGCTGAATGCGACTACTCCATAAATAATGACGTTCTTCCACGCGATTTCATCATTTTGTATCGACAGAGTAGAGCTACTAGAGAAAAAGCCTATGTCAAGGAGCCATATTGGGCCTGGCCTCAGGCCTCAACCCAAGAGCAAATAGGCCCAAAGCTAAAAGAGGGAATCGCTTTTGGAGCAATAGCGCTTCTAGTGTATAATCACACACACATTCTTTCTGCATTCTCTCCGCCGCCGCCGCCACCGCGGCTGTATTTCCGACTACAAAACCACTGCTAAACCCAAAAAATTCGCATAAACACACACACAAATGTGGTAAAAAATGAGTATTCCATTTGCTCCATCGCCATTATGCAGAAGTTCCTCCATTCCCCAATCTTCCGTTCCATCAAACCCCAATACTTCACCCCGTCCTCCACCTTCTGTTCATTGCCCGACAATGCTCTCGACAATTTGAATATTACCAATGAAGTCCTCGCCCTTATCAATTCCGTACACCCCATTGGACCCGCCCTCCAAAACTTAGTTCCTTTCCTCAATCGAGAAGTTATAATTTCTGTTCTTCAGTCTCAGGCCCAACTGAAGAAAGACCCGCGGATTTGCTTTCGATTCTTCATCTGGGCAGCTCAGAAGGCGCGTTTCCGAAGTGGGCTTTCACATAATTTAATTGTTGACATGCTTTTGAGCGCTGAAAGTGGTAATTCGTTTCATTTGTACTGGAGTGTCCTTGATGAATTGAGGGATGAGAAGTTGCCCGTTCCGGCAGATGCATTTGTGGTACTGATTTTGGGCTACTGGAGGTTGAAAAAGGCGGAAAAGGCGGTGGAAACGTTTGGGAGGATGAAGGATTATGAGTGTAAGCCCAATTTAGCTGCTTACAATGTGATATTGCATGTCTTGGTTAAAAAAGATGTGATTTTGTTGGCATTGGCTGTCTATAACATGATCCTAAAGTCTAATTGTAGAATTGGTTGCGATACATTTAGCGTTTTGATTGATGGGTTGTGCAAGAGTGGGATGACTCAAGATGCGCTCAATCTGTTCGACGAGATGACTGAGAGGGGTATCTTGCCCAGTAGGATTACGTACACTGTGATTATGTCCGGGTTGTGCAAGGCAAAGAGAACGCATGATGCTCATAGGCTTTTTAATTTGATGAAGAGTAGTGGATGTAGGCCAGATGCTGCTACATATAATGCTTTGCTTGATGGATTCTGTAAGTGTGGCCAGATTGATGAGGCCTTCGCGCTTTTCGAGTCTTTTAAAAATGATGGGTATAAGATCGGGATACGAGGGTTTAGTTGTCTGATCGATGGTCTAATAAGAGCCAAAAGGCTTAGTGAGGCAGAGGAATTGTTTCAGAAGGTTCATGATGTGGGTTCAGTACCTGATCTTGTATTATATACGATTATGATGCGCGGATTATGTGAAGCTGGAAGGATGAAAGATGCAGTTAATATGTTGAGGGATATGATAGGAAAAGGTCTTGTGCCTGACACCCAATGTTATAATGTGTTAATCAAAGGATTCTGCAACATAGGGCTGTTGGACCACGCTCGATCTCTTAAACTAGAGATTTCCCAGCACAATCAATTCCCCAATACTTGTACTTACACTATTCTAATTTGTGGTTTGTGCAGGAATGGTTTGCTGGGTGAGGCCCAGCAGATCTTCAGTGACATGGAAAAGCTTGGATGTTTTCCTTCCGCTGTGACATTTAATGCCCTGATTGATGGGCTGTCCAAAGCTGGCAGGCTTGAGGAAGCTCACCTAATGCTTTACAAAATGGAGATTGGAAAAAACCCATCATTATTTCTTCGGTTGTCTCAAGGTGCTGACCGCATCCTTGACAGCGCAAGCTTACAAAAAATGGTGGATAACTTGGTTAACTCAGGGTTAATTCTTAAGGCTTACAAGCTTCTCATGCAGCTTGTTGATAGTGGTGTTGTGCCAAACATCACCACGTACAACACTTTGATTAATGGTTTGTGCAAGGCTGGGCAGGTTAATGGTGCACTTAAGCTCTTTGAGGAGCTCCAACTCAAGGGGCATTTCCCTGATTCAGTAACATATGCAACACTCATAGAGGGGCTCCAAAGGGTAGATAGAGAAGGGGATGCATTTAAGCTCTTTGAACAAATGATAGAAAATGGATGTAAACCAAGCTCATCTGTGTATAAAACACTTATGACTTGGTCTTGCAGAAGGAGGAAGAGTTCTGTTGCATTTGGTTTTTGGTTAAAGTACCTCAGGAATCTATGTGGCTGGCAAGGTGAAGCATTAAAATTGACTGAGGAATCTTTTCAAAACGGTGACTTGGTGAAGACTGTGAGAAGCTTACTGGAAATAGACATCAAATTGGCTGATTTTGATTCAGCACTTTATAATATTTGGCTTGTTGGACTGTGTCAGGCAGACAGAGTGGAGGATGCTCTGAAGACATTTTCTGTTCTTGAGGAGTTCGATGTCACCGTTTCTGCCCCTGGGTGTGTAAAGTTGATTGATTCTCTCTGCTCTGAAGAAAAACTCGATGAGGCAGTTGATATTTTTCTCTACACCATGGAAAAAGGTTACCAATTAATGCCTCGAGTCTGCAACAGTTTACTTAAAGTTCTTCTCAGTTCAAAAGATAAAGCGGGACTTGCTTTTGAGCTTCTTGACAAAATGAAATCTATAGGTTATGACCTAAATTCTTTTCTTCATCACAGTACAAGATCCCTTTTACACCATCATTATAGGATGAGGAAAATGGAGAATGTGTCAAACATGTAGACCTGCGAAGTTTGAACTTTCTTTCTTTTGGCTTACCTAGCCACCATACTTTTTCTTTTTTATTTCTTATTTTTATCATGAGAAATGTTGTACAACTTGTTGAGACTAGTTAGATTGGCTGCTGACTTTTGTAGCTTTATAGTCTGCATTGATAGAGGTACTCAGTCCTAATATTACTTAGGTATGTTACATTTCAGAAGGAGTGAGAATTAGACACTCCGCATCCATCCCAATTTTGTAACTTGTACCTAACCCGCTCCTGTCTTGTAAAGACGAATAAGTGCAGAAATCATTTTTGATATCAATGTTTATAGTATCTGCCAATTTGATTTGTAAACTGCATAGCTTGATTTCTCTTTTTGGGACCATATTTCTTTCTTCCTCTCAAATCAAAATAAATGCATGATGGAAAGCCATTAAGCTGTAGCTTTGTATTAATTATTGCATATGGGCAAGTTTTTTTGGTAGTTTGTGAATTGTGATTGTTTATGACCATGTCTAGATTTGTCCTTGAGTTTTTTTGTTCCACTAAGCATCCATTTATGTGATTCTTTATCAATCTCCAGGGGTACGCTTACAGAAGCGATTGCTGCTTTATAGAAAACTTAACAGCTGCAGTTTTAACATATTGTTGCTCTAACAAATGACATCCATATTTTATCTATAGATATGATATTAGTCACGAAAATGTCAAGGACTCAAAGTTATGAAGAATGCACGAAAAGAGTTAAGTGTTTTTTCCGTCTTCTTTTATTCATTTTCCTGCCTTCTGGGGACTGCTGATACAGGGCACATTGAAACGTTCTATAGCTGGTCTTGCAGGGTACCAGTGTTTATTGTTTTGTTCTTTGCTTTTAGCTATTGTCTGCCGACATTAGAGCTTGTTACTTTGGACAGGCCTCTACCACAGTGCCCAAGATATCCGCTTCAGCAAATTTTGGTACCCGAATCATGTCATTTTGTTAGATTATTTCTAGGAAGAAGGAACCAGCTTTTGTAACTGATCCAGTATTGCTCCTTGGCATACTGGACTTCAACTACATATGGTGAAAGATATTGCCTAAGCATTTGGTTAGAATTTTTATTTGCTTTAAAGTTATGATGCATACAGTTCTATAAGATTGAAAGTAGATAAATTAAGCTTACTGGACAGAATCTGCAATCACAGGAAACTAATGCAAAACGGCACATTCTTCTTTTATGAGAACCCAAATTCTTCCAAGCCCAGTTTCAGGATTTATTGGTCATCTTCATATACAAATTTGGAAGCAGTTTCTTTAAGTACATCTTTTTTCTTTTCTTTCTTTTATTGTTCGTGATTTCTTTAGGTACATATGCTCAGAAGAAACTACATTTGTAAGCTTAATGCCATATCCGCAGCCAGAGGGACATCAGCTCACTGTCTACTACTGACTGAGACAAGCTTGGCTACCAGCTCATCTCTTATGGTATTTTCCCATTACATTAACAATCATTTGGGTAAGTGTTAAAAAATCAAGAAGCTTCCTGTAAGGTGTTCATCTCTTTCTGAATCTGGATGTCGTGCACATTGCTACATACCTCTGGAACTTGCCACCTCTAATAATCGGCACTAAGTTCATTTGTACTACTGATCACTTCATTGGCGTGAAGGGGAGGACCATGCTCACTGCTGTTTAAGATTGGATGCCCAGATTTTCTCTTCAAGGATTCTATCAAAGGGAAAACAAAACATAACAGTAGAATAGTTAACAACGGGCTGATATCTGAGGTGGAAATCGAACAATCAGCATGTCATCTGCTTCAAATAGATTGCACAAAATCACAAATATTAAGCTGTGTGCACAAGTGGTCATGGAGAGAGTCTACACTAGAAGACTCGATATTTTCTAAATATAAATTCCTCCAGTTTACTCTCTCACCTTGAGTCAGACCAAAAGACCAGAGTGCTCAACGATGTTAGGCATTCAGGAAATAAATGACCAAAATAAAAGATCCGTTGCCATCTTACCTATTCGCCCTCTAATGACTGCAGCAATTTCAGTACTGCCACTTGTTTGAGCAAAATAGAGCATGTTGTTGTACATTTGGGCAGAAGGTGGGACACCTGCATCCTCCATCCACTGCATCACCTGCATCAAAACTTGCTTCGGTTATGCACAGCATTAAGAAAGAGCTAGTATTCAGCTGGTCACAAGCTGCAAGAGCTGCCGGTGATTTTCACAATGGAATGCAGATCAAACTCTTGCATCATCTGACCTACATACTAGCTGGTGCAAACTTCTAGCAGGTCATCTCTGATAGGCACACTCTTAGGAGTGAACGGGCCGCCTACCCATGCAGAATGCTGCATATCAGTAGTTCTACAACAGTCTGAATAATAAGTTTGGGCCAGTCTAGAATATGACTTGACTCTAATATCAAATTTACCTAGATGGCAACAAACCCACTATTCATCTAACTAGAACCTACCCTTTACCCAGTAGATGAAGACCTGACCAACCTGCATTCCTACCTAGGGACTAATAGTGCTTAGTCAAATTCAACAGACACAGAGGGCTCCAACACTTTTGAGCTACACACATAACACTTCAGTAGAAAAAACGTTTATATGTGCAAAATTTTCTTCTTCTAAACGTCTAAAACACAAATCTAAGAAAATTATGCCCAAAGGTTTAACATCATGAATGTACCACTAAATTGAAGTAACAATCCATGTGGCCAAAAAGGAGGGATGAAAAGACTATATTAGATCCTAGTATCAGACACCATCATTAACTACTTAATAACCATTGCATGTGCCATCCAAATATATAAAGCCATAGGTGTGTCTTTGATACACCTAATCGTTTGAATAAGTTTTTTCACTGGCGGACCATGCTATTGGAGACTCAGGTATCTCTTCTTTATTCCACTTCACCACAATCGAAGTTGGATGCAACTACCAATGATCATCCATTAACAACTTTATGATTTCTATACGTGAACGAGTTTGCTTGTAAAGAAGTATGGAGTAGTACATGGAAAAGCAGAAAGATATTTCAAAGACAACCTAGCTGTTGAAGAAGTAGGGAAGATGAATCAGTCCAAAGGTAGAGGGAGACAAAGAAAAGGTTGATTTTTCAATCGGCTGGCGGCAGGGGAAGACAGACTTCTAATACCCACATGGCACCTGGGACTGCCCACAAAGATATCTACTACCACGAGTGATTTCTGTATCATCATATTGTAGACATTACAGAGCATGTGAAATTACCGTAGGCTTCCTTCCGTTGGTAGTTTGGAGAAAGGATTAAGGTTCTGAAGATTAAGATGTCAGTGTTTAAATTCATTGCCTCATGAACGACCTTAATGAAGAAAAGATAAACTCTAATGCAATGTGATTATGTAGTATTCCAATTAACCTAAGAAAAATCTAGGCAGAAAGAGAAAACTGATGTAGAAGGGGAAAGAATTACTCATTATATCACATAAAATGGCCTTAGTACAGACAATTTGATTTATAAGAAGTATTAAAATATCAATGTTCAATTTTTTTGCAAGCGAATTTATTGCCACCTACAACTGCTGAAATAGCTCTGATTCAATACAAAAGTGTTCAGTGAATTTCAAATGAGACGAATGTTCAAATGCTTGAGCAGTCAAAAATTGAGACCAGAATATTTTTTCTGAAGAAGTTTGAGAATTAACCTCAATATATTTCCTCCAGTTCCTGGTAGCTAAAAGATTCTTCAACAAAACTGCGTAAGTAGTCGAGTCAACTTCTGCACCTGATGCAACTATCTTCAGAAACAACTGCAGAAATGATGAGAAGAAATCAATCACCTACCACCTTGAATCTAAATATCATAACTTATCTCCAAAATTAATCACCCAGTAATGTCAATCATGTTCTGACAATCAACACCCGACCCAGACACTCCTAGAAAAATGCAACAGTATTCTATAATGCAGAACATTTCAACTACAATTACCTTTATCATGGTTTCAATCTTTCCAACTTTTCCAAAAGAATGAAGAAGATGGTTCAGAGTTCCGACTGAGATATGAGGAAGGGAAGTCTCCATCATTTGAATAATATCAGTTAGCGCCTTCCAATCGCGCAAACTTCAACAAAACACAAGTGTCAGTTTCTTAGCAGAGTAATGACCCTGCTCTAAACCAAGAAACAAAATCATTCAGAAAATAAACATCTTACTATATGTAATCATCATATGAACAGGAAAATAAAAGAAACATAAATTCAATTCATTGTTCAAGATTCATATTTTGGCCCTGAAAATAAAATCATTGAGGAAAATACAACTCTACTGCAAGACAACAGTTTGCAAAATCAAATGCAGGATGAACATGCCCACAAGGAGAAGAAGTGTAGCAACCTAGTTTTCTCTCTAGAAAACATTTAAACAAGAAAGACTTACATGCTACATGCTGAAACCATTTCAAAGAACACCGCATCAGTAAATGGGATCTCCTTGTCTCTCATAAACTCAGCAAGAAGCAGGACTCTGCCAGGTTGAGATCCTCGATTGAAAGTTCTCATAAGAGCTGCACAAGCTACTGAGTCTGGCTGGACACCATTCAGCTCCATTTCTTGAAACACTGTGAATGCTTTATCCCAGTGTTCTGCATAAGTTTTTTCCAGCAAGCTTAGCGCATTGTCTTGAACTGCACTTTTAAAATTGATACACTAAAATATGAACTCACCTGCCGTACTATAAGAATGTAGCAGCGCGGTATATGCAATAACATCTGGAACCAAACCATCCATTTTCATCATGATGAACGTTGATTCTGCTTCAGCAAGTTGACCCTGGCATAGAAAGAGGTAGAGAGGCAACAGGGGAATTAGGACTAATCCGAGTTGTGGCAGCAGGATCCGAAGGTTCACTTTCTAACTTACTTGCCTGTTTGCTATAGGCACAGATTGCAGAAGAATATACCTCCTTTGACAAAGGAATCTTCAGATCCTTCATTTCAGCAAGAAATTCGAGTGCTTCACAGTACTTTGACATCTTGCAACAGCCACTTATCAAAACATTATAAGTAACAGAATCAGGTTTGACTTTCTTTTCCCTCATGCACCTATATAAAGTTACAGCTTTTTCATATTCTCCAACATTCATGTAACTTCCAATAGCTGAGTTGTATCCAATTGTATTCAATTCTATGCGTCGCAGCTTAGCAGCTCTTAGTATGGAATCAATCTTCACCTTTTCGCAGCAGCGACCACATGCTGCCAACAAGGAACTAATTGAAACAACGTTCGGTTGTAGACCAACTTGCTCCATTTCACGGAGCAGTTCCACAGCTTCAGCAAGAAAGCCGTTAGATCCATAGGCATCAATCAGTGCATTGTAACTCACCAAATTTGGTTTGCAATTCTTCTGCCTCATCATGTCGAATATTTCCCTAGCCTTCTGTGGCTGTTGCGATCTTCCAAAGGCATTAAGTAAAGAGGTATAAGATACAACATCTGGGCGGAACCCCTTCTGCTTCATCTCATTAAAAATTGATGAGGCTTGCACACTCAGGCCAAGTGAGGCATATGCACCAAGCAATGTATTGTAAGAAACAATATTAGGTCGCAAACCCTCTGCAATCAATGTGTTGAAAACAACATGACAATTTTCAACCTGTCCACAAATAGAGTACATATGCATGATGCTAGTATAAGTCACAACATCAGGACGGCATTCTGATCTCTTCTCTCTCATTGAATTGAAAACTTTAATAGCTTCCTCATATTTTCCAAGCTTAACCAAGCAGTCTATCACAATATTGAGGGTTGTAGTATCTGGGCGGATATTTGTACCCCTCATTAGCTCAAAGTATGAGAGTGCTTTTGAAAACTGTGATCCAGTTTTATATGTAGATAGAATGATATTGTGGGTCACCAGATCAGGCCCAACTCCATTGTCAGTCATTTTTTTACAAACTTTCAGAGCCTCCTTCCAATTGCCACTTGATCCGCATGCATTGATCAAATTGTTATATGTTGATCTACTTGGAGGAATCTGCAGATATGAAACAATATCAAAATGATTTACAGTAAAGCAGTATCACTAATACACAGGCACAAATGTCCCATCATTGGAAACAACAAATAGTTAGTAACAGTCAAATTTTGTCATTAAATGCACATAACAGGTTAACAAAAATGCAATGGAGTAGAAAGTCAGGTGTAACTTGACACCAGTTCCCCTATTGATAAAATTAGATTAATGCTAAAATTGGAAAAGCCAGCTGAACGATAGAGATAATGAAAAGACGGAAGCTCACATCAGAACCACAAAGATTGATTAGGAAGGAAAAATGTAAATACACACAGCTGCACGAAGCATGTCTTCCATGATATTCAGTCCCCAGCGCCATTGTCCAGCTCGTCCATGTGCATTGATAAGAGCGTTGTAGGTTTCAGCATCAGGCTTGCACCTAGAACAAACCATAAAATCATGTTTCGATGAATTATTGATAAATATTCCTCTTTGTTTCAACCAAAAAAAGTAAAGATATCAGCTGATACAATGCGATCATACACGGATTCATATCTGAAACAATTCATTCTGAAAGAAATATATACTAGCTACTTGAATAGACCTTTAACTTCGAACAATAATTCAGCAGCCCAACAACAAAAAGGAAGTTATTTCAGTAGTCTGGTCAACGTAGCATCTTGTTAATTATCCAAGAGATGGGAAGTAGGAAAAATGAAGTTTCAACAACGGAGGAATTAATAACCATTGTAAAGACAATGCAATGAACATGCAGAGCACAAGCATACCTCCACTTTTGCATCTCAAAAAATAAGCCACGAGCCTGGTCAATACGATTATGTCTAGCATGCAACCTGATCATCATATTGTAAATATCAACTCTTGCACAGTAGTTTTTTTGATTCTTCATCCAATTGAATACTTGGACACTATGTTCTATAGAACCCATCTTCGTTATTTCCTGCACAGCAAAAGAGAAGTAGTTTTACAATTTCTTCACCCCAATAATAGTATCGAAGAGAAACTACAGAGAACATTTAACGTTCAAGTGTGAAAACCAAATATGTAAAATAAGCTAGCAGTTGACAAGCATTGACCTTGCATTTTACAACCCCAACTTCACTGGGCCTAGCCAAAAAAATAATCCATGTCCAAATGTAAGAACAGAAAAAATCTTTCCACATCCCTCTGGAGGTTGCACCTTGCTCTACCACATAAATATACAAAGGAGCTATTTGTTCAGAGATTGTACCTTGATCGTTCCTAGCCCCCATCAACAAAAGCGCATACATAAGACAAATACTTACTCGATCCACAACTAATGTCCTCGCTAATACTATATAAATTGTGTGAAATAGTCTAATCTTTTGATTAACTGACCAAATGCAATTCTTGACAAAAATTCAGATTTTAGATGATCTAGAACATTCAAAGTGATAAACTTTATAGAATGAAATTTTTATATTTTATTTGATTACTAAATACCAGCATCAAACACTACCAGCTCACATAAAAAGATAAACCCTCGTGAAACAACACTCCCCACCCCCGCTAATAAACTTTAGACCACCACAGACCCACATGTAACAAATATTACCCTTATTAGAACCGGAAAATTCTTGCGCTCAAACCTGCCAGCCCACCGGTTCAGCACACCCTCAACGTCCTCCCAATGGTTAAGCTTCATTATCCTCTCCACCACCTCGGATATAGACCAGTCTTTCTGAAACCGCTCGCCCTCGACCCTCAAACGGTACCGTTTCGTGAGGTCGGACTTCCGGACACCAGAGATTGTGGTGGACAACTTGTGGGTGCCGGCGTCGTAGTCGACTTGGGCAACCTTCTTCTCTTTGAAGGGTTCAGGATTCTTGGGCTTGGAGCAATGAATTGTTGAAGTGGGGGTTTTCGCAGGAAGGTAGGGTTTTGGGGGTGGGGCGAAAAAAGGAGGCTGATGGTGTACGGTGGCCATCAGGGCTCTCGCGGAGGTGATGAAGATAAGACACCGCGCCTTCGGCTCTGATGACCGTTGGAAAGTATATTTATATAGAAGTAAAAGCGTAGTTTTGATTCATGTCGTTTACCATAGTTTGTGTGTCAAGCACCAAAGTTAGAATAGAAACTCTTTGGCTTTGTTTGGTTTTATGTCTTATTTTGTTTTGGGCGATTTCCGAAATAAAATAAAAGACACTCAATGTTTGTTTTTATATTTTTACACTTTATCTAGGTGTTTTTTTTTGTTTTTGAACATTCTTTTTATCTCTCTATCTCAAAAACTCCAAAACAAAACATTCAAAACACAAATCCTAACAATATATTTAGTTTTTCTTTTCTTTTCCAAAACTGAAGTTATTAATTTATTGTAAATAGGGTTGGCCATAGGTGGGTTTGGAGCGGATTTGGGCGGATCCAGGACCCGCTCTGCCAACTTCAAAAAGGACTCAAGATTCGCTTCGATTGTTTTTAAGCCCCGTCCTTATACAGAACCCAATACAGCATGTCAAACTCAGTTATTTTTATTTTTTTTAATTGTTCCACAATATATATACATATAAGAACTTTTAACATATTAATTACAAATAAAATTATTCATAACCTAACTCAAATATTTAAATTCAAAAATCAAATTTCTCAAGTACAAAGAAGTTATACATAATAAAATAATCCAAACAATTAATAGCAATTACATATTACTAACAATTTTTTCACATCTCTCCTCGTTAATTGTTGTGGGACAATTTTTCAGTTTATCAATTGTTGAACAAATACCTAACAATAAATAAAAATAAAGTAAAAAAATATCAAGGCCGGTTTCGAGGCAAGTTCTTAAAGACCTTGGCTGGGCCACTACCCGCTCCACCTTCAAATTTTTGGATCTAGACCCGCCCCAGGTTCTACATGATTCAAGCTCAATTGCCAAATCTAATTGTAAATGTGTGGGGCTCATTTGTTGTTACCCTAATCTTGGGGCATTTAATTTATAGAAAAAATTAAAATGCATAAGATAAATAAATATTTACACCACGGTCTTAATTTATTTCGATCGCATTTATATCAAAATTAGTAGATCTAATATTCATTTAATTCTCTAAATAAATGTTAATCTTACAATGAATGATACTTTGTTGTTTATATTTCCATGCAATCAACAATAATACAGTTCATATTCAGAGTCTATTTTTTTTCAACATCAGAATGATGGAATTATATAGTTATCCTTCATCCACTTCATGTTTGTTACAAAAACACCAAAATTTAGAAGAAAACAAATCCTACACGTTTCAGTGATTTCAAGTTAGAAGTAACTATCAGAATTCACTGAACAGGAACTTTGTGTGTAATTTATACATATAAACCACATATTCTCTGCAACAAGCACAGAACAGGGTCAAAAATTGGGAACCAACTGCCCCAAGGATATTCTAGAGAAAATACCACATGTATCTGCTCATCCACGGCACTTGTTTGAAGACCTCAAGTCTGCCTAGACACTGCGGTGGCCCTGCACCATGTCTCCGATTTATGGGTAATTTGTTTACATGTTTTGGTTTCAAATCACCCACCGGTTTTCATCATAGTCCATTCATGCTCTCTGAGCAGCTGATCTTCTGTCTTTTCTTCCCTCCCTTTTACGCTTCGGAGATTTGGATGCAACAGCTGGTTTATGAATTTTTCCTTCGTCTTTCCTATTCGTTGGTATCCTCTTCTCGTGCTTCTTTCCACCAGAGAGCTTCGTCTTAAAGTCCCTCACTTCACTGCCTCGTTTTTTATCCAACTTACCCTTTTGCAGGTCTCCATAATGGGGAGAATGTTTGCCTCTTCCCACCGACTTCCCAGCATTCTGTTTCTTGTCTCTCTGCCTTTTCCAAGGTCTAGCAGATCCTTCTTCCTTGGCGGAGACGGCCGAGTCATTTCGTTTCCTTTTCTGCTGCCTGAAAAATAGCTAGCCTGGTTATCATCAAGAATAGTAATCTGACAAAAAATAAGGAATGAAGTTTGACAAAAAAAATCAGACCCCTTAAGGGACGCATCAGAAAGTTCTGGCCTAGTATCATTATTTCCACCTTCCTTGGAATTTGTCTTGCCATGACGATTCTGCAGCAATATATATAGTGAATTTAATGGATCCTTAGCCGTAGACACGGATGAAGAAATACAAAGTCCACGCTGAAGAACAGAATTATTCATACTTCTAATTTGAACAATTACACTTGAACCACGAATAGTTAGCATTATAAAATTACACATTAACCAAAAGAATGTTATAAGTAAACTTAAAATCCGGTGACATCCGTCAACAGCTAATATTGCAGCACATATGGGACCAAACATGGTAATGCCTGAACCAAAAATCCACCCATAAACACCAAGTATATAATTAAAGACTAGGTCCTAGTCATTTGCTTAATGAAGTCAATAGCAACTCCACAATCTACCAAGCATCCTGACATGTATCCAAAACCAACAATAGATAACGAAAAAGCTGCAAAAGGCAAAAGACATGTACCACCACGACACAGTGAACAAAATCCTTGTATTTCTCAGGTGCAATTGCCTTCACTGCAGCAGAACCACACTTCCTCATCATGATCTCCAAGATCACAATGACCTGTAGAAAAATAAAATAAAAATCTCAATAGCACTTCTGGGGAGACTATATTCAAAGAGCAGTATAGTCAGCTGTAAGCTGCTTGCACCACCCCCATCCAATGATTAATCTCATCCCAATCCCATTTTCACATAGTTTCCAGATTAACTTCAGTCTCCACATACTAGAATCATAATCTCTTTTCTTGTTGAGGGATACATATTATTTAGACGATGCAATTAAGTCAAGGAAAAGGGTAAAACTTATATTGACAAGTGAAAGATATTGAATATAGAGCAATATTCCACGGCATCATCAACATAGAGCAGCTATCATAAACTGTGACAATAATAGACATCCAATCTGGGGTCAGTAACACCCTAACAAAATGAAGAATCATTTCTTTTCTTGACACTGGATGCTACGTTCACCCAGTTTCAGCATCATCATTCAATACAGAAGTAAGAAAGACCAAAGATCACACACCTTTGTTTTGAAATGATGGCGGGAGACAGATGACCAACGAATAATTCCATCCATGATGTTCGAAAGAAAATGTTGCAGATCATTTGGTTTAAGACATGAAACTAATACCTTCACGAAGCCCAGAACAGCCTGTTCAATTTAGATCAAGAACCTCATCAGCATAAAGGAAAGAATAGTATAACACTCAAGCCTGAAAGCAGGGCAAACTCACTTTTATAACCTCAACTGCTTTGCTGTGTAACAACTCCATAACAGAGGGGACTATATCAGGCATCGTAAGGCCAATATCAGGATCATTGTAAATTAATACCGAGAGTGCAGACACCACTCCACTCTTTATATGGGGAGAGGAGCCAGAAAGATAACCTGTAATCTGGGCAGAACAACATCATCATAAAGGTTATTTCCTCAACATGACATGCGTAATTATTGCTGCCCACACTTGGGAGTGCACAAGCCAATTCAATAAGAATGTGGCTCCATCGAATAATAAATGCCAATTTCATAGGATAAATTAGACAGGCTTTATTATAAACCATGAAAGAAAGCATAGTTTTATCACATATGAAGATCCAATCTAGCTGACTCAAGTAAATCAACAAAGATCCTCCACCTGTAGGCATAGCCATAAGCATCACAAACAATTCAGGCCAACACAACAGAAATCCTTATTATTATATGTTTTTGCTACATTTATCGTACATATAATTGCTTGCATAACATTCCGAGAAGGTTCAGATGTAGAGTACTTACCATAGTGAGAAGTTTGTGATAGAGTCCATCATAAGAAGCATCTGACGAGCTCCGCAACTTGGAACTTATCCCATGCAAAGCATCATAAGCTACTTTCCTGCCTTCTTCATTAGACTGAATTTGAAATCGCTTGGGTTTTAGTAACAAGATTAAGTATTAATAAGGACAAATCACCAGAAACCCATGAAACTTGCAAAGAATAGAAATAAGTATCAGGAAGTGGCTCTCACATCTTTTAATGCAAGAATAATCTCATTCAGAATAAGGAATGCGTCTGTATTCTCCTCGTTCACATTTCTCTGCACAATAAGAAGTCTATCAAGATTCAAATAAAGCATAGAAAAACAGGAAACTAATGCTGTAGAAAAGGATAAAGACTTAAGCATAAGACCTCATCTTATGAGCATAAAAATCCACAAAAAAGGAAAAAGAAAAAGAAAAAAGCAAAGCTACAACAAATTAAAGGGGATTGTCAAGAAATAAATAAATTATAGGGTCCAGGAAAGCTCTTAAAAGTTGCTAATATCTTGAACAGCTGGCCTACCATTAACGCATGAATCAACAAGGCCTGCAAACAGGCAAAGCGACCCTTAAGCAATGTGATATTAGCAGAAGACTTCACTGCATTCAACAAATCCACCACCACAGCAAATTGCGAAGAGCAGAACCAAGAATGTTTCTGCACAAAGAATAGCATAAGCAAGACAAAATGAATTTTTTTTGTTTCAAAAAATTATATGGAAAGAATTTAAGAGAAAGAAAACCTCAAGTATTCTGCTGAGAGTTTGATATGCTTCCATCTGGGCAACCTCATCACTTACCTAGAATCCAAATTACACAGATGTCATAAACACATAACAAACATTGCAGATACAAAAGTAATGGGCAGTACCAAACCTGCAAAGCACGCCTAGTAACAGCAAATAGTAGATTAACCATATCATTGTCAGATCCTTCAACAACGCAAGATGCAAGATCCAGTATTTGAGACCTTCACAAAAGACAGATCAACAACATCATGAATGATGCATTCACAATTTTTATTGAAAAACTAATGTGCCACAGAACATTCTTCTCTATTCCTCAGCTGGAACATATTACATAAACACAGACAAGTAAATGGCATTGCAACAAAAAAGGATGAAGGGTCGAAAGTATGCACCACCATTTTACTGAAAAGGGAATATTGTTGTCACCTCTTAGCATCTGTTCCACCATCCTCTTTTTCATTGGCTGAACCATCATTGTTTCCATGTTCACCAATGTCATCTAGAAGTTGAAACTTCTCAAGTGAATCAATAAATATCTCTTTTGTTACTGAAGCATCACATACGGATACCAAGCATCTGATTGCACCCTAACATTAAGAAAAGGAAAACAAAGAAATATTCTTCAGATGCAAGCAGTAACACTTCTTCATAAAAAATGTAGGTCAGAAAGGACTAAGGAGTGCAACCAGGAATCCACATATTATACTGTATGTAACAGAATTCATCCCCATTAAATAAGAGGCAAAAGAGCACAGATATTAGCTGCTATTCTCAATTTGGATTATTAGATCAATTTAACTCATAGGAACAACGAGAAGAACATTTCTACTTCAAACAATTAAATAACGATGTCAACCTTTAGATGTTTGCGTGTCTCTGATGGACTCTCAAATAAGATATTAGTTAAAGCCTGAAGCAACTCTTTGCTGCTTGAAGCCAAAGCCTTAAGATTTTTGCTTGCTATCTTTTTTGAGTAGAAACGCTTCATATTAAGATCTGTTGCAAGCTCATTAAGCATTCCATTACTTCGAACTTCTATCAACTGCACAGATCCCTGATCGGGGGCATGTGCATTTTTGTTTTCATTTACTAGTTCCTACACAAAAAAGACAAAACCATCAAGCAAGATAATCAAGTTATTACCAACAGACAAGAAGAGATTTTAAGCAAAGCACAGGTTTTTACAATCAGGAAATTAGAACCACACCTGCAAACCAATGGCGATATTCTCAAGCATAAATGACTCTTTCTTGAGATAACAGATTAAGAGTTGGGTTAGAGCTCCAAAACTCTGATAAGTATCGCTTGGATGGCGACAAAAGGCAGGCAACAAATCCCAACAGCCATGGGCGTAAGCCTGCAGATCTTGGCCAATTACTGAATTTTTAACTGGAAAGGAGCACAAATATAAATTCCAGATAAAGTAAAAAACCACAGTTCTACAAGGCTTAAGCATATAAGTGGAACATATATAGACTAAGGAAGAGAACAACTAGATTTAGCAGATGACAAAAACATAGATACCTGGACATCTTTGATTAAATTCAGATGCAAATAGATAAAATATATATAGCAGTATTTATAACCATATCTATATAATGGTCACCTACTAAACTCATCATACAAAATTCAGAATCTTTAACATGCACACTACACAATGGCTGCAAGACACCCTCATCTTAATATTTTATACGCGCAAACTGTTGAAGTCAGGTCTTGACTAAGCGAGAGAGTGCATGGGGTGAAAATCAAAATCAATAGTTCACCATCTTGGCAGTAATCATGGGTAACAACACATCGAATTTGAGAAAATGCAAACCCTTTAGATATCTCAAGTGGAGATCACTTCTTTTCAATTCTGAGATAAGGATAGGTAAGCAGATTTCTTGTTGTTATAGCATTAAATACTTCAATTTAATAATTTAGGATAACCACAAATAATTGGATAAAAGATTCTGTTTCTATAGGTAAGTACCTTTACAAGATCCTTTCTCAAAGGAATCGGCAAGAGGTACAATATGCTCCATAAAGAACCGCAGTGATGACCCAACTATATTTTTCTTTAGAATAGGCAGTAACCAAATATTTGAACAGGAATAATTTTTGGTACTGAGGGAAATTGGGAGCAATCCGAGTAATTTCTCTGGTCCCATGGCGGCAACAGCTGATCCAATGCAGTCCTGGAGCTGTAAAAATGAAGAAAGCAAGAATAATCATGGGAAACAGGCAAAGTAGGATATGAATGTCAAAATTGCTATAAACCTAACAAACAATGCAAAGAAACCAAAAGCAAACTTATGTAGGCACACGTAAGCAGGAAACAAAAGATAAAATGTAGATTACATATTGTCCACAATCAAGTTAAAAACAAAATAAGATTGTCTTTTTCTCCCATTTTCATGTTTACATTTTATTCAAAGCACTAGATTTACAAGTGGTCAGATTCCCAAATCAAATGACGTTCCCTAACAACCACATATGTCATATTGAAATCAAAATATGAGCAATTAGATTCCATACAACCTAACAGCGTTGGAACGCATCCCAACATGGAAAAAGAATAAAACTTGCACGTAGTTTGACTTGCTCATAGAAGATGCTAAATATCAAAAAAGTGCTCGCTGTTTGATATTTGAATTCCCACTCAGACAATCATTAGTTAGCATGAGAGAGAGGGAGAGTTCCATGAATAGTTGAATACTCACGTGTCTAGTTTCTGAACCACTGGCAGATGTAGCATTCATCACATCACCAAGTTTAAGAAGTATATGCTTCATAAAGATGGCTGATACCTCACCTAGAATGAAAAAGTATTTTGAAAGACCATTAGAAGTTAGACATAGACAGCATCCCAATATGCGGAGGAGAAATTGAAGATATAATACAAAGGTGAACAGTCCCCCAGAAATGGAATTTAACACTTAACAGGGAGCAAAAGTAGTTACACAGAAAATATGGAAATGAGAATATTCTTGTATTGCCACCTTATTCTAAGGAAAAAAATCCTTAATATCCACTTACCAAGTCTGAGGAATAGAAAAGCTACCACTGAAAAGAAGTGTTCACTAGGAATTTGAGATGAAGCACACAGCAAATTGTAGAATGTGGTGCAAGTAGTTTCTACTGCTTTGATCTCTGCATTGTCAGTTGCCGTATCTTCCATATCTTGGTTTTCTGTGTTCAACAAGCTTTTTCCATCAATGTGGTGGTTTATTAGTTCTCTAAGCATGCTGGAAGCCTGTAAAGCAACATCAGCCTCGGAAGACAGAAGACCTGATGCGAGCGTACAGAGAGTTAGTTTTGAATAATGTTTCTTCAGAGGAAATAAATGTGAATCAAATCAGTCATGTACAAGGTAGAACCTGCAAGACATTGCAATCTATAACACTTCTGAACATGTTTGAACATCATTGAAATGATAAATGACAAACATATATATGTAATGGTGTTGTAAAATACTTAATCAGTTTCATGCAGACAACACCGATTAGCTTCTCATTAATTCCTGCCACGCCAGGCACTCCCCAGATGGATGAATTCCTCTAATTAAATAAGAAATGCCCAAAACCAGCAATGCCAACATGTTATATGATGATAGATATATACAACAGATAAATTTAGGCACCAGGTCAGAAAACAAGTGCAACTGTCAACCAAATAGAAAAGCTTGCAAAAGAAGAAATAAAATAATCTAAAATATAGAAAGCATACCTGCTAAGGATTCCATTAGCATAGGGAAATAGGTGGTCCATTCATTTATAGCACCATCATGAAGTTTGCCTAACACAGTTTTAGCTAAAGTTGCGGCAAACAATACACTATCAACTGGATTCTTTTCTTCTGAAGATATAAAGAAAACCAATGACCTGAAGATGTCTTCAGCATTAGATGTTATAACTTCAGTCCCTGAAGTTTCAAATATAGCCGAAATAACATCAAAGACATGTCTTGTCAACACTGAGAACTGGGAACTCAATATCTTTAATAATTGTGAAAGCATTCTCATGCGGACTTTGGGAGAGAGATGTGGAACAACATGCTTTATCACATTCAGCAAATGAAGAACTTCTTGATGTTCAGGCCTTGACATTGGCATTGCTTGGTTTTTAGATCCATCAACAATTCCGGAAGAGGTCATTTCTATAGCCAATGGCATGTGATCTTTGAGCAGCAAGTATATTGATTTACTTGCCTTCTTCAAGATACCAGAGGATTCGAACGACTTGAAAACTGTCAAGAGACAATCTTGAGCACATTTCCTCACCTGAAACAAGTAAACAAATCGGTAAAAGGTCAAGACTTGACAATGATTGCCCAGGAAAATTTATAACATGTCCAACCCAAAAAACCAAACTCAGGCTTAATTTTAAACCAACATTAGAAATTGACCGAATTACTACGTATGCTTCTGTTTCACATTATCAATGGCACGAATACAATAGAGACTATGTATCAGGTCAGTTGTCAGTCCTTAAATACTACTGTACAGGATCAAAGTACTAATCAGATAGTGGACAAGTTAAATTAATTAGCTCCAACTTAACACAACCCAGCTAGAATGTAATGCTAATAATCAGTTAACACATCTATCGAGCATGTAACTTTATCCCAATTCCCATGCAATTGAAAATTCCATGGGCCACTTATATGTTTATCCTGCATTCAAATGAACTACAAAACTATCGTGCATTGCAAACTCCCTAGGTCGCTTATTGCCCATAACCACGCTCTATATTTATCCTGCATTAAAAATGAATTACAGAGCTCCGTACAACTTTGTACTGTCGAGAAATACAGTTCACAAACCTTCGGCCGCTTATCAAGGGAAAACTTCACAAGCCACTCGAACCCTAAAGCAACCGAGTCCCATTCTTTCAAATCACAGAATTCCGCAACCAAAACACCCACACACTTCACTACAGCCCTAACACCCGAAGTTCCCAAACTACCCGCATTCTCCTCCACTGTTCTAACCAAAACCCTGACAGCCTCCCCCGCTTTCTCCGGCTTTATTTCGCCTCCACCAACCAACGGAAGCACTATGGAAAGGAAAGACGTCAGCGCACCAAGCGCATTGGAGTCCAGCATCGTTGAATTGGAAAGAGAAGTGATGGTAGCCGCGAAGTAGGATATGGGAGTGAGAGGAAGGGAAGAGGACTGAATGATGGAGCGTGTGGCGGCGGCGGTGGCGCATAGGTGGCGGTGCTGCGCGGCTGAGGAGCGGGAATATCGGGTTAGAAGTTGTTGGCATATGTCAGCGTTTGCAGTGAAGGACTGCGTAGCTTCTGCGGCGTCCTCGTCCATTACGTTGGTAGGGTTTGATACGGCCCCGGCGCGGTGGCGGAGAATAGAAGGTGAAATATAGGGTTTTAGGAATTGTGTTGAAGGGTTTTGGGGGAGCGTTCAAAAGAATTGCAATTTATAAGCACCCGTTATTATTTAATTAATTTGCTAAAGAAAAAACAATTATTTATGTAAATTAATCTCCCATTGTTCACTTTTTATATTCTAATAATTTATTGGGATATGTAATAGATCCACATCAATCAATCTGATGCGCACTTAATTTCAATAACAGCAAAATCATGGGATAATTTTCACAAAAATTCTAAAATTATTAAGATTTAATCCTACAAAATAAATATTAGCACTTCAATCAAAGAGAATAATAGTTAAAAGAGAAGGTGAAGAAAATCGGGCCGAATTACTAAAAGTATGCTAAAAATAACTTAAAAAATGAGAGTTTAAGTGTGATGATTTGTATTGCTAAATAACTACACCATGCATCAATCTATGAAAATTCATAGAGCAAGCTCCGAGGGTCAGTTGCGGAATATCTGGTGTGGTAAGCTTTGTAACAAAAAAGAAATAATCATGTTATTTGGACTTATTTAGATGCAGATATGACCATTTGATCAAACATTGTCCATCTGCTTGGTATATAGGGATGGAATTACTTGCTGACTAAAGAGTCAATTTCAGCCGAGCATTGGAGTTAATTATTTGCTTAAATGGGCTTTTTTCTTGGAGCTAAATACAATTTACCCCTCTGTATTAATGAAAAAAAGAAGAAAAAAAATCCATGTAAAAAACAAAGAACAATTTACCCCCGATGACACTAAAAAACGATGCAAATTACCAGCCCTGGTAATTGCATCATTATTTAAATCATGGGGAGTAAATTTCACTTTTTTTTTTTCATATGGACTTTTTTTACACTTTTTTATTACATACAGAGGATAACTTGCATTTAACTCTTCTTCTTGAGACCCCCATATTAATAGAGATATTGTAGCTTTGTGATGTAAAGGGTTCGGCTCATGGGCTGGTCAAGCTATGTCTGTTGGGCCGTTGGGCTAAAGCCTCCCGCCTTGGGCTTGGGTTTTTAAGGTAAACATTTGAGAGGCATCACAAATACATAATAAATACTAGTAGTTTAAGGCACAATCTATGCGCGTGCATAATTTTTTTAATATTTTTTTTACTATTTAGTAAGTATATACAAAATAAAATTAGTATTATATTTATAATAAAGTGATAAAACATTAACAAAAATAATGATATAAGATAGCTAGAGATGAGAAAAATATACATGAAAAAAAACTACCAAAAGATTATGGGAAAGTGGGAAGTTGGATAAATAAAATAAAATTAAAATTAAATAATAAAACAATATAAAATGACAGGCCAAAAAAATTAAAAATTTAAGACACCAAAAGGCCCTCTCCTTTAATAATAAAGTATAGATAAGTCCTAAATCCTAAATTTATGTAGATTTATTAAAATTAAGGATAATTTTACACTCTCTTTTCTTGAAATTCGGCATAATTACACGTAAAACATTATAGTTTGAAAAATACATATAATACTCTTGAGGTTTGCTTATATCCAATAAATAACTTCACGGTAGTTAAATTAATAAAATTTATTGATATTAACATAAAAACTGGATAAAAAACTATATTTACCTTCAATTGACTTATTATTAATTTTTTACAGGTCAAATAATTGTTTTGACATATTTTCATTATTTGTCCTAAAATAAGTTAGTAATAGTCAACTGGCAGTAAATATCAATTTTGTCCAATTTTTTTATGACCAATAGATAGATCTATTTATTAAAAAAAACAAATCTCAAGATTATTAGATGTAATTTTCAATCCATAAAGAATTTGTGTATCATTATGAGAGAAGAAATATAATTATACCTTAAATTTAATATGAACTTATAATACTTTGCAATATATTATTTTCATAGAGGTAAATATTTAACTTAGAATCACTATTATTTCTCCCCCACAGCATAATACTTATCCGTATCATTAAAAAAAAAAGACAAGAATGATCCCATCATTGAAAATTTTGGAGAGAAAAGGAAGTAATAATAAATGAAAATAAAAATAAAAATAAAATGAAAGGCATGATCACACAATTTCAAATAAATTAAATATATATATATATGTCATTCCAATTGTAACAAAGAACCCAAACCACTTAGTTGCAAGGCCCAAATGAATTGGTAAAGTCCAGCCCACTAATACATGGGCCTCAAACACCAAAATTAATACAAATGGGCTTTTTTCCCGGGCATGTCCCAAACCAAAATCAAATTGGAGAAGCTTATAAAACTTCGAAACTAATTAAATTTCAAAAGGCAAAATTACTAATGTAATGTGTATAGAAAAAAAAAAATTGAACTTTTCTGGTCACGTCCCAATTATATATGTCTCCTGCACTTTTTCTTTCTTGATAGTTTGCTCCACATAAAATTTAAATACTATCCTTTTTTTATATATATATAATTGATCGGTTTCTTTATACTCAAAATTTTAGCATCGTTTATATTTTCAATAACTATATATGTATATAATCGAACGTTTAATAATATATATATATATATATATATATATATATATATATATATATATATATTGTCGTCACGTCGCTTTTGTTGATTTATTTAAGATTGTCTTTTAGATCCTATAATTTATAAATTCGATATTTTGTGATATTTTTATAGAAAATATTTGATGGACGTGAAGTATATTATAGTAAAAGTTATAGAAATAAAAAATGCGACATAAATATGTAATAGAGGATATGAATAGTATATTTGTTTAGGTTCTACCGACAGAAACGAGGTGTTTGTTTTGCTCAATTATAACATGAGTAGATATGTAAGAAGGTGAAGTGAAGTCCATGCATGGTGGGGTTGTACGTAGGAGGAAGAAGGTACGAAGACGTTGTCCTTCCATTACAGAACAATCAAACCCTACTAAGAAAACTGCAATAATTCAAGATCTTTGCATATGGGGCCCACTGCCTTTATTACATGGTTACGACTTGTACATCACTTTCCTCTCTATATCAAATCTCTAAACAAATACACAAGACTTGGACGTTTGGATATTTATATAATAATAATATGGGTGTTTCATTGAAGTTTGGTATAATTAAAAAAAAAAGAAGTTATAGTTATTTGAAAAATTATAAACACTCCCCTAATTTTAACGTTCATCTAACAACAAATCAATTTCTATTAACTTTGGTTAGATTTTCATCTGATTTTTGCTGTAAGCTGTCCGAAATACCCTTTTGGAATTATAATGTTATATACTTTTTAGATTTTTGTAAAAAGTATTTTTATGGATTAATATGCTCTCAAAATGATTTACTTTATCCACCCTTGAGTTTTTGTCATTTTTTCAAACGCTTTTTATCGAAGAGAAAAAAAAATAAAAATCAGCAAGGGTATAATAGTCACTGCCTAGGTGCTGCATAATTATTTTTCATATGAAGGAAATTTTTATATTTTTTCATATAATGAGAGAATACCGTAATTATGTTAAATTACGAGGGCAAATTTTTTTTTTTAAAGACCTTATAAGATCTCAAAATAAGATGTTTTGAATCTTATAAGTTCTTTTTTTTTAGAGTTAAATTTTGTAATTTTTTTTATAAGATATTATAAGCTATATAAAATTATTATGTCAAAAGATAAAAAGACCCCTATTCATATTCTCTCTCTCTCTCTCTCTCACACACACACACACTTTCTCTCTCTAGGATTTCAAAAATATTTTTTACTATATAATTTTTCTAACATTCCAAAAAGAAAAAATACTTCATTGTTTAATAATAAATTATTATAGTTAAATAAAAATAAGATTGATATTGAATTATATTTACTAAAAAATATAAATTTAAGACAATATAAATTATCCAACTGCAATAATCATTGCATTAACAAAAAAAATATCTATTATATATCTATACCAATATTCGATAGCATGAATGTACATATTATTTTTACTCAAAAATTTAGGTAATAATTCATCATTTTTTTTGTGTTATTGTAGAAATAACAACTTGTTTTATTCTGATGGTATACATGTTCATTTTAGTCATTTTACCAATTTAAAACCTTATTATGCAAACACCCTAACATAATAAGCTTTAACATCTTGTTTTACCCAAACACTTTAAGAGCTTATTTTTAGAATAAGATCCAGCATTTTATAAGCTACTGAAACACCTTATAAGATGTAGAAGATTTTAAAAAGTTTAGGCAAACACCCTCAAGTCCCATATCACAAAGTTGAATTCTTGTGCAGAATTATTGAAATATTTTGTTGATTATATTCTTTTTTTAGCTATATAAACTACCGACGAAATAAGTATGGTTTATTATGATTGTTCAAATATATGATATATTAGCAAATAAACACAAAATAGAATGTTGATCGTGATATGTTAGAGGTAGCACTAAAATAACAAAAATACCCCTAGTAAAGGTAAAACACCCATATAGGGTGAAGATCCACACACTTTTTATCGATCCGATTCGAAGTCGATACCATTTGATCACTTTACCTTGGAGATCTCGAGATCGTGCCACATGAAATTATAGTATAAGCATTTGAATCTATAAATACTCACACGATCATTTTAGGAGTACGTTATTTTATTACTCTTATATCAGCTCATAAGCTTTCGTTCCGATCGTTCAAACTGACTTAACTATCGAAATGTATAGCCATAAGGGTAGATCAAGAGCAAGACATGCTTAGAATGTTGGCACATGTTTCATGAAGAATTTCAACTTTTCCTTAGTCAAATCCACAAAACATGTCACATGAACATGATACTACATTAGTCCAAGGTTAATGATAACTCAGCCTCTCTTTTCTATCTTTACCGCATATGTTGGGAGAAATATGCTCGCACTAAAAGTCTTTGCAGCATTATGGATACCCCCATGTTAGGTTTGTGTGATTATTAATTTATATATATCAATGCACCCTAATAATTAGTTATCTGTACATTATATTTAAGTTTGGTAGATGAAAATTTATTGTCGTTCAAATAATGTCGTGTTTTGGTGTACTGTATTTGTCAATTTAAGTACTTTGTTTGGCTAAAATGCATAAAACCCCCTGTGTTTTAAAAAAGTCCGCTGAATACCCCTCTGTTTTAAAAATAGGCTAAAAGCCCCCTGTGTTTTTTAAATATAACTCAATCGCCCCTTTCCGTTAAATGTAACTAACGGCGTTAACTTTTTTATAAAATGACCGTTATACTCTTATTTAATATATATTACTTCTTATTTTAGTAACCGTTGGATTTTTTTGATCAAATAATGATTAGATCTAATGAATCAATCTCAACCGTTAGATTTCAAAAAAAATTTGGATTCAACTAATTATTTAATTTATATTATATATAAATAATTTAAATTATAAAAAAATTATTTTTATTAAAAAAAAAAAAAATTCTACCCAACCCCCACGCCCACCCCTGCTACCTACCCTCCCAATCTCCCCACCCCGCCGTCCACCCCACCTCGCCACCCACCCCGCCGCCTGCCCCTCCCCGCCTCCTCCCCCGCCTCCCCCTGCCCGCCTTACCCCGCTGGGGCGACGGCCGTCGCCCCAAAATCTGGGCGACGTTGCGCGTCGCCCAGATCTGATCTGGGCGACGACGACGTCGCCCAGATAATGACGAAGGGCGACGGCGCCCTACTGTACGAGGACGACCGCCGCCCCCAATTTTTTTTTAATTTTTAGAATTAATTTAAATTTAATAAAATATTTTAGTTAATTAAATAATATTTATATTTAAATATAATTAATTAAGAATAATTATTATTGTATTTAAATTTATTTAATATATATTTTACTTAATTAAAAAGAATTTAAACATATAATTAATTAAGAATAAATTTTTTAATTTTAAAATAACTAAAACATCATATTAATTATAAAAGTAATTCATTGAAATATGTTTAAATATAATTAAAGGAAAGTTTTAATTTTTAGTTTTAATAATTATAATAATTATTTTAAATTTAAGTATAAATTTATATAAATATTTTAATTAAATAATAATTTAAATTAGTAATATTATATTATTTTTATAATTATTAATATTTGTATTTTTAGAGGATAGAAAAATGCAAAAAAAATTAAATTTAAAAGTCATTTTGACTATAGTAATTTTAGATACAATATAAGGGTATTTTAGTCAATTAAAGACTATAAAATGTCAAAATCCGCAAAAAATCAAGCCCAAACGCACTTCAGGCGCGTGTATCTCACCTTCCGTTAATTTCTAACAGAATAGGGGTTTTTTGCTGAGTTTATTAAAACACAGGGGGGTTTTTAGCTATTTTTAAAATATAGGGGGGCTTTTAGCTTTTTCAACAAAACACAGGGGGGTAAAATGCATTTTAGCCACTTTGTTTTTGTTAAAATTTTGTAATGTTGTTCTAAACAGACGTGTTAAAAGAAAAGAAAATCTTCAAACTTTTATGATGTCTTAAGTCTTTCTTCTTCATCGATTGAGGATGATAGTTGTTTTTTTGTGAATTATAATAAAAGATTATCCATCAACTATTTATACTAGAGCATTCTAAATTATAAATCTATTCATATTTATTTTTTTAGGGCCAGACTAGTGCTCGAACTCCGGATCCCCCACGTTCACACAAAGGGGCATGAGTATACTATGTTGAGCCAATCTTCACATCCAACGCTACGCGATTTGACGATAGAAAAAGTGAAGTTTATCGTCACTATATTGATTGGCCTAGAAAAACCTAAAACTCCTCGAGAATAAAGAGATCACCAGACATTCATCCTCGTATACTCAATAAAAGATCTTCTATTACACATTCGTGGAGAACATACTGATGTCACATCCACACGTGTATTATATGCAATCATACTTTTTAGGGTAAATTACATCTACCTCCCTTGAAGTTTGTCATAATTACGAATACCCCCTCGTTGTTTGAAAAATTACAAATACCCCCCTAATTTTAACGACCATCTAACAATTACCCCAATCCATCCATTTTTTATAGTGAACTGACCAAAATACCCTTATTAATTAAAAATTATAATTTTATTTACTTTTTTTTTAAAATATTTTTCTTATCGACTAAGGGATAATTTTTTTTATAATTTTTAAAAATTTTTTATCCATCCCATTCAATATTTTTATAAGATTTTAATTTTTAAAAAAAAATAAAAAAATACAGTAAGGGCAAAGTTGACATTTATATACCTCAATCCAAGGATTACATAATTTTATCAAACATCAGGGAGTATTTATAATTTTTCAAACAACGAGGGGGTATTTGTAATTATGCCAAACCTCAGGGGAGGTGGTTGTAATTTACCCTACTTTTTATTTATGATTTAATTTAATTTAATTTTTGTTATTATTATTTTTTAAAAAAGACTCGTATCAATTACTCATTGTTGTTACACCGATATGCAACGTAAAAATGTCTTAAAAGATCCACACCTTATATACTCGAGTAGGTTTGCAAATTACAATTTATATTAAAATAATAATAATGTCATAAATTAAAATGAGAGCAGCAGTACTTGAACTACCAATCAGCTAAAAACAAACATTATTTGATCATATCATTTAATTTTATAATAAATGATTCCCTAAGAAGTACTTTGCAAATTCTAGTCAATAGTACATAGTTAAAATTTAAAATTGGAAACGAGGAAGTACAATTGTTTTCAGCATGGCCCATTAAAATTCAGCAGGGAGGGGAAAGGCCCAAAAGCAGTAGGCAAAATTATAAGTGTGTGCGTGTGTTTCCTCCTCACGCATAAACAGGTTGTACCTTTTGCCCCAATTGCATTATTCTGGATCTGGAGTCCTGCCCACCACCCACCTACCGCCTACCACCGACGCTGCAAAATGCAAATACACCACCCCAATTTCATATTACAGCTCGATCCGCTCAAGGCATTTATTTTTCACAGGCGCTTGTCGACTTTTTCCATTAATTCCTTTTTCTTTTAATTTTAATTTTAATTTTTTAAGTGGAGAAAAAATCTTTTTTTTTTTTTTTTTTTGGGATGTGTTATTTTTCAATTTGTTTTCCTCTGAGGATGGAAGTTCTTCAAAATATTGAAATGTCATAATAATAATAATAATTTTTTAAATTAATATTTATTATAGCATTTTGTTAAACAACCACTACGCTCCTCTCAATTGCAAACAATTTGCGTAATATATATATTTTTTAATAAATGAATGGCAATGAAATTCAAACTTAAAATTTCTTAATTGATCGAGCTCTGGTACCATGTGAAAAGACCGCATAATTTAAAAAAATTAAGTTACTAAAAAAGAAAATTATTTTATTAATATCTTAACATAGTTTATCTTGTAAAGTATATTTATATCAAATCTTGATGTCTTTTCTTTAAATAAAAGATTTAGTTTGAAAATGGCATTGAAATAAAAAAAAGTTGTATGTAGAATGAGAAAGTGAAATAGTTTTAGATTATTTTTATAGAGTATATAGGTAACTTTCATGTGTAAAGTGATTTATCCTATAACATCTTTATTCAAATTATGTATAATCAAATTAAATATATATAATAAGTATAATATATTTATTATGTAATTAATTATTTTTTAAATTATACATAAATATTATAATAATATATTGCAATTATCATATAATTAATTTAAATTTAATTAACCTCGATTTGAATTAAAATATCCCAATTTACCCTTTACACTATCAATGTAAAATTTATTAAATATTAGACTAGTTATAACCCAAGTCAAATCACTAAAAGCACTTTATTCCCATTCCCACTTTCTCTTTAAGAAAAGTTCCCACTCTGAGAAAATTGCAGTTTAGGTCCAAAAATAAGGATTATTTGTAATATTAATCACATATTTTTTTAAGTAGTTAATATTAATACCATATTTAAAAAAAAAAGTTCCAAAGTTAGTTCCACCTATAAAAAATTTACAACGTTTAAGATTAATTTTGGGATTAGTTTTACAATATTTTTATTTTTTAAAATGTGAAACTAAATCTGTAACATTTTTCTAAAATATAAGACTGATATTGTAATGACGGAATAAATTTTACAATATTTCCATAAAGTATAAGATTAATATTTAATTATTTTGAAAATATGAGAGTAAATATTAGTAATATTTCTATATTTTAGGATGGAAATTGCAATTTTCTCTCTCCCTCCCCTCCGCCTTTCTTATTAACATAAGATAGAATAGAAGATGAACAAGAACAGTACCACTTCTTAATTACCACGGAAGTTGTTTGATATACAAACTTCACCTCCGTTCATATGTGTGCAAATAAATATATGTTAGATTGTAGAGAGAGAGTGAGAGAGAGAAAAGGCAAGCTACTGAAGAGAGAGAAGAAGAAGAAGGAGGAGGAGGTGGAGCCGTTCAGAAAGCGAAGCTCATCAGAGACTAGAGAAGAATCCTAAGTACTAAAGATTGTATCTTTTTCGTCTCTGTGTGCTTGTGAGTGTGTGTGTTTGTGTGCAAGAGTGAGAGAGAGAGAGAGATGGGAATGGGATTCACAGCCAAGAGCAAAAGCAGCGGCGGCGGCGGCGATGGGTGGGGAACGGGATTCCTCTTAGTTTTCTTCCCTGAGGAAGACCATCAGCACCAAACCAGCACCAAAAAGCCTAACAATTTCAGTCTCTCGTCTTCACCTCTCAAGCGTACAAATTCAACCAATCTCCTCCACAAAGCCCAATCCACAATCTCCATTTGCTTGCTTCTCCTCTTCACCACCCTTCTCCTCTTCACGCTCTCCACTCTGCCCTCCTCCACCACCGCCGCCCGCCTCTACGCTGTCCCCAGACGCCAGCTCTCTTCCAGACCCCAAGAATTTTCCCCTTCACCTTCGAATTTGTCGCACGCATTGCAAGGAATGGGGACTCTGTACAGAAGAGGCACCAGAGCAATGAGCGACCTCGTTGTGGCTCATGCACTTGAGTCTCTCTCTCTACACGAGTTGAAGCTTTTCCTCAGACTCTTTTACCGGTCTAGCCTCGCTTCAAGATCCGATCTTCTCTTCATTTTCCCATCAAAAACCGCTGATTTTGATAATGCGATTCTTCAAGAGAACGACTCCTTCTTGAAGCTCCTATCCGAGTACAGTGAGAAATCGGGTAACGCTTCTCATTCTCCGGATGGTTTTGACCCGACCCAGTTCGTGAAGGCGAGTAAGAAAGAGAAAGAAAGCGGGGAACCAATCTGGCGCAGACGAATTCGAGCCAATCTCAGCGAGGACGATGGAGCTGAGTCCACTTGTCCGAGTTACGGCTCGGTGGTGGGTTTCGATGTGGAGGAGCTTGACCCGGAGAATTCTTTGTCCGGGTTCTTGGATCATGTTCCGATGAGTTTGAGAAGATGGGCTTGTTACCCGATGTTATTGGGTCGGGTCAGAAGAAATTTTAAGCACGTAATGTTAGTGGACTTAAAGGAAATATTGCTTCTCGGTGATCCACTCGGTCGGGTCAGGAGTCAGAGCCCCGAGTCAGTCCTGGTCACCCAATCAACGACGTCTGTCAAGCATGGGAAGAGAAACTCGGATAAAACTCAACCGACCCGGCAAAAGACAGTCCACCCGGGTATTATAATGGGCGGGTCAAGAGGGGTTCGGAGATTATCAAACGCGATGCTGACGGATATCGTCCGAGCATCCATGCAGCACAAGAAGAGGAATGCGGTTAGCGAGTCGAGTCTTTTCAACCAACTCGTTGGGAACGACTTCGTACTAAAGAATGTGAACTTGATCGTGGCGTCGGGTGAGACGGTACCCGACTTGAACTCGGTGGGCGGGTCGAACTCAAAATCGGGTCGTAATTTGTTCACCAAGAACCACATGGTGATTAGGCGGGGCAATAGTAATTTGGATGTGAAGTCAATGGTAATGAGGCATATATGTTCATTCCCTATAGATTCTACAGTTTATAGTGATTGCTAGAAGTGAAAGAATAATAGTGATTCTGAAAAAGGTATTAAAGTAATTTTCGTTGGTTTTATAGGATTTGACGATTTGTTCATACCACAGTTGTAATAAAAACAACAAAGTTTTGGTTATATTACTTGCCAAATTCTTCTCTTTTTGTTTGTTTACTTTGTTAAATTCAAACTTTGCTTTGATCTTGAAATAATTAGAGATGTATGCACGAAAAATTTTATTTAAATTATATTTTTTAAATCCGAACTATGTCTATTAATTTTATCAATTTTTTTTTGGATAAATTATCATCTAAACTTTAAAAATATAATTGTCAAGTATGATTATTTTTTTAATCAATATTTATATTAAAAAACATAACACACCGCACGTGAGATATTTAAAGACAATATGGATTTTTTTTTGCAAATATTAGTGGAAATTTCTTATCCACTCGTAATTATATTGTAAGTGTTATTATATTTAAATTAAAAATAAATTACATGGTAATATAAATATACTCACTATATACATAATTAATTTAATTTTTTTTTGGATGTACTCAAATTGATTTTTTTTCTATTTTATAATTTGTTTGATCTATGTAGGAAACGGGGAGATGTTTATAAGTTTTTTTTTAAATAAAAATAAAAAGTTGAAAATGATGAACCCACCTAATAATTCTGCATAGTTATAAATATTTGATCTGAGTAATAGATACTATTTAAATTTGAACTCATCAGTATACGTCTCACTTTATGTTAGTTTATTATTATAATTTATTTTATTATTTTTAATAATATTAATGTATTTATTGAATGCAGGTACATAATTATATAATTTTTAAGGAAAAATCAAGTTATTGTGAGTGTACTTTTGTTAAATAATTTGTGTTTAAATAAAAATATATATTATTTTGGTATGTGAGTTTATAGTGATTTCCAATTTATTTAGATGAAGAAAAGGTAAAGTTTTCTTCTTGTTTTATATTTCTAAACCAAAAAATAACAGTAGAAATTGCCAAGAAATGGAGATCAGTTTGTGTCAGTAGCCAACTGTCATCTTGAATAACTGACAGTCAAATCAAGTCCGCGATTACCGAAGGTCTATCAGTGGCAAAATTGGTTCTTCCACATGTGCTGCCTGTGAGCTTTCACAGAGCATTCATTACCGCCTGTCACCAGTTATTTGCCATGCACCTCTGATTCCTAGTAAAAGACATAATAAATATGTATTTTTATATCGACAGATCTATTTATTTTCTTTTTATATTTTACATAACTATAAAATTCATATTATTTATACGTTTATTAAAAAAATTTATAAGACGTATGTATAAAATACAATATAAAATTAATGATATAGACAAGCGTCTCACTTTAGTTGCAGACAAGGAGTTTGAGTGACTAATAAACCCCAAGTCCTCATCTCCCTAACAAGGTGTATTTTCAAAACAAACCCGTGAGGCTCATATGAAGCTGAGGCGGACAATATCCCGCGCAACGGAGCACCGATCGAATCGCAAGATGCATAAAAAAACATTTAATTTTTTTTTTTTTTTTTGTATACATTTGAAAGAATTTCAGTATTAATTAATCCCTAACATTTTTATTGTTTGGGTAATATTTTTCAACTATTTTGAAATATTATTTTTTAAGAATTAATTTAATCAACTTATATTGAAATTATTTTGATATAAAAAATAATAATAAATAATTAAAGTTGTTGATAGTAATAAATAAAAGTTGTAAGTATATGATATTGAGATAGGCGCATAAGTCACGGAGGTAATGTGAAGCAACTATGCGTAGGGAGGCGCGCCCCAAAGAGAGAGAGCGCATTCATTCAATCCACGTGCTGCTTTCCTTACGCGTTTCTTCCCTTTCAACTCCTCGTGACAATTATACCCTCTCTTACTTTTTCCTTTCCTCAACCCTACAATTTTTACCATTAGTTTAGGTGATGTCGTAAAATAACGAAATTGACTAAATTTATATTACGGGAGCCTGTCGTCTATGAAAAATTGTGATTCAATACTTGAGGATGAACACTGAATTAAGAACGTAAAACGAGAATGGAGGCCTAGGAGAGCTTGAAGGAATTTTTAGCAAGAACCCTAGTGTGAAGCATGTCGAATTACATTCTTATGATACAAATATAGTCGATCTCGCTTTTTGGTAATATAATTAGATAAAATTATATTTTTTTTGTGATAGGACAGTGAGGTTCGTACTTTTGATTTCACATTATTAAAAAATATTGCAGATATAGTCTAATGCACTGGTTATATGGAATGAAATATGTTAGGATTTAGGACCACATCCACAATATTTTATAATCTTGTGAGATGAAAATAGTAATCCATAAAGTATGGAATCAAAAGTGTAATATTTTTTTTTTATAGGACCAAAAATACTTTGTCATTAATTTACCCTTCGTTTTATGTTTGCTGATTGAGGTAAGCAAACCCTGGTTAGTAGTTAGCTTCATACTCAAGGCAACTAGGTCAAGGGGAAAAAATAAAATAAAATAAGGATTACCAAATTGAATTTTTTTTTTAAAAAAAAAATTGAAACAATTCTAGTTTGTGTATATATGGACAATGAAAAATCGTATAGAAAGATATAGATATAATTACACCAGTACCTTTTTGGCTTCTTTTGAAATTTGATATAACATATATATATATATATAATATATATATATATATGTGTGTGTGTGTTATATCAAATTTCAAAAGAAGCCAAAAAGGTTATATTTTTTCAATTTGAAAAAATACATTTAGTGTTCATGATGTTTGTTTTCGTTCAATAAATAGATATCCCAATTAGTAAAAATTTAAGAAAATTATCGATATTAGCAAAAAATATTAAATAAAATTTCATATTTACTCCTAATTGACGTATTACTGACTTATTGCAAGATCAACAAATCCTATTTGGTCAAACTATTCTTATAAAGCTGAGAATGTACCACATCACATGTATTAATGCGTGAAAAGATGCATTTATTTAATCAATAAACCTATTCATTTGATGATGCGCAAATGAATTTTGAAATTAATATAAGTCGATGTCATAATTTTACATTAATAGATAATTTATGCAACAAGTGCTAGTTTTATATGAAAAGTTACTAAGACTCGACTGATTAATTATTATTTTTTAATTTACTCACTTATCTTGAAATGTACATCGTACAAATAAATCAAAGTCGAAATGCAATTGAATTATCATTTTTATGAATAGTTTAAGTTGACCAATAAAAATAAATAATGTTAGCTTACATTCTAATCAAATTCAAATCAAACTTTCCCTCCTAAACAAAAATAAATAAATTAATAAAGACTTTGAGTAGGAAAAGTTCACAAATTGTGGTATTAATTTGCAAGTCCCAATTCTGATATTGGGCAGTTTTTTAAGGCTGACAAAAAGTGGGAGTGTTGTTGATTGACTTTCACTTCATGCTGTTTTAATGCATTGGCAGACAAGTTGGGCTTTCTTTGAGATTAGTGAAAGGAATTATCCCAGAAAATCTACTCATGTTCTTCCTAATTACTATTAATTAATAATTAATCATGCGCAATTTATGCTAAGTTTAATATTAATTGTTTAAGTTGGGAAATTTTCACTGTGGTGGGTACTTAGGTTTTGCCAACCCCCCATTTCATAGAAGCTTCCCTCCTTTTACCTCTTTACAAGAAAAATTATATTTAACCCCCTTAATTATGGTTTATTTATACAAATCATCTCCATATTATATATTTACAAAAATCATCCAAGAAAGCTCAACAATATAGAATAGTTTATATAATGATGTTGATATTTTCGGGAGTGTATATGTAATTTTTTAAAAAGTAAGGGTGGTTGTAATGACTTTTTTTTTAATGAGTGTATGTGTAATTGTTAAAAAGACAGTGGTAATTTATGTAAATGAACTATATATTAGGAGTGTAAATATAATTATCTTTAAAAAAACACATGAGGACTATACGATAACCGTATGACCAGTATTTATGATTTAAATTGAATATTAGTATATAATACACATTCTTTGCCTATTTTATATATAAAAAAATATGGGTGATTGAATTGAATTCGTTTACTCACTTGAAATGTACTAGCATGGGATCTGGATTTGAAAGGAGAAAATCTTTAGATTTATTGGGATGATGGCTAACTGTAATCTTTTAATACTTAAATTATTATGAGTTTGAGTTATTTAGATAGTCGACAGATATATTTTACCATCAATTGTAACAAACTTATATTTTTCCCAATGTTTCAACATTTTTCCCTGCATAAATTAGAATTATATTTCTGATAATATATATTGCTAGGGATGCTCTCCATATGTAAGAGCATCATGATTGGCTTTTCATCACACATTCAGCCATTGTAAGAAGACAAAGCCACCGACTGAAATAATGAATTCCACGTGTCCTAATCTGATTCATAGACTCCATTCTAATTTATTTATTTATTTATTTTTTTAAAAAGAAAAAAATAATAATGTGGAAGTGAAAGTGTGTATGCATATAATGATGATGAGAAAGTGCCCCCCAAATTGTGGGGGACAATGGTTGATGAGAAAGAGAGATTGGGATCCTAAGCCTTTGATGAGTGGACTTTAGAAGAAGATAACCCATATATATTCCTTGTTGGATGAGATAACGCAGAACTATGAACGTATATTTGAAGAATACTCACACGTGTGTTGGTGTGTGTGTGAGAGAGAGTGACAATGTTATATGTATTTTTATGTGCAAACACACAATTATAGATATGTACAAGAAACATACACATACAAACATGTGTGTGTGTCATATGTATATATTTCTATGTGTGAATGTAGAATTATGAACGTATACATATACAAGAAGCATACACACATAAATGTGTGTGTGTGTGTAAGAGGGGGGGGGGGGGGGGGTTTGAAAATTTCTTTTGTATGAGCACAAAATCTTGGGAGGCAATGGTTGGATAGAGACCATAAGCTCAAAGGGTGCATATTGGGTCCTCCCCCCCCACCCATAGCTACCTATAATATAATAATAATAATAATAATAATAATAATAATAATAATAATAATAATAATAATAGTGTATCTATTAAGACAAACTTACCATTGACATTGCCACCTCCCATTACAATCATATCATGTGGACAACCATTGCAATTTCACTACTTGTACCTATCCACACTTTTATTTCAACAATTCTACATAGCTTATTATGGCATGGGCGTTAATGGTCAGGGTATGATCCTATCTAAATTCATAAAAGAAAATATAAATTGAGTTTGAGTAGGATTTCTACCCATTAATATTTATGAGTTTATATACTTAATTTGGATCTAAAGATATATTTTTTCCCCTCAATTCTATTGATTATTATTTATCAATCGATCTATTAGGGGTGTTCAATTTTTCGGTTAACTGAACGGAAACTGACTAAATTGAAAACTCAATTCGATTTTGGTTATTTTTTTAGATTTTGATTATTCAATTTGATTTTATTTTTTTATGCAAATTAACCAAACCTAACCGAACACTGAGTTTAAAATATTATATATATATATATATAAATATAATTCAAATATAATACAAAATAGATATAATTATATTTACACCCCCTCATTTATTGTTATTTTATACAAACTACTCATGCCTTTTCAAAAAATGACATAAAACCACCCCTAAGGGCCTTCAAAATTCTAAAATATCCCATTGACTTAGTCAAACTTTAATTTATTTTTTTAACAACAAAAATACCCTCAGGGTGTTTTGTAATTACCAAAAGATAAAGGGAGTGCCAAAGTAATGTTTATAGGAATGAATAATATGACCCCATATACATTTTTATTATTAATTATAATTTTAATTATTTTATTTTTTTATTGAAGCTATATATAAATTTACACATCTTAATAGACATTAATTTATTTAATTAGTATATTAATAAAAATTAGTTACTAGCTTATAAATTTAAATTAAAAATTATCACATTTGTATAAATTATTTTAAATTATTAAAATTTAAAAATTACATATCCTCTATTTTTATTTATAATTAAATTTAATAAATTATAATTTAAAATTAGGCAGTTTATATAAATTATATAATAATTAGTAAAATAAATAATTTATTTATTAAAAGATATTGTCAATCATTAATTATTTTTTTAAAAATTATTTTTTCTTCACAATCTATCGCCATGCCCACCCTCAACTCTTGCCTGTGCCCTCTTTTCCACCACCCCAAGTCAATAACGCATTTTGAGATTTTAAATGCTGCTAGTGTGGTTTCTATAATTTTTAATGGAATGGGTAGGGTCTGGGTATAAAATAACTTTTTGATTTTGGGTCTGGATTTGGGTAGGGTTTTACCCTATTTATTAACAGGTCTACTACTATTTTTATTATCTCGTTTGACAGATTGTGGAACGTGCATGAAAATTAAAAATATATAAAAAAAGATGTAATAAAGTCCTTTCACTTACATATAAATTCTTGTAAAATTTCAATACGCGTTGGCCCGTGGAGGTTGCTTTAATTAATGCAGCCAAAAGGGAGTGAAGTTTGCATTGTGCCTAATTAATTAGGCGCACGAGAACTAAACCCATTATCCACCTACTTGGATGTATATGCCTAACCCTTCTCTATATATTTCTATTTTAGGGATAATTATACTTCCTCCCATGAAATTTAGTATAATTACACATAGATTATTTAAAATTTAATAAAGTATACTTAGCACTCCTGAAGTTTGACTATATCTAATAAATAAGTCACTCCATTAGTCAAAATTCATCGAATTAACTAGTATTAACAAAAAAATCATAAAAAAAATCTATATTGACCCTTGATTGACTTATTACTAACTTATTGCATGTTAAATAATTTTTTCAGACTAAATTACCCTTAAAACGGTGAAAATATACATCCTTGCATACATTAACGCGTGAAGACGTTTGAGGATAATTTGGTCATAAAAAATTTATTTGACTTGCAATAAATTAGTAATAAGTCAATTAAGGGTTAATATAGATTTTTTTGTTAATATAAATCAATTTGGTGAATTTTGAGTAATGGAGAGACTTATTTGTTATATGAAAGCAAACCTCATAGGTGCTAGATGTAATTTTCCAAACCACAGGGGGTCTACGTATAATTACATCAAACTTTGGGGGAGGAGAGTGTAATTATTCCTTTATTTTATTATTATTAAGTGAGAGCACTTTTTTTTATGTCTAAGCTAATATTGATCTGATATTTATTCTTAAACTTTTAAATTTATTTATCATGATTTTTCATAATTAGTTATTTTTTTATCTCATATATTTTTATTTCTCTAACATTATTTATTTCTTTTATTCGCCAATATTCTTTTTATAAATTAAAATATTTATTTTTAGGTACTTTTTTTCCTCTGTAAAAATTAATACTACAATTTATATAAATATTATGTTGTAATTTATTTTTAAAAAAAATATGCATATACATTATTACTAGCTATCTATACTAATATAAAAGAAAAGGAGCTTCATACTCACAAACGATAGTTAGTGACACCGCCGCACCATTTTTTTGTAAACTAAAAAAATCCTTCAATTAATAAGATAACTAACTCATTATACTTTTCAAATTATACATTAACTAATAAATTAATTTTTTTTTCTTTTAATGTCATGTATTGATTTATATATGTTGCTCTTATTTATAATATATTATTAAATTTAAAAGATTATTTATTATGTGCACGTAGGAACAGCGGGCAACAACGGCTAGTACATTATGAAAGAGAGGTGAATTGGTGTCTTTGGTATGTCAATTTTAATACTTGATTCAATTTATTTATTAACTTCCCACCCATCCATCTAAGATCTAACTTTCCATTCCCGCATTATCTTTCAATAATTATTATTTTTTTTTCATTTCATTTTTCTGTCACTATTGTTTTATAAACTTAATTAATATTAACTTATTATTTTTTATATATTTTATTAAATAATAAAATTTTATAAATATTTTATTTTAAATGGTATTCATAAAAAGATGCCACAAAATTACTAGTATGTATGAATTTTTTTTAAATGACAATAATTTTTCATATTCATGATTTTTTTTTAACAAAAAAGTTGAAATAAGATGCGGAAAAAAAGAAAAGAAATATTAGAAAATAAAAAAAATTTAATATCTTATAACAGATGGTATATTGATTGGTGAAAATTACTATATATTTCAACCAACTTTTATGATTTTTGAATATCACCTTATGGAAAAATAAAATATGAGTTCTCCAATTTACGGGATGTGATATATTTAGTTCTGCACGAATTAATTCTCATATTTTACTTCTATAATTTCAATTTTTTGTCAATTTAAGTCCTTCTCTATCGAAATTCCCAATTCAATTGGGTCATTTGTAAATAACATGTAATTTTCAGATGAATTTGAGCGAAAAATGGTCGAAATTATAAAAATTTGAAAAATATATAACTAAATTTCAAAAAATAATTCATACAGAACAAAAAATGACACCCCTACATCTGCATTTTTCCCTATCACCTCATTACGAGATTGTAAATTTTAAAATATTATATATTAATTTGGTGAAGAAACAAAAATAATAATAATCGATGAGAGAATATCAGTTGATATTTATATATAAATGAAAAAAATGAAAATTGAAATGATAAGAAGGGTATAGATGTATATGCATCTATCATCCATCAGATATTGTCATATTGGACACCAATGCTACGTACGACAACCAAAATCCAAACCCGCCCCACTTCATTTCTTGCGCTCCACAATTATATATATATATAAAGGAAACTCTTTATACACTCACAAATGAAAGTTATCGTGACACCGCCACACTATTTTTTTGAAAAATTCAAAATTAGCCTTTTTATTATTACTTTTATTTATCTGTATTTATATCTAAATTATATCTATACTAATATAAAAAAAAACTCCTTATACACTCATAAATGGAAGTTATCGTGACACCGCCACACCATTTTTTTGAAATCCAAAATTAGTCTTTTTATTATCTACTTTATCTATCTGTATTTATATCTTTTATATTTATATCTAAACTATATCTATACTAATATAAAAAAGAAACTCCTTATCTATACTAATATAAAAAAAAAAAAAACTCCTTATACACTCATAAATGGAAGTTATTGTGACACCGCCGCACCATTTTTTTTAAATCCAAAATTAGCCTTTTTATTATCTACTTTATCTATTTGTATTTATATCTTCTATATTTATATCTAAACGATATAGAAAAAAAAAATGCCATTGAACTAATAATATAACTAACTTCTTCAAGTTACTAAATTTTATTTTAATTGATAAATTAGTTTTTTTTCTCTTTCTTTTTTAAATTTAATATATTAATTTTATATATTTACTCTTATATAATGTATTTTGAAGTGTGAAAAATTATTTATTATATGCACGCAGGGACGGCGTGCCACAATGGCTATTATATATATATATATATATATATATATATATATTTATGCATATATACACACACATACACACCTGTACGTGTGTTAGTGGTGAATTCTTTTGTTAATATCAGCAACTTAGATGGATATTGACTAATGGAAGGACCTATTTGTTAGGTGAAAACAAACTTTAAGGGCTTTAGATGTAATTTTTCAAACTAAATGTAGTTTACGTGTAATTACACCAAAGCTCGAGGGAGTGGAGTGTAATTATCCCATATCTATTTATATATACACATATACACGTGTACGTGTGTGTAGGATGATGTTTTTACAGCCAAATTAATTAAACATATGTTTCTTGCAAGGCTGTAAAATTGCATGAAGAGGAACCAATAATGAGTTGACCATATAAATGCAGCTTTGCTAAATTATATACTAAACTTAATTAAAATGATAGAAGCAGAAGCAGAAGCTGAAAACAACATTTATTATCACAAGATTTGTTTTATTACATCATGATCTGGTTAGAATCATTGAGAGATCTTTCAAACGTGGCACACCTTAATTAGCACCTAAAATATAATTACTTGTCTAAATCCTGAACAAATTAATTTATTGTATATAATTAGTGGCACATTGTCGATATCAATATATAACAAAAATTGTATTACAATAATAATATCCTACTCAATAATATTTTTTATTACAGTAGACAACAACTCCTACTATGTAGTAAATTAATTCCTGCTATACAGCAAATAATATTCCATGCACCTGGCGGCGTTCAAACTCATAACCTTTAAAATTATGAGGTCTCAACTTCGCCAACTAAGTTATGTCTTATTGACATAATGATAATTTTATGAACTATTATTTTTGTCACTAAGTATACCTAATGATGGCAACGTTCACTTAAATATACCGTCACTATTAAAATTATAAAATTATTATAATGACAAAATAAATTTTTTTTTTGATTGATAATTTTAATTTAATTACTTAATTCTCTTTGTCGTTAATTCTTGTTTTATCTACATAGAAAGTACTAATTAACTACGATTCTTATTGAATCAACATATCAAAAATTAATTCAATACAACAAATTATTTAAAATCGAACATACAACTTGACAAAAATTACTATTCAAACAGACAAACAATTAACAAAAATAAAATTAAAATCCAATTTCTTTTTTTAAGTGAAACATGAATTATTATTTTTTGGGGATGTCGATTATAATTATCAATATCAAATATCTATATTTAATAATCAACTACAGCTATAATAATTATAGACAAATTATCAATATCATATAATTATATCTAACACTACCTCATATTAAAACAGAACGAGGACTAATATTAATTTTTTTTTTAATAATTGGAACAAGTTATGAAAACTCAACTTTGAGAATAAGATAAGATGAGGATATGGTTGCAATTTTAGGTGTAATACAATAAATAATGGATTCATTCTCACGGGTGGCATATGAATATAGGTTATTATTAGGGTTCTACTCTTATCATCATCATACTTTTATATATATCTATATATATATATATATCACATGATAACATCTTTATGCACTTTGTCCTGTGAGCCCAATTGCCCACCTCACCACCCTAATTACCAAACACCATTATTTTTAATTTATTCAATGTGTATATATATATATATATATATATATATATATATATGTATGTATAATAGATATGAATTATGTTCAATTTATGTCCTTAGGTGCATTGGATTATTTGTCATGTGATTTGGACCTAATAAATTTCATTTTCAATCAATTTGTAGGGTACCCTCTTAAGCTTGATGATTTAAGCCACAACCCACAAGAACCCAACCCCCCAAATCATCCCATTCTTTTTTTAAATTATATTTGAGATTGTGATGATTACATCAGAAAAATATTATTCTGAGCGTTGAATATAGGATCAGAAGAGATGAGTAATTATATATGCCAATAAAAAAGGAAGCAGTAATGGTTGGAATTAATAAGAGTGATTATAGCAAAGGCCAAAGGATAATTATAATCATATCAAATGATGGTTGGTGTGGATAAAGTTTTCAAAGCCTCACAATTTTCAAAAATTAAAAAAGGGCCCCCACAAATATATTTAATTGCAATAAAACAAAGAAAAGAAACCCTCAAAATTTAATAATAGATTGAGAAGATTGATATCAAATTTGGATGGATGAAGATGCCTCCAAAGTTTCAAATAGTTAAAGAGAGAGAGGGACACTTAAGGTGTATTTCCTATCAGTTATAATGATGGCAGGGACACCCTATTTTGTCCTGATTAGTGTTAAATAATTCATTAACTTTTTTGGTGGATGCTTTGATTAATTTGGATTAAGATAAATAAATTCAAATTTTAGAAGGGGAAATAAATTGAACTTTAGTGGCCTCGAATCTTTTAGATTTCGGATTGATTGATCAAGAATCTTTCAGAAATAAATCAAGAATGTTAAATATGCAACCAAAAATAGAGAACCTCTTCACAATATACATTATACATGGATAATTAAATTCAGTAATAAAGAAATAAATATGAGATTGGGTTCTTGTTTGAATTTTAAAACTTATGACCTGTTCTATGTAAGTTTATCAATTGTCCTGTCACAAAATTGGACCTATAATCAAGTACTTATGTCATAAGATGAGAATGAAGTGTGAAAAAGATGAAAATCTCTTTGCATAAATACAAAACATATTAGACATAATGTTCAAGCCAATATTTTCACTCAAATTGTCCTCAGTTCAAGCGAATTCAAGAACCGGTGGAACAAACTACAGAGTACTCAATAAAAGTACAATATTTATAGAATCGAATGGCAAACAACTTCATCTACATTCCTTAGCATGTACAAATGCAATACATATACACCCTCTTCCTAAGTGAAAATAAAATAAAATAAATGACTAAAAGGATGAAGTGAAAGAGGAAATTCAGTGTTGACAAACCTGAGATACATACCAACCAAATCAAAGAATTTATAATCGGCCTGTTGTTTTCGAACTACAATCCGGGATCATGGAACATGCAGAAGTAGTTGAAGACGAGACGGAAAAAAAGTAAATCACTCTTCAAGGCGGACACCACATAATCAAGACAAATACCGACAACTTGATGCATGGTATGGCAGACTGCAAAAAATCTAGATGCGCGGTCCAGGCTTCACGACCCATAAAACTAGGCTGCACCGGGAGTATAGATGACGAACAAACAAAAACTTGCTGGTATAAGGGGAAAACAGCGCTTAGTTTGCAAATCCATTTCTAGAAGAGGTCAACTTTCCTTTTATACATGTCCTGCTTCCACTTGGGCAACTTATAGAACGAATCTTTTGCCATTCCCAGCACTGACTTGAACTCTTCATCAGAAAGATAAGCCTGAAGGTTTTGGGAGAAAGAATTAGTGTTGCTATGATGAAATAAAGTGAAATAGATAAAAGGGGCCAAACAACAAACCTCTCTTCGTTTAAAGTCAATTCCTTTAACAGGGTTGTCGGATTTAGCCTTCAACTGTTCATAGCTAAATGTAGTCTGATTACTTTCAGAGTCATTTTCCTCCTGGTCATTCTCTGGCTTAGATCCGGAGTCGCCCCCGTTAGTTTCCGGGGCCGCCTCAACTGTCTCAGTTTCCTTGACTTTCAGAACTTCTGTGGTGTGTTCGACCTCACCAGCGCCTTCACTTTTGGCAGAAACTGAAAACATCAGAAGTAATCAAATAGTAGAAACCAAAGTGAAAACATACCAGAGTCTGGTCAGGGAACAAAGTAGGGTTTGCTTCCAGAAACCCACATTTGGAGTATACCAATCAGATCTTTAGACAAAATGGATTAGAATATCAGAGGGTGAGAACAGTAAACATAGTAGAGCATTGAAAGTGATAGGGGAAGATGTCCAACTTCATATGGAGTGTCTAAACTCGCTATCACAAGTGCAATAACATCGAGATATATTTAGCTAATGCTTCATAATGTGATTTGTTCTCATCAAAAGTGAACAGTCTGAGTTATGCTTTGATCAACTGCTATTACTGATTTAATCTAAAGTGCTTTAACTTCACTCAAATGAGTGGGACACATGAACCAAGGATATATTAAAAAAATCATGGTACCAGGAGAGCTAGTTTCTGCACGTGGACTTCTACTTGGCCGTGCAGGAGAGACTGAAGATGATCGTTTCTTTTCAGCAGTCAGAACAGAAGACAAAGCAGCCACTGCAGCAGCTCTCTGCGACCCCTGACTTTTGCCTGCTGGCCTTGGGTTAGAAGCAGCTCTTGGAGATGAAGATGAACTGAATGCAGAGTTCAAAGCAGCTAAAGCTGAAGCTCTTTGTGTTGGTCCCCCATGATTTGAACCATTGGATTTCTCCTGATATGCATAACAGTGTAAACCAATTCAATTCAATATCAAGCAAAATCCTGAAACTCAAGTTTTACAATAAAGAAAAAGAAAATCAATACCAAAAGCATCCTTACTGCAACTTGTGCAGTATGCACAAGGATAGAGCACAATTAAAGATGGGGATAAAATTCTAGAATGAAAATCCAGTTATAATTTTAACTAAAAACTCAACTCCCAGCAGAATGAGCCCCAACATAGAGCAATTCTGTTAACTGAACTACTATAATTAGAAAAAAAGGATAAAGAGAGCTTAGAAAGTTGAGAGGCTGCAATTATCAATGACAGGCAAGAGAATAGATACTATATTGCTCATACATTTTAAGATGCAAAGACATTCTTGAACTATCTAATTAAAAATCAGAAAGCAGTTAATCTCTCTCCCAAGGAATGCTGAGAGGTTGCAATTAACAAAAATAATGCCAGCACGGAAGTTGCAATTTTTGCAATTAACTGTGGCAGGCAAGAGAAAATACACTATGTTAAACATGCATGTTCACAATGCAAACCCATTCTTGAACATCTATCTAAAACTAAAAATCAAAAGCAGCCAATATATCTAGCAAGGCTCTAGATGACAAATAAACAAAACTGCATTTGTAATACCAACTTGCACCAAGGGCCATTCTAATCCCTTTTCCAACCCCCCTTTCTGCTTAACATATAATCTAGCCAAGGAACAGGATAACAACATTTCCGGAAAAAGCACTCAACAGAACGAATACCGAAAATCAAAAGAATCAAGTATATAACATTGCACCATTCTTAGTTTACCTCTGCAGCATGACCAGCACCAAAGAGTAGCATGACTTTCTTTTGAAATGAGTTTCCATGTGCCTATTTTATCAAACACAAAGGAAAATTTGTTAACTGGTCATATATGGCATAAATATTATATGGAAACCAACTTTTCTCTACAACTGAAAAAAACACAAGAATCTCTTCAACCAGAAATTGCCATGAAGACATTATGAAGACATCATGCTCTCATGTACTCAATGGCCAACAATTTATTCTAAAAGATAATAGTATCTTTTAATTCAACCATCCGATTAAATGCTTAAACAGACCTGTGAATTTTATCCCAAAAATATTAAAAGAATTCTTGACCATGTGATAGCGTATAATCAGATTTTGCGCCAGTTAGCATCAGAAGTTATCATGCACGTTTATGACATTCAGCTTTACCATCTACATGGAAAAGAGGCAACTACTTTTTTTAGTGTGTTAAAAGTTGAAGGCATAAATAATGCCTGCAAGTGGAACTGTCTCTCACCGCTATCCTGAAAAAATGACGTGCTACCAACTCCACACTGATGAGTTGAAAATTAGGAGGCATGGAAATCATGTCACAAAAGTTGGTTGGCAACAAACATCCCAAACTAAACAAGAAATATCATGATGACCCCGAGATTAAGAGAAACTGTGACATACACTAGCTTTAGCAGGATCCCATGAGAAATATGTGGTGAAGAAGCATGGCTCATTTCCTTCAGTAACTTTATATAATGGAACATTTGGGGCCAACCCCTCCAGGGATGCAGCCAGGTCCACATATTTCTGCCATAAGCTTCGGAGTCAATTGGGCACATAAGGAAGAACAACTCTAGCAATTGAAAATCTAAAATGTCCAGTACCTGTCCAATTTCAAAAGCATTTTGCTTGTCTTTCAAATCTACTGATTGGCCAACCCAAACAAACACTTCAGCATGCGTGTCAAGTATCAATATATCCTCAGTTAAAAGGTCATCTTGAGAGAAGTTATATATTTCTTCCACCTGGCAAATGCACATTCTTTAGGGATCCACGTGTTTATAATGCATAAGTAGCTCAGGGAACTTTAAACTGATCCTAATACAATGTTTACCTCAAACTTCCCTGAGGATCCATGTGGCAGCATGTGCATCAACAGAGAAAAAGTTAGAGAAAAGAAATTGCTAGATTGAAGATGTCAGTAAAATCATACTACTCGGTTAGAAGGAGAGGAGTAAAACAAGCATTATATAAGACTGCTACCTTTATTAAAGGAGAACGCAAACAAGTGGGGATCTCTAACAACCTCAGGCGAGACCTTCTTACTGGTGTAATTTTGTTTTCCTCCTAGAGCAAACCAAAAAGATGAGCTCTCAGTTCCTTCTTTGGTGTGCTTGATGGTTGATCCTGGCTGAGTTCACGAAGATGTAGGAAATTAAAGTTGTCAATTACAACAGAAGGTGTAAGATACAAATAGAGAAATAAATATCTAGAAGACGCAATTTTGAGATGCACTATAAAATGGTCAGCTGAGTTCCTACTGCCCATTAGTTAGAGCCCTACTAATTAAAAGGCAAGCAGTTAGACATTTGAGCATTCAGACTGCTAGTTCAAATAAAAACACAGGGAACCGAAGGATTTGACATCCAATACTAACTCGCATCAGCAGAAGTCCAATAGCAAACATCAGTCATGAACTATCAAATTTTCACTTCCACCACCATATCAACACAGGCTGAACAAGTCTCAAAGTTTGCAATGCTTGCGAAAATTTTATTGATGGAGAATTTTTAACACAACCCAGGTTTTTGTGGAAAAAACTACTTGATACAACCCATGGTTTCAAACTGCAAGTTTCAAGCCCAAGTTAGAAAAAACATACTGAGATTTAAGCTGAAATGTGAGATGTTGGGTCACTAACCAAAATGATATCAACATCAAACTAAAACCAATCAGGCAACTACAGATGAATAAAAGCCATTCAAATATACCAATCAGTACTATTTCTTTCACATCATTCAATGATAACCTAGATAGAGCAATGATATTTATAAAGTAGGAGATCATTTTTAAACAAGAAACTGAACACCTGATGTGAACTTCCGCAAAATGTATACCTTCAGGAATTCGGCAACTTTGGCTACTAACTGTTGCTGCTCAAAGGTGCCTTGATTACCATGCCAACTAAAAACTGATGATCCAGATTGCAGCAGAAAACAATCGTTTGAATTCAATGACGTTGCCACCTAAAAAGGATGACAGAATTTGATTAAAGATCAGATAAATTCACCCAAGCATAAAAAGGTCTTTATTGGGTTCAAGCAGGATAAACACTGAGGGCACAGCATTAATTTCTTCCCCTTGGTAATAAAAGTCGAATTGGGGAAAGTTAATTGCTCCGTGAGCATCATTCATTTTGGTTCCTAAGAATTGTAGGTTTGAATTACAGCATCCAAAGTATGCGTAATGCAATAACAATTTAAGACAGAGAATAGAAAAAAACAGAGATGGAAATAACTATAAGCAAGCATGTACATAAACTTACAGCTTCAACTTGAACGGCTTTGTTGTTATGCCGAGAAGTTCCAGATATGCCGATGAGTGCAACACCATCGGCAGTGTATGTTTCGTCATTCAAACCTTTATCAGCTATATAGTTCTTGTAGCCAGAGCTCAGTCCACCCTTTCAGAACAATACTATAATGTCAGAGAAATGGTTCATGCGTTCATTTTTTCTTTTTTTCTGGTTTGCAGTCATTTTATGTTCTTATTCCAAGTAGTGAAAGGGCACACCTTAAGGACCACCATAGGCTGAAAGATTGCAATAAACTGTGGTGGCTCTTTCCCTTGAAATATGCGACCCTGGAGGAAGCATAATTCATATCTCAACTATCTATTTTCATTGTCTCTTGTGGTAAAACAATAAGGTCTGTCATTACCTGAACTGGTCTCCCCTTCAGTGAGTTACACATTGTGGTGGACAATTTAGCAGCCATCTTTTGATCCTCCTGAAAATAAGATAACTCATCTTTTAGCTCATTTTCTAAGCCACACCAATCTTTGACAAAAGTACAACCAAAAGCCTTAAGACTAAAGTTCTCAGACAAAGACGAGCAGCGACTTGCTGAATCCACAAAATCAGACTCTGATATGTTGAAAGCAGGAAACAAGTACAATATCTCACATATAACTCACTACCTCAGTATCAGGTCACTGATGATAATGATAAAAGGTTCCATAATCTGAATTCAATTTAAATGATGATGATGTAATCACAAGCAGGATTTTCTGAATCCACAAAATTATACCATGACATACTGAAGGCATGATTAAAGCAAAATCCACTAATCCTCACTCGCTATTAATGTCGATAGCCCTGATAATCGAGGCAGGTTAAAGTTAGAGGGAATCACAATGTAATCACCAGAAAAAAGAATATTTCTCTATCTCAAACCAGTCTCCTAATTTGATAATTTCTTGGCATGGCAGCATGTATAATTTCTATTTTCCAGTAAGCATAGATTGCTTTTACTATATAGCCAGTTTTCACTTATATTACCTCAACGCTGTCTTTCCCTATCCAACAACACAAGTAGTAATCTTCTTTTCTTTCATGAGAATGGTATGTGTAGAGCACAATATAGCAATCCCCGCTGTAAAATTTACCAATGTCTTCATTCGGCACTGGAGTTTTGGCACTACCATTTATGCGCCAAACCTGGAAACATATAATATTAATACTCCAAACAATTTGGTGTTATTACATATTGATTGCAAACACATGACCCAAACTAGACCTCTGTCTTTCCACCTCCTTCAAGCAAGGGAGGGACTTCCTCATGTACAGGAGCACTTCTATTAGCTCCCTTCATGGCACCACCTTGTTGCTTTAGCAAAGCTACAAAATTTCCAGCACATTCTCACAGTTCAGCATTCATGTCCAGAAAATGCATAAAAGCAACTGAGGATTGACGGATACCTGCCACTTTCCCTCTTCCCTCCTCAGCAACAGAAGGAGCTGATCCTGATGGCCAGGAATCAAAATTCGACTTGAATGAATGAGTCTCATAACCTTGAATGAGCCGAGTTACATGTGTTGACTTTGGTCTATTTTGGCTAGCAACAAAATCCTGAAATATCATTAGGATGTGAGATTTAAAACAAAATATTAGAGTAGAAGATACGGAAGCCTATATTATTTTACCTCTGCAACTTGAATGGCAGCTTTTCTCTCATCAACTTGAGTTACCCGGCCAACCCAAACAAATACCTCAGCACCACAATCCAACAAATAACATTTGTTATTTTCCAGAGCTGATTTAGAAAGTTCACCATCTATACTCTTAACTTGACCATCAATAATGCTGGCACGAAGCAAAAAGGGGGTGGTTACTAAAAGTTAGTTCTCAGATTGGGAAAGAAAGACAATCACCTACACCAGGAAGAAAAGATTAAGTATGCGATTTTAAAATAAGAAAACATGCACGAATATAACAAACAATCAGCTTGAAATGCAAAAAGAAGGGAGTCAACTGATAAAAAAACAAAGTAGTCCCTGTATTAGGACAAAATGTGTAACAACAACGTAAACCAAGCCACACACATAAGTAATTATATAATATATTCATATGTAACATGATGCGGAACCTCTGATTTAAAAAGTTCTCAACATTAGTTTGTAACTTCGCAGGTTCTTATAGTGGGGTTTGTTCTTCATATCCTACATTGAGACATCCAAATATAACTTAGTAAATTCCAGTTTGCAGAATGTAGAAGTACCAAAATCTAGACAGAGAAATTTCTTATCCTACAAAGGAATGCAAATTCAAGATTCATAAACAATTACAAAAACTAATAAAACAAAAGAAAACTGACACTGAGGGTTTGCATATTCAAATAATGTTGCAGTGCATTGATATTTAATGAATTTGTACAGAGGGGGAAAACAAAGAAAGAGAACTTGTTATTTGCATAAATAAATCCAATCTGAGTTCTTCTCCTTGGTACATTCACCAAACTGAATTCTTCACGGTACATTCACAGCAAAAAATTCATCATCTCAAGAAATACGAACTAAAGTAACGCAAAGTGGAAATATTTCACTTACTACCTCTTACGAATCCATCAACCAAATAGCACACTTCAAATTTCCACTCTTTCATTAAATACAAACTTTCAGACCTATGATTCCCAAAAGGATGCATCAGAAGGACATCATCAGCTCCACCTCCACAGTCTCCTCTTCATAATGTAAAGGCACATTTTCCAAAATGAGCAAGATTCACATCTTGGAATTTGACTGTCTTTCTTCAACTACATGGAACACGGAAGGCAGTCTAATCTCACCACAACTTGTTACTTTAACAAGTTCACTCGCACTATTGGTTAAGCAAACATGCAATTAACATTCATCGATATAAACTGACTATATAATGTCTTCATATCTCATACATCTATCAATTGCCATTGACATAGACACCAATGTTATTTGCACGGAAAACCAACAGGTCTAACTCGGGGACAACATAGAATTATGTACAGAACAATATCTACCTGTATAATTGGGCAGGGGTCTTCTCCGGAATGATATCATCCTCAGTAGCAACCTTCTTTCCAATTGGAGCAAACCCACCAAAGAGGACCCAGAATTCACCAGAATCTGTCTCGGCTTGTAGTTTCCCATCATCTGCAGTGAGGATAAGATTTACAAACAAAAAATGAAGATACTATCAAACAAGATCTATAATATACATATAAAAGGGAACAAAAAAAACAGCATATACTAAAGATTACGAGTGCACTCACCAACAATGGCAACATCACACTTCCCCTCGTGGTACTTGTCCTTCAAAAACTGAATAACTTCTAGTGCTTTGGCCCTTTCCTGAATATTGGAGTTTGCACCATTGAATTGATATATCTTGTCTTTAGTGTCAAGAATAAAAACATCATCATGATTCAGGGAGGAGCGTGAAAATGGGACCTGCAGGCAAAGGAAGATCAATCAATTTGGTTTCTGAATAATGCTGTATTTGGATGCTCATGACATTGAACACAATATTCTTTTTCCTAATGATTCCACTATAATACTATAGTGTTTTGGGCACTCCCTTCCTACCTGCTTCAACCTTACAACACGCTTTCCTTTACAAATATACAACCGCGTTTCAAACTCTTCTTCTTCAGGTTTCTTAAATCCAGATGCAACACCACCTTCCAGTGGTATGATGCATGGTTTAAAATACGACAAGAATTTGTCTGATTCATGCCCTTGTAGTTCTCGGTACTGCACAGCACGTCCACCAAGAATGGCATCAAGTTCAACAGTTTTGATAGCTGCTGTCCCAGCTTCATCCTAGGAAATAACAGAAGTTCAGGTTACAGAGCAAAGAATTTACTCTACGAATAAGGATAAGATTAAGATCAATACCTGACTAGTATCCTTTCCAAGCCAGAAGTGTATGTCATAAAGATAAACCTCCCTTACCAGGACTTGTCTGCATACAATAGCATTTTCAATACAGTAAATCTAAACATAGTGCCCACCTTGACTCCTTATCAAAACAAAAGTACCTCCAAAAATAAGCAAAATATCTTATAGACGAGGTTGAGGAAACAGACCAGTGTACCTGAAGGATAATATAAGAATCTCCGGAGTAGAACTTTCCACAATCAGATTTTGGCAAAGGCACTGGTTGGAAGTTCTCAATCCTCCAGATCTCAGTCCCTCTATGAAGTGTTAAGTTTAACAAGGAGAGTAAATACAAACTAAGAAGCACAAGTGTAAAATGGACCTAAACTCATAAAGTATCAATTTCGAATACATTCGTGTCTGAGACATAAATATAAACAACAAGCCAAATGGTTAGTCAATCAAGCATAGTTTCCATATGAAAGGATACACTTTCTGACCCGCTCCCTGGAAAGCAGGTTCCAGAGATTTTGCTGAGCTAGACATTGTGTGATATCCTTGATTTGGAAAAGGGGAAGAAATTTTTCAAGGTCCTTATTACTATGTTTCAGATCCACAGAATCCACTGCTGACATAAATGAAGAAAGAAAGAGGTAAGCAAGAATTCCAAAAAAAAATGGCATTGAGTAATTTCATATTCCCCTATTACAGCAGCAGAAATTATTCTAATGATGAGGAGAAGTTAAAAACAGCATAGAGCAGATGAACAAAATCTACATCACCATTAAACATAAAACATTTGCTAGCAATTCCGCTTATATTCAAGTAAAACAATATGATAATTAGATTAATTCTTTGCAGCACCCCAACACCACACATTCAACACTCAATATGCAGCAGCTATCAATTCATTTTAGGTAATAATCTCTCTTGATTAATGTAATTGGAAAAATGAAATGTTACAGGATGGATCTAGACAGTGTCACTTCAGAAAAAGATCATATTTTACAGTATCTTCCATGGCCAGTGAACTGTTTTAAGATTGTACATCCTTATTAAACATTAGGCACGATGAGAAACTTTAGCAATAGCTAGAGTCCTTTAAAACATTTTCATTTCTAAATTATATTATTCAGCATTATTCCTCCAGTTGTTTGAGCTAATGAAATATTTCCCAATATCGGCTCAAATGCAATTCTTAATCAATCAGAATAGAATCCCAAGAGATGATGTAAGCTGTTTATCCTGTGTAAAACTGCAAGTGTGATAATTTCGACAAGCAGAACCATCCCTGAAAAAAGATAATAGAAGTTTCTGGACACTGGCAGACAATTACAATGAATCCGGTTATCAATAATATAATTACAACAAATATTTCTTGGATTAGCAAGGCAGTAGAAGGCTGAAAGCAAGAAACGGACTCCTCAGTCTAGCTAATCTAATTATCTAAAGTGGAAAAATATAAGAGTTGGTCACTTATGAATATAATATAGAAACCGTAATTCTAGAAATTAGCACCTGTATAATAGTAGAATAGCCAAAGAAGCTGTAAGAAGATGAATTAACTTGACACCTACAGTCCTGCCAACAGTAGGATGCAGTTGAATCTATGCCAGTAAAAACTGAGTGATGTTTAAGATATCCAAAAACTTCAAATATAGCCTAACAATAATACTGCTTTAGCAATACTACAATACCACACAGAAATAACCATGCTACAAAGGATGTATTCTACTTACAACAAGTTCTCACTTTTCCTTGTCATATTGAAGTAGCAAATAAAGAAGCTAAAATCAATCCACAGGAAAATATATGCTTAGATTCCTTCCAACATAATGACAATCTGTGCTTGCTCACAACAACATTCACATATTACCAGCACAAGTTCTAGCTGATTCAGAATTCTTAAATACCCTCGATGTGAAACTCATGCTTTCCAGAAGGCAAGTGCTATTAAAGCTTTATTTCACACAAAATTTACAGTACACTCATACGTTCCAACCTCAAAAATTGATGGAACACAGTGTTATGAGTCATATCAGAACTGGAAAATAATGGGCACAATCCCATAGAAGTACTGCTATTCCACATTTACAGCTAAAATTGCCTTACTTTTCAGCATCTAATAAAACCATGCAGAACAAACACATCCAAATTTCAGCATCGTTTTAAGCACACAAAAGCACTAATTGATGTAAATTCTTCTTACAACCAAACAGAATAATAATACGCAGCAGACAGCATGATTGCCAACTAAACAACCCATAATAAACTATTAAGGGCACCAATTTCCGAGACATTGCTGATCACCAAACCCCCGGTCCAGGAGAAAAACATTGAAAGCATATTCATAAACCTCAGCTCCCAATTAAAGAAATTACCCAAGTTACGATGTTGAATGGATAAAAAAACCTCAAAACTTGAACTCCTCATATAGGCCCATCCTTTAACCATTCGGTTAAAGATTAAGAGATCAAAAGAAAATATTCCAGTTTAAAAAAAACAAAACGAAAAACATAGAATTCAGCTCTGATAGGCCAAACACCTCAAATCCCAAACATCCAATAGACCAGAAGCCGACTATTCATCATTAATTAGGTCATAATAAAGATGACACCGATTCAGATCATTTCTCTAATTAGATTGGCTAATCAAAGATTAACCAAAATCAAACAAAGCTCATCCCGCAAATAACCCGTAATACCTCAGATCAACACAAAATTATATCCAATAATCGCACAACTCAAATCGTAATCAAAGCAAACAATTCGAAACCAGATCAAATACACCGGAAAACGGATCTAAAACGAACCACAATTCAAACAAATTCAATAACCAAACCTTTTGGGAGATCTCTGCAATTTCCCTATCTCTGTTCAAAATTTTCGAATGAATGGGGGGATTTCTAGAGAGAGAAAGTATAGAAAAGGAGAAAGGCTTATAGGGAGGAGAGAAGAGCATGCAGAGCTGGCAACTGAAAAAAAGCAGACACAGATAGAGAGAGAGAGAGAGAGGGAACAAAAAATATTTATTAAAGAGAGAGAAAAGGGAAATGAATAATTGCTGCATGGTAATATTATTATTATTATTATTATTATTATTATTATTATTATATAATTTTTTATTTTTTATTTCACTTATAATCACTGGGTTTATTTTTCACTTTTTTACTTTATGGGGCTTTTGAGATTTCATGCAGAAATTTTGTATAATTCTTTTTCAGACAGTATATCCCAAAAAACATGTACGTATAGAGTTAGAGAGAGAATTGTGAAGATAAATACAAATATGCATAGAAAATTTTAATTTAAATCGAATTTAATTATATCTAAATTAATTATATAAATATTATACTTATTATGTGATTTATTATATTTGATAGATTTGTGTAAGAATTTTAAAATGTGTTGTGATATGGTTGTCTTTTTATTGTTATTGTTATTATTTTAATTAAAATCGATCGTCTTTCAATTTAATTCATCATATTGTAGCTATTCTATTTCTATTCTTAGGTAAATTACGATGGGCTTTCCTGGTGTTTATTATAATTATGAATATCCTCATATTATTTAAAAAGCTACAAATATCCTCCGACAATAGGTTATCACGAGGAGAATTTTGTGAGAGTATTTATAATTTCAGAGAGGATACTGTAATTTTACACTCCCCTCCCATGAGTTGTAGTGTAATTACATGTAGACCTATGTGGTTTGAAAAACTACATCTAGCACCCCTAATATTTGTTTTCGTCTAACAAACAAGTCTCTCTATTTGTGAAAATCCACTGAATTCGTTGATATTAAAAAAAAAAATTGAATAAAAATTGACATTTACCTTCGATTGACTTATTGCAGGTAAAAAATTTTATCCGACTAAACTATCTTTATAACGGTAAAGATATATATCCTCACATATATTACACACGTGAAGATGTATAAGGGTAATTTGACCATAAAAATATTTATTTGACCTGTAGTAAATTAGTCATAAGTCAATCAGCGGTAAATATAAAAAAAAATAATATCAACAAGTTCGGTTAATTTTGACTAATTTAGTGACTTACTTTTTAGTCAAAAACAAACCTCAAAGGTGTTAAATGTAATTTTTCAAATCACACAGGGTTTACGTATAACTACATCAAATCTCAGAAAAAATGAGCGTAATTATTCCATATAATTATGATAAATCTCAGGAGAACCGATTGTAATTTTTTTCCCCTTAACTAACGAAGAAAATAAAAGGTTTTACTCCTTTGTAATGGGTAAATCATCATGACATGCTTTAAGTTTAGATTTAATCATACAAATACTTTCTCGTAAGGTGTATCTCCAATTTTACAAAGAATATTGACTGTTTGTGTAATAAAATCTAACTTGAAGGTGTATCAATGGAGTTTAACCTTTTGAAATTTAAAAAAGCAAAAACTCATCTTGCAAATAAGATTTTCATATTTCTCAATCAGTTTAAAATATTTGAAAACAAATATATTAGTAATACTATGAGTATAAAAAAGATTTTGAATGCGTAAAATGCAAGTAAATATTGATAACCACATTGAATTTGGCTACATTATCTTAGATTACAAAATATTTTCATTTATTTTTTTTATCCTCTTTACAATGTGAATTATATATTTTTCATTTAAAATTGTACTAAATAACAAAGTTAAATTATTTTTTCTGCACTGTAGCTGAAACAAGTAAAAAAATACAATTATTTCTGTTTTTTTTTTTTTTTATCAAAGTCGAGCTCAAAATTGACTATTGATAGAGTTACAATGTATTTAAGTCGATTCTAATAGGGGGAAAATGAATTATGTGGTGTACTGTAATTAAATGTATTTTTTAACATAAAATGAACATTTCTCAATTTGATGTAGACTCCTCCTAAAAAAAAAATTAAATAATTTATTTATTTACATTCTCTGACCTGTGGTCTATTACACGAATCATTCATGGATTTTGCATAATTATAGAAATCATCCATAATAATAATAAAAAAAAATTGAGGTAGTTTGTGTAAATATGCTGATATTTATAGGGGATACAAGTGTAATTTTCTTAAAAAGCAAGGGTAATTTGTAGGGGTGCTCACTGTGCGTTCTTTTTTTTTTTTTAAAAAAAAAGCCATTTGCAAATTGAATTGTCATTGGCTGTTTTACAAAATATTTTTCTGAATTGGCACTTGTAAAATCAAAATCAAGGGCGAGATTTCGTGCGATTTGACGGTTTTAATAGTTATAAAAGAAATAAGACGTTAAGACTAACAAAAATTAAGAAATGAAACAAGTGCTTGTACGTAGCAAGCAAGAAAAATAAATATTATGCACCATAAACCACCAACACTCTTCACAACTTTAAGTAGATTAACATATAAGATTATATATATTAATCCAACAATAAAACACTTAATCAAACAAAAGCCAATGATTGGTTTTAGAGAGAACAGAGATCAAAGACGGAATAAAAAAGCCGCTAAGAGAGAAAAGAAAGATGAGGAAAAGGGAGACAATAAAAAAATAGGGGAAATAAAATGAATGAAAATTGGGTGGATCATCAAATAAATTTAAAATTTGAATGGGCTTAAAATTAAATATATTTTTTTATTTTGTATAAAGTCTAAATATAAATTTTATAAAAATAGACTTTGAATGTGGACATTTGATAATATATGAATTTTGGGATTATATATTAGAATATAAAATTCTTCTAAAATTAATTATTTTATCAAAGTATTGCACTTTGCCCTCCAACCCTTTTTTTTTTACAAGTCACCCCCCAACCTTTGTATTTCATAGCACTTAACTTTTTTTTTCCTTTTCCGGCGAATCTTGGGGGAATATTCCCTTGTGTGGAATGCACGCGATTTTAGGCTTTTTTTTTTAAAGGATATTTAAATAATTTCATCTTATCCCCTCCCAAAATTTCTTCATGCCCCAAATTAAAATTTCTTGACCTAATTTTTTCATGCCCAAAAATTAAAAAAAAAAACAAGAAAATTTGAAAAAATCAAAAGAGGTGTGGTTGGGGCTCTAAGGGGAAGAGGCCAAAGGTGGTGGGTGGGGTAGGGGTCGAAGGTGGTGGGCGATGGCTGTAGCGGCGGAGGAGTTGGCGGCAACTTGAAGGGACAAAGGAGGTAAAGTCTTTTTTTTTTGTTGGGGAGCGGGGGTGGGGGGGGGCAAAGTGGGTGAATGTGGTTGTGCAACTGAAAAGGATGACTGTAATGGTGGATGAAGAAGTTGCAGTGGTGAAGGTGGTCGGCAATGGTGGAGGAAGAAGATGATATTGAATTTTTCTGATAAAGAAAACCCATTTGCGAAGGGGGTGGCTGTAATGGCGAAGGAAGTTTGCTGCTGCGAAGGTGGTCGTGTAGCTGTCGGAGGTGGGTGTCGGTGGGAAACAATGAAGGAGGTAGGCGATGGCTTGGATGGTGAAGGAGTTCAACAATGGAGGTTTTTTGGGTTTTTTTATTTATTTTTAATTTTTGAAAATTGATGTGTGAAATTATGATTTTGCCCAGCCCTAACTCGCCCAAATATGCGTGCATTTCACGCAACGGAATATTCCAATTAGATTCGCTTGAAATGGGAAAAAAATTATTGGGGGCAAAGTGCTACAAAAATAAAAGGTTGGGAGGTGACTTGTCAAAAAAAACGGTTGGGGTAAAGTGCAAAAACGACCCAAAGGTTGGGGGGGTGTCTGCTTTTAACCCTAAATGTAATTATCCCAAAATAAAATAGAATATAGCTAAAAAATGGAAAAATTGCAAATATGGTTGGTTCAAGTCCTTTTCAAATGGAAATGGCTTCCAACTTAGGGTCATGTGGTCATGTGGTCATTGCTTTTCTTCACTTCAAATTCAATTTGGATTACGATCATATGCTTGATGATATTCCATGTGACCTCCAACTAACAATTATATACCAATTTTCCAATTTTCTTTTATTGTAATTTTACTAATTAAGGAAATCCAACTGTTGTTACTATGGTAAATATGATATAATATTATTTTAGTTATTTATTATTTAGATTAATTGCACTTAGTCCCCTTTAAAAATACAAAATTATAATCTCCCTAAATAAATTTTGAATTTATGCTTACATTCCCTCTAAAAATTCTAAGAAAATGCAAAATTGATGTGAGTAGACAAAAAGTACAGAGAGCAAAGAGGGAGGCACTGGAAAAAATTAGGGGGTCAGATTCTGTGCAATATGAAAAACTCTGGGATTATTGTGAAACTGTGAGAAAATTTAATCTAGGGAGTAAACTGATACTTAAGAAATTGGAGGGTTCAAATCCTCCAATCTTTGATAAAATGTATGTGTGTCTGTCTGCACTTAAAAATGGGTTCTTAAGTGGCTGTAGGCCAATCATCGGCCTAGATGGTTGTTTTCTTAAGACATGTTATGGAGGGCAGTTGTTAGTTGCTGTAGGGAGGGATGGGAATGACAACATGTTTCCCATTGCCATGGTTGTGGTTCAAGTAGAAAATAGGGAAAACTGGACTTGGTTTTTGGGGGAATTGTTAGATGATATTGGAGGGTTGGGAACTTCTATGTGGTCTTTCATTTCTGATAGGCAAAAAGGACTGATTGAGGCTTTAAAATACCTTGTGCCTGATTCTGAACATAGATTTTTCCTTAGACATATGTATGAGAATTTTAAAATGAAATTCAAATCCCAAGAACTCAAAGAATTCTTTTGGAAAGCTGCATCAACAGCAAACAAATCTGATTTTGAAAGATACATGCAGAAAATTAATGAACTTGACCCTAAAAAGAAAGTTGATGTTGAGACAGCTTCAGAATGGCTAAGGAAAATAAATCTAGAACATTGGGCCAGGGCTTTTTCCCTTTGCAAAGTAAATGTGATGTATTGGTGAACAATATTTGTGAAAGCTTTAACAATTACATCCTTGATGCAAGAGATAAGCCAATAATCACAATGCTTGAATGGATAAGAACTAAATTGATGACAAGATTGCAACAAAAAAGGGAAGGGATGGAGAAGTATGCTGGAAATGTTTGCCCTAATATTTTAAAAAATCAAGAAGCAACAATTGATGGCTAGGAATTGTTTTACAAGATGGTGTGGGAGGGATGAGTTTGAAATAGATCACTTTCTAGACAAGCATGTAGTGGACTTAGAATAGAAAACATGCACTTGTGGGATGTTTCAATTGAATGGTTACCCTTGCTGCCACGCATGTGCAGCAATAGCAACTAAAAGGGTTCAAATTGATGAATATGTTGATGTTTGTTATAAAAAATCCACATACTTGAGGGTATATGCTGAGATGATTCATGTTGTTCCGGGGGCAAAAAACTATGTTCAGACTGGCTATGAACCCCTTAAACCACCCAAAATTAAAACCAAAAGGGGTAGGCCTAAGAAGCTTAGGAGGAGGGCCCAAATGAGATGCAAACCACTTCTACAAGGAAGGGTTTAACACATACATGTACAAAGTGCTTGGGGAAAGGGCACAACAAGAGAAATTGCACAAATGAACCACATCCAAAGTCAAAGTTTTACAAGGTTTGTTAATTAAAATTGTTCATATGTTAATCTGTTTTTTTTTTTTCCCCTTACTTCTATTGATTAAAAGGCTTCATTTGCAGGGCATTAGTCATGAGGAAATACTTGTGGAAGGTTCTCAAATTCCTCCAGCAAGCCAGGAGCATGAATTGCAGTCTGAAGCAACAAGAGGAACCAAGGTAAGTTATTACTCAATGTATTTTTCCAATGTAACTATTAGTTATAACTCAAATATTAACAAATTATTTTCAAATTCAGAAGCAAAAAACAAGAAGAGCAAGTGCAACCACACTGCCAACAAGCACTACTCCATCTACTGTAAGTTTTTTAACTCTTATAGCAATTATAATTGTGTGGTTTTGGCCGCAATTGTTTAGTTAGTGTTTCTTCTTTAACTTTATAGCAATTTTAATTGTTCATCTGGTATTCTTGTGTTTGTGTAGTAAGTGTAGCGATTTTTTTTCAGACGACTTGATTGCGTAGACATGGCTTCAGAATCAGCAAAAATAACAAAAAAAATAAAATAATAAGAAATGGGCATTCAAAGAAGGTGAGAGAATTGTAAGGAAAGAGAGGATAGAAGCAGCCCTTAAATTGAGGGAGAGAAGGGCAAAAATGTCCAAAAAATGCCACTTTTCTTAGCCAAGTTGCAGTCAACGCGCGTTTAGCCCACTTTCAGGGCGGAGGGGTTTTTTTGATTATTTATTTATAACACAGGGGGGTATTCGATAATTTAAATTTCACAGGGGGTTTTGTGAACATTTCTATTATCACAGGGGGGTTCCCTGGATTTTTCCCGCCCTTAAATTGAGGGAGAGAAGGGCAAAAATGTCCAAAAGATGCCACTTTTCTTAGCCAAGTTGCAGTCAACGCGCGTTTAGCCCACTTTCAAGGCGGAGGGGTTTTTTTGATTATTTATTTATAACACAGGGGGGGTATTCGATAATTTAAATTTCACAGGGGGTTTTGTGAACATTTCTATTATCACAGGGGGGTTCCCTGGATTTTTCCCCTTTTTTTACTAACATCGTTCAAACCCAACCAAATGGGATGGCTGTAAACAATTAATGAAATTTTCAAGGACTGTAATTGTAATTTTTATAAATATTTTTGGAGGATGGTGTAATTTCACATTATTTGAATAGTAATTTTTGTCAAGTTGCAAATAATTTTTCAAACCGCAATAGGTTTACGTGTAATTACACCAAACATCAGAGAAGGAAAATGTAAATATCTCTTTAAATAATTACATCTAACATCCACGATGTTTACTCCTGTCAAAATTTATTAAATTTAGATTGATGTTTCAAAAAATTTAATGTCACTTTTAATTATTGATTTTTTTCTTCTCAACTTGTAATTTTCTTTCTCTATCTCTCTCTGTGCTCCCACATTTCATTTTCTTTCCTCACTCTTATCTTAATAACTTTATGACTTATATTTTCTTTCTATGTTTCATTAAAAAATATATTTAAAAGAATAAATATTATATTTTTAATTTTAAAATTAACTCTAGCACATATTTAAACTTGCTACCAAGATATAGGTAGGTAGATTGTATAAATACAGATTACACCGAGAGAGAGAAAGTAAGAAGTGGATGGTTTGGCCGGTTGCTTTACAAGGTTGCCGGCCCCCGGGACATAAATTTTGAAAAAACTGACGACTGAAAAAGACATTTCCAAGAAAAAAAACTGCAAAAAAAAATTCTTTGACCACATAATTATGAAATTTTGCAATCAAATAATGCTTCTGAAATGAGCCATCTCCTATCATCAGCACCTTTATGAAATTCTCGTATAAAATGTCAGAAATATTGTTCTCAAGAACGGCAGACCTAACATAATATTTGAATTCGTTTTTCGAGTGTTTTATTGTGTTTTGTAGGAATAGAGAGAGAAAAACAAAGATAAATAAGTATATATTATCGATAATATTGTGTGTTTTTTAATTTTTTTTGGAAGATAATTTAAAATAAGTATTGTATGTTTGATGTTGTGTTTTGAGAGACAAAAATTATTGTTCATTGTCAAATTATATCTGTTTCAAAAAATATATTTTATATATATACATATATTAAGGACTGTATATTTAACTTTGTGTTTTGAGAGACAAAAATCACTGTTCTTGTCAATTTATTATCAAATCATACCTTTATATATATATTATGTATATGTGTGTGTATATATATATGTATGTATTTATGCTAAAACAGTTAAAAAACACCCAAATAAAGTGTTTCTGTATGATGACAAATATTAGGTATATTTTGCCTCGTCACGGAGATAACTTGAACGGCAAACCTAAATCAAACACACTCTTATTCATGTTTTTACCCGCTCTGTTGTCTATTTATTTGCATACATATACTGATGACAATATACTTACAAAATACACGATGAAATTATAATAGAAAGGTTTTAACATACAAGAAAAATTCACAAACGAGCATATTCTAGTTTAGTCGAACCTAATAAAAAACGAGGCAAGCGTGAAATCGTCCGCTAAAATATGAGTTAAGAGAAATTTCAATATTAGACGGTTTAGTGTTTTCATAATTACACACCAGAAACTTACCACAAGGCCCTTTGGGACCTGGACTTCTACACAATTCACTATTTAAAAATTAAAATAAAGAACAAGCACCCCACAAGCAGTACTGGTAAAATGAAAAGCAAGCCCACCAAGTGCAGCTGACATAGCAGAACTGAAGAATGCAAGGACCATAAACAGCTGATAAAATGAAAAACAAGCATAACTGTGATTAATGTTGCACCAAGTGGCTCTGCTGCTACATTGTCTCTTGCGCAGTAGAGAACAGTAAAGTAAATTCAACAAATAGTATTCTTGATATGCTCAAACTAAATCTACACAATCCATCTATTATCATTTGGCATCCTTACACAAAAAAAGCTTACTGCAATCATGTTTGGCCAAATCGAACATACAACAATTGTACTTGCTATGCGATCAATCGCTTTCTTATAGTTTATATCAATCATATAACAAGTGTAATTCACTCGCCATATGATTCATTTACATTTGAGCAAACCTGATTCAGACTAGATTTCCCAATACTTCACTATGAAGCAGAAAGAAGGAAGATATAGAAAGTCGAAACCCGGTGCAGGCTAGGTGCTTCTGGCTTCAACTTCTCACATTTTCTACAGTAGTTGCATGCTTCTGAGTCAATCTAGCAGAACTGAGAGATAATAAAGATGTATAGACAAGAACTGCTGAGCAGGATATGGAGGTCAATCCAGAGCACACTTATCATGGGATAAAAGAGAGGATAAAGCACATGAGGATCCCCACCACCAGCCTGACATTACCAACACAGGCCCTCAGTTCCAATAAAGGAACATGTCTGTCTTTGAATTGTATTAATCAGTCTCAACCATATCCCAAAAAGATCTGGCTTTAAATTATTGAGAATTTATAACATATGGCATAGGAGAAGAAAAAGGGCACAAATCGTTATTTTGAATAGTGGATATAATTAAACAACTTGAGCTTCAGAGGGACACAAATACTTATAGTAAAGCATATGTATGTACTTTCAAATTTTTGAGAATCTTGAAGCCTGCCATATTTTTATTGTTCCTCTTATCTTAACTAATTTTGCTTGACATTACCTTTAGATGTTGATCTCTTAAGTTGTCAATGCAAGAATGTCCCTCATCAGTATATGAAATGCAGAACAATAAAACCACAAAGAAAGAGAGCAATACAATGATGAAAATAAAACTTCTAAGCGAGCCTCATAGTTTTGTATACTTCAAATCAAGAATCTCGAGATCACCAAAAAATAGTATTTTAACATTGTGGTAAAGAACAGGTTTTTAAACTTGTACCTGCATTTTTCTTTGGAGAACTACAACATTGTTAACAAAAAGGATTCGGTAAGAAACCTGAATATCATTAACAGACTGAGTCTGTACTATTGTTCTTGTCATTTTTCCCCGTACTAGTTTTCATTAATTTCGGTCTAGGCTTCATGGGCTTCAAGAAGCAAGCCTGAAAACTAACCATAGCTTTTAAAACCTCAATTATCCTTGTCTCAATATCAATACCATTAGGCTCGAGGACTCGTAAACACCTGGCAACTGCCTCCATTGTACTCATACATCCAGCAAATGGTTCTTTCCTCAGAATCAAGTCTGAGTCGAAAATAGTACCACCATCAACCCCAGCATCAAAATCTAAACAAACTTGAATGGCAAACTTGGATAAAAATGGTAAACTTGCAAGCACCATTTCCTTGGCATGCTTCCAAGTTCCGTCAAAAACAATCAGAACAAGATCATCCACGCCAACGCCATCATGAGAGGAACAAAACCGATTAACTTCAGCAAATGGCAAGGCATTTGGACCTAATAAAGTACTCCCATCAACACCAGAAACACAAATATGAACATGGCTTGTTTTGCGTGTACTTAAATCAATGGGAAATAGTAGAAAGAAGCAGAAAGGGGAAAGAAAAAAGTTCCCAATAATTCAAGCAATGTGTCTTATACCATGCTGAACTACACAGTTTCCATCAAAACTTTCCACATGAATTTACGGCAAGGATCATTCCACACAATATAATACCACTAAGGCATGACTTCAAACATCAAAAGAGAGAAGAGAAAGAAAGTAAAAAGTTAACCCAATTTGGTTCTTTCTTTTGTTCCATAAAAAGAAATCGAATATAACACCTAGTGATTGTAACTCACTCACATCACTCTATTACCTGAAGATTGGAGTGCCTTTGGGCTTTTGAACTTCTTCTTGGCTACAACTTTAAGATTAACACCTTATCTCACTCTCAACCGTGGTTACAGAAAGATACACGAGGTAAATCCATTTACAATTCACAAGACAAAATTTTAATATACGGATCGGTATTTTCACTTTCACAATATCAGTATTAGAAAACCTACTCGATTTCACAGGCGTTTATCGTAGAAGACTAAATAAAGCAAGGTCCAACAGTTTTGGCACAAGGTAAATAGGACAGTTAAAAAGCACTAGCTCAAAAGAGAGGAAAACATAAAGAAAGAAAAACCATTTCAGTTTGATGTTAGCAACATACCAGGGAAGAGATAAAGAGCTCGACCAAGAGGCAAATTGGGGTTTTCACAAGCTTGATCATGGAGAGAATCAAGAAGCTTCGATTGACCGTATTTCAGCTTACGTCCAATAATAATTTCGCAGTTCAGGAGGCATCTGGATAGGAGGGGCACGGTGGCGAGCTTGTGGCGGCGCTCATGTGGATGGTGGAGGATCACGATTTTGGCGGCCGTGGGGAGGGGAGTTGAAGGTAGAGTGTGGCAGAGGCACACGTTTATAGGGCGGCCGCAGCCGGTGGTACAGATTATCCGCCGTGCCTGGTGATGGTCGCCGCCGGAGGAGGTGGCGGACGCAGCTTCTTCAGGCAAGTCCATTGGGCTTTTCTTCTGAGCTGAAAGAGTACTACGTTAAAAGTAAGATGGGCCTTCTTAAATGATTAAAGAAAAGCCCAAAACAGAGTGGGCAGTTTTACTTTTCAAAAGCCCAATAAACAAATTATGACCCAAATGTTTGGGTTGATTTCCAAAAGGCCAGTAAATAAAGCCCATTATTTGTGATAGTATAGAAGAAATTAGAGGAAAATCAAGAACATATACTCAAAACAATGGCGACTTTGGATTTGGAAGCAACTTCTTCTTCTTCTTCACTAGCTGCTCCTCCTGGAGTTTCTCGTTTCCATCACACCCCTTGTTACTGGTAATTTAGATTCTTCTTCCTCTCTTTCTCTCTCTCTGTAAGTTGTTAAACTATCTGCATGTTTTGATTGATCATATGTGCAAGTTGTAACCCTTTTTTGTTGTTATTTGTTTGTGTAATTTGCTGATTGCTTTATTGTGATGTTTGCTGTTATGGGTCAGTGTTGGAATCTGCATATGAATTTATTGGCTGCATTTATAGATTTTCAATACCCCGATGGAGGGGGAAAATGAGAAGGGAATCTTGAAAATGCAATTCAGATATTGTCAGATATTTTGCTATGATCTGATATACTTAAAAGTTCGCTTTATGGTATTGTGTTGCTAATGTTTGCTCCTGTGGAAATAATATTGATCGTGTGTGATTTTAAGTTTTATGAGCTCAGTGTTTCTTTGATGGATTTTGATTGATGAAGTGGATGATTAATTTTGGTTTTAGCATTTTCATAGAGTTTGGATGTTAAGATTGTCTACCTGTTGATTTTGATAGTGAGGAGAATGTGTATTTGCTCTGTAAGAAGCTCTCGGAGGATGGGATAGCGAAGTCAGATGGATCTGATCTATATGTGGTTTTCGTTTCCAATGAAAAAAAGCAGGCAAGTACTTTTGGTTGATCATGATCAGTTAATCCTTGTCCCCGTATTCTTGAAATGCTGAGTACACGAGATCTGTAAACTGAGACTCAAATTGATTACCTCTTGTCAGATTCCATTGTGGCATCAAAAGGCAAGCCCGAGAGCAGATGGGGTGATTCTCTGGGATTATCATGTTATCTGTGTACAAGTAAGAAACTTATACTGTTATTGAAGAACGGAACTGTCTGGCCAACGAATGTGGTAGAAAAAGGAAAAGTTTCTGACCATCATGTCTCATAATGTCTCTTGCAGAAAAGAAAAGACAGCAACTTGCCTCATCTAGTTTGGGATTTAGATTCAAGCCTTCCTTTCCCATCTCCATTAGCCACATATGTCGCAGAAACTATTCGGCCTTCATTTCAAGTATTCTCTGAGTTTCAGAGGTAAGAATGTTTAGGTGCTATCATGACATTCTATCGGATGTTTTGATTTCTATGGTGTAACTTTCGGGTACAGATCAACTGCAAATATGAGTGTTGTTTCCTTAAATCACTTCTGCTGTAACAATACCTTCTCTGCTATATCTAATTTTTGTTGTCCCTGAAGGAATTCTTTCTGCTAGATATAGTCTTTGTTGTCCCTGATGGAATTCTTTCTGCATGTGGAGCAAAATTCTTTTATGTTGTTCTGCATCATCATTTCTCCAAAAATGCAATACCTAAGGGAAAAATAACAAATTGTAACATGTGTAATGTATACCGTACCAGTTATATTTGGATAATGCAAAGGCTCATATTAACAATAATACTTAGTCCAAGTTGAACTGGACTTGAACCATCACCCTTGCTGTATTTTATGGTTGTAAACATGGTTTACAGTAACCAGGAAGATTTTTAAATGGATTTCTTTGTTCTGTCTGAAAATGGGCAATTGGTACTTTCAGGTTTTTTCGGATTATACATGCACCAATATTCCTGCGATCTTTTGCATCTGACAGAAGACACATGAAAGATTCTGCTGGAAACTGGATTTCTCCACCTCCTTCATATGAAGTAATTGTTGCTGAAGGTAAAAGGAAGTTCTGATTTCTCATTGAATTCACACTTCACTTACTAATTCTTGAATAATCATCTAGGATCATGACATTGCTTTAAGTTTCACTTACCACTTAATAAATCAGCACAAGTTGAGAGATTGAGGTAGTTACTTTTGGCCCCTCTTCCAAATATTTAAGATAATGCATAAATAAATAGTTGTAGGATTGATATATAAATATTAGTCATTTAAATTTGTACAAGTGTGTGAACAATGCTAGTAAAAGTTCTTCTTGCTAAACGAAGATAAGCTGGAAACTTCTTTTTCTTTTCTCATTGGAAAATATGATATGTGAAAGGGAATACATGCTGGCCTTGTCTATAAGTTTCGAGAGTTGAAGCAATATAAACCTCATGACATTTTTTAGGCTCCAATGTAGAATTAAGTTAATTATGTATTTTTTGTTATATGTTTGATTCTTTGCCTCTCTCTTCTTCTTTTATTTTCCCCCTCTTCCATCTCTGCGAATAGTTGTTTCCAGGCAACGTTGTTGTTTCGTTGATGACTTATGCTATAACTGTATTTTGCTGTAGACGGAACTGCTCACAACCTGAATGAGTACATGGAGATGTCCTCTGCCGATGTCGTGAAAAGTGTTGGACTTGATACTATAGATGCTGTACTGACCCAAAAGCTTGGTGTGCTAGTGAGTGAAAGCCATTTAGAGGAATTCTTTTCGAAGATTTCTTGATAATTGGTGAAAATCAGGTGGCTGCATTGAGTTTTATGCCTAGGCAAGCATCATGTGTCACTGCCTGGTACACGGAAACTGATATATCCGATCTTACCTTATGAAGACAGTAAATTTAACATTTTTGGATCAATGAATGCATCAAAGATTTAAACATTATGCTGTGCATGTGCTGATGTTATATAATATGGATCCATTAAACTTTGCGTTGGTGTGTTCTAATTTTGGAGTTAACCTGTTGAGTTTAATTTCTTAAAATTTTGGAGTTAACCTGTTGAGTTTAATTCTTAAAACTTCTCGGTTTCTGAGAGTTGTAAGACTAATTTGAGGACAGCAGATTTCAGCCAATAACATTCTGCATACCACAGCTCCTGCATCTCGTTCTGAACGTATAAAATTACTGTGCCGATTGTTGCAGCATTTTCTCATCTAACCAGCGGACAGCTAATCCCACACAAGGAACATGTTTTCGAAAAAGCAACTTTACACCCTTCATAAATAATATCATTCAGGCAAGCAGTTTCTATGTCAACACTAGGATCACAATTTGAGTTAAAATCATTACACATTCAAATAGCATCAAAAGCCAAGTGATTGCTGCTCTCTGTTTGCTGCAGGCTCCACTTTGGACAAACCATCTACTAACATGTAAAAATAGTGTAAGGAGTTTAATTCATTCCTCTATCCTGCTTCCAGCTGTGAGTAACCGCCTTGCCCAGTCAAGGAATGCAGAGACTAATGCTCCAGCATGACAACATGGCAAAGACTGTCTACACTCTATCGTACATTGATGATGGGGAAATCACAGATTCAGGTCCCATCATCAGTATCTGACAACAGACAATCTTGTATTTGGTCTCTGGGGATAAACCAAAAAGAAAAAGAACATTTAGAAGATAGGACTTGTATGTTGGTGAAATATGAAAGATGATGACAAGCATATCTTCCACCAGCAAAACATGGTGTCTGCCAGAAAAGAAAACAAAAATCGAATATAATTGGTTTTTGATGTATAGCCAAATTTCGGTATAAAATTTCACCTTAGCAACTTTTGGTTGTCACGGCTTCCTTAGCCATGGTTGTCATGGACTGAGGAAGCAGCAAAAGGAAGTTCTCCAGAGATGTGGGATCCTTTGGAAGAATCTGATATTGGCAGCTTGAGCATGTAGATGCATAAATTTCAGAACTTGTTTCCCCATCGCGAAAACAGTTCGAACTTGTGCCGTTAGGTTTCTTAAGTGGACTATTGCATATAAGGCAGTAAGACTCAGGGGGTAGAGATTCACTGGGCTTCAAGTTGTATTTCTTTTGCCGCCTCTTAGAAGCCAAATGACCATTACTATCACCAACTTCTGGAATTCTTTTGAAACAGAAAGGTGTGAGCTTCCCTGCTGTCCTCACAATTGTGCTTTCTCGTGAAGGATTTTCCTCCTGCAAAACAAAAACAGAATGTAAAGGTTGATCAGATGCTGATCCAGAAAAACAAAAGCATATCAAGTCATCACAAGTTTATGTTTCTTCCCAATGCTAAGTAAATTTCCATGCAACTTATGATGCCAAGGAATTTGTTTGGCCATGAGATAATTTTTTCTCTACTAATGAAAGCAAGAACGGCTTCACTAGTAGAGTCACTAGCAGGAAACTGTTCCCTTCTTCTGAGTACTGCAGGCAAAGTGGTGGATCCACAAATCAGCTCTTGAAGGGAATAGAAAGGAGACACTCCACAATATTCCCCAGAGCCTCTTCCTCGCTACTACTATTATTATTATTAATTTTGGTTCTTGGAGCCAAGCCTCACGATACTCACCTAGACTTATCTAGAAGCTTCATGTGCTTCTGATCGCAAAAAAGGGTCTCCACTTCTGCCTTCAGCAGTAAGTTGAAATTTTTTGATAATGCTGTATTGGACTATATGCTCACAGATAATTTTCATTAAAAATTTCATCTTAACCTGAGCATGTTTTTGAAGTATTTTATCTGTACTGGAAAGGGATTGCTGCCAGAGCAACACCCAAGGGATTCCTACCTGCAATAATTTAACAAATGATGATATCAAGCCATTGATGCCAGAGCGAGGTTGCTGAAATGCTTCTACCGTCTTTAAACTGCCCTGACAAAAAATAAGAGGTCCATAACAAAGAACTAATTTCATCAAAAGAAGGTACACACACACAGAAAATCATATAATATCCAATAAGACCCTCCACCATCAAGGAAATATAAGATCATATGCAAACCTGTCCAAAATGCAGCACACATTCAAGTCTTCAGATAGACAGTCACGAAGAGGAAGAACAACCGGTATCTTCCACCTTGCATCAACATACTGGATATCCGCAGCTAATGAGAAACCCTGTCCCTGGTAAAAGAAGATATATATAACTTTAGGTGTTTGATGCTAAGACTTCCCTGTTTCTAATATCACTTAACCTAGGAACAAAATGGAGTACCCATTAAGGGAGAACAACATATTTGTATGTTTTATTCATCCAATTTTCCCATATGGCAGGAGGGGCTAACCTTGACAGTTGCTTCAAGGACATGACATGCTATCCTGGATGTGCATGTTCCCAGCACAACTTTGGTGTATCCATTTTCAAGAGCAACCTGCATAGCGGATACAGCATACTGAATTTTCTGCTTGTCCATCATCTGATTTTAATTAAGGAAGTGGTATAGAGACAGACCTTCTGCAAAGATCGCATGCGGAGATGCACTAGTAGATCTTCTTTCCCAGTAATATCACTGACAGCACCAACTAACTCAGTCAATCGGTCTTTTCCAGCCGCAAAATCATGTGAATAAATACTTTGAGTTGGAACAACAAAAAATTGTTTCGCCGGCGGTGCTAAACTTGCCACAATGAGTTCCATCTGATTGATTGTTCCATCAAAATCATGAGAAGAAGCTGGATAAATGGTACTTTCATCAATATAGGCGACCCCAACTCCAAATACTGGTAATAATCTATCTCTACTTGCGTCAAGATTCTTCTGTGCTTTTTGTTGCATCTCATGAACAAATTGAAGAGCCAACCTGAAAATAAAGAACATGCTTAGAAAATCTAAGTAATAAAAGTGTGATTTTTATGCTCATATTTTTTACATTTATCAAGAAAATTCAGACTAAAGAAAGCAGAATATCAGTTCTCTCCGCGTTTGGAAAGACTGCCACTTTAAGCTGGCCCAATCTATACGCTGCATTGTTTTCCAAATGAACTTCGAGGCATCTCACTTGTATGCAGAAAAATCGAAACCAAGCTCTAAAAAGTTATACATGAGTAGATCTTCAGTAAGTATTTCTTCTGAAAAAAGTTTCTTGATTCTCACTTGATCAAGGCAAGCTCATAAAAATCAGGAAACTCCAAGTATTTCAGGCTCAGCATTTCATTTAATCAGCTCCAATGCAATATCAATTGCAGAGCACAAACTTCAACACACACACAGAGCAATACCTAGAGGAAGGACCACCAGAGAACGCGACAAGAACATTATCGGAAGACGAAATCATTGCGTTCGAAGTGACGGCGAAGCGAAACTTCCCGAACAAATTACTCTGAAAGCAATCGGCACAGAATCTTCCGCGATCTCCGCCGCCGTCACTAACAGCAGGGTGGGTGGTGGCGATGGTTTCGTTAACCTTGCACTTGATGCAGAGGCCATCGCTATTGAAATTTCCGCCACCCGGGGGAACTCCGTCTTCCGGCTGCGGCGGCCGTTTCTGGTAGTCTTCGTCGACGGAATGTTCATCTCCGTAGCAACCGGATTGGCAAGTCGCCGAATTGCACGCCATTTTTCCGGTTTTCTTTTCTTCACTCTTTACAGTCATACAGAAGAAAACTTCAATGGGCCTGTGAAAATATTGTATGGGCCTGTGAGGATGTTAAATGGGCTAAGTTAACTTTATTGGCCCATTAGGTCCAAATGATGGGCCTTTGTAGAACAGATTGAGCCATCTATAATATAATGGGCCTACTCAGTTACGGAATGGGCTAGTCAAATTCTATTGGGTCAATCAGATCTACAATGGCTCTGGGCAGATGTTGGATGGGCTAATGAAATTCTCGAAATGGGCCTGATAAACCCAAAGTTATTAATGGGCCGGGTCAGATAATGGAATAATAAAAATTTATTGGGCCACCCGGATTTTGAATGGGCTAATGAGATTCAACTGGGTCTTCAAGATTTAGTAATGGGCCTGAGCTAATTCTATATTCGGCCTAATTGTTCCATTTTGGCCCATTAAGCCACTTGGGCAGATGGGCTTGTATCAGTTCTTTCTCGGTGAAACTGTAAACAGACTCGCAACTCTGCTTCTATCGCATTTCTCATGCTACATTTTCCATTTCTGCAGCCTAGGCCGCCGTAGATTTCTCCTCCTCCGCCGTTCCTCGGCAGCCATTCCGCCGTCTTGGGCCGCTCTTTCCAACCCGAGGTAATGTCTTCAATATGTATATAGTTTTAGGATTTCTTTAACCACAGACCTGATTTTGCAGCGCGTATTCCTTTACGTTTTAGTTTTCCATTTCTTAATCTGTTTTATCTTTGGATTACCGTGTGGTAATCAAGATTAACGTCAGGATATTCTTACTATTTGTTTTCATGGGCTTTGTGCTGTTCAGGTTCTCGTAAAATTGAATTGTCATGAAATAGAGAGCAATTGAATAATGTAATGGAATTGCTTATCTTCATGCAAGCAAAATGTTACCTCTGGTTTCCTATTTTAATTTTTCAAAAGAATTAGTCACTAGAATAAGAAGTGTGGTCTAAAATGTACCGCCTGGATTTGTTTAGTTCTTAATGGAGTTGTCAACAGCCGAACTACTTTATTCACTTGTATTTGCCGTTTTCATCTTCAACTATGCATGTGCTATGAAATGTTGAAAGCTTCAAGTATAAGTGCAGTACTTGGTGAATCGTGGTTTGATTGGTAATCTGCTCCTGTTTTGTGTTGTTGCAATTTTGTTATTTGTAGGTAAGGATATCGGCAAGGGAATTCTACCACTATTGGACAGAATTATTTGGCTCCATAGATGGAGGGAGTTGAATGCCTTTCTAGTCCCTTTTTTCCTTTCTGGTTCCACGAGCATCACCTTCTTGGACCAATACGAGCTAGATGGCAGGCCAGTTGGAAGAGCTAGAGATACTACATCAATGATTGTTTAGTTGATATTATCCATCTCCATTGATCTTGATGCCTCTCTATATACACTGCAGAAGAGTCATTCCCTTCTCAAATCCTACCCTTTCAAAATATGGGAGCTTTTGCATTTGTTAATGGATCTGCACTAGCAAACATAGGTCGTACTGTTCCCTGTCATTTGCTCTGATGCTTGCTATAAGAACCACTATAAATCAGGTGGAGCTCATTCGGCTCTCTCATGACCGATCAAGGTGAATTCTCCTCTTATATTTTTATTTTGTATTTTTCTCTATTTCCCTGTTTGAGGGAGGTAATGGTTTTTGAAGATTCATCTAGTTAAACAAACTCGAGACACCCAACTCTTTTATGTTGTTCTTGGTCAGCCAAATTTTGTGAAGATGCTTGGACAGAGAAACTTTTGACCCATGGTTTCTTGCCCTTTTATTTTGACAATAATGCTCAAAGCAATGCCATAAAGTAATTTCATTTTTTGGATCAACTAGTAAGGATGCGGAAGATAATCCTTTCAACAAAGGATTCCTCGCCTTTAGCTTATAGTTTCTCGTAGAGCTAAGAACTTGCACGCATGCTGAGACATTCTAGATGCAAAATATAGATGATGTTGGACAATCACACTTCTTATAAGATATGTTTGCCATACCTGCAGGATTGATTAACGTTCAAGCGACAATGGATCCAAGAACTTCAATAGACCTTTGACGAAGCAGTTTCTGATATGGAAGTCGATCAAGAAAGTTCCCTGTTGGAAGTCATATAAGTTGGTAGCTATTACTTTTAATTGATAGATTTCCATTTTCTTATCTTTGTAAGAGAATTAATTATAAAGATTTGAAACATGTTAATAAAACAGCAATATTTATCTACTTTGATTTCAGGATTCTGTGCCCCCGTCTCCTATACATTGCAAAGGGTTGTGACCAGTTCATACCTTGGGGTTTAATGTTCTGCAAATTAAATTACAAAGTTAGTATTTGTTTGGGACTCAAATATGCATTTTCAATCTAATCTCATTCCAATCGTCGTGATACAGAAAATGCGACTTCAACATCTGAAATATGTTATTGAGCAAGAGAACATAAACAGGTCTGAATGTAATCTCCAGGGTCCATGAGTAGCCTGATTATTGAGGACAGAAATGGCTCCCTTTTCGGGCAGACGATATATAGTTGGGCTATTTCAGAATTTGATTTCAATAATTTAGAACTTCATTGAGTTGAAAAAGGTTCATGCTTGCAGAACAACATATACTAGTATCACACATTGAAGAAAGTTATTGGAAGAGACAAGAAACTTCTTGAACTTGCACTACTAATTCTTATGCAGAATTCAAATCGAATAACCATCAGACGGTTTCATTTTACCCAGAAAAATCAGTGGTGAACTAAAAGAATTGGTGGTGTATAGAATATCTACGTGTGTGTTTTGGTGTGTGCTGGGCACAGTGTTAATGATTTCTTTGTTTTTACTCTTGTATTTTTCTTCTTCTTGTGAAGGGTAAGGAAGTGCGATACCTGGACCCATTGGCATACACACAAAAAATATCAGTTCCTTTTCACTGAGGGTCACAAACTGGGAAACAAGAATCTCCACGAGCGAAAAGGGTATTGTAATAGTGACATAAAAATCTGGGAGTCTATCTGTTAAATCCTCTATCATCATCCAACCTTTCTTACCTCCTCTTCAATTCCAGGAAATCCAAACTAACCAATCAGAATTCAAGAAACTTCATCACAGATAGACTAAGTACAACTAGACAATCCCACTCCTCTCTCCTCTCTCCTCTCTCTAACATCCTGTGAAGAGAAACTCAGCCTCAAAATGCTGTCTACCCTTGTTGACACGTGTCCCACTGCTGACCACTGACTGATACACCAACTGTTTTTTCACTTCCCCCTCCACTATGAAATATATAAAAAAACACTTCTTCTTCTTCTGAAAGAGAAGAGTTCTTGAACCGCTGCACAAGCAGCAGAAAGCCCTTCTCCAAAGGTACATTAATTCACACCTTCTTCTTCATTGATTCTACTCTTTCTGCTCTTCAGGTCTCTGTGTACATATTGTTTTTTCTATTGCAACTTCAGTTCCCTCTGTGTAATCAAGAACCAGAATTCTTGTTTCTTGAGATATACAGAGAGTTTCAGCAATGGCTTCTTTGGTTTCATCGCCATTTACACTGCCCAACTCAAAAGTAGAACACCTTTCTTCATTTTCACAAAAGAACTATTTCCTTCACTCTTTTCTTCCTAAAAAACTCAACAACACCACCACCAACACACAATCATCTCATAAGTTCAAATGCGCTGCAATTGGCAATGGTTTGTTCACTCAAACCACACCCGAAGTCAGGAGGATCGTGCCTGAAAAGTCATCCAATGGCCTCCCCACTGTGAAAATTGTGTATGTAGTTTTAGAAGCTCAGTACCAATCATCCCTCACAGCTGCAGTTCAAAGTCTCAACCAGAGTGGACAGTATGCTTCATTTGAAGTTGTTGGGTACTTGGTTGAGGAGCTTAGAGATGCAAATACCTACAAAACTTTCTGTAAAGATGTCGAGGATGCCAACATCTTTATAGGGTCATTGATTTTTGTGGAGGAACTGGCCTTAAAGGTTAAGGATGCAGTGGAGAAAGAGAGGGAGAGGCTTGATGCTGTGTTGGTATTCCCATCAATGCCTGAAGTAATGAGACTCAACAAGTTGGGCTCATTCAGTATGTCGCAGCTCGGGCAGTCGAAAAGCCCGTTTTTCCAGCTATTCAAGAAGAAGAACAAGTCATCTGCGGGCTTTGCTGACAGCATGTTGAAGCTTGTGAGGACACTGCCTAAGGTTTTGAAGTACTTACCAAGTGATAAGGCGCAAGATGCTAGGATGTACATACTTAGCCTGCAGTTTTGGCTTGGGGGTTCACCAGATAATCTAGTGAATTTCTTGAAGATGATTTCCGGTTCTTATGTTCCTGCTTTAAAAGGGACGAAGATTGAGTACTCGGATCCGGTGCTGTACTTGGACAGTGGAATTTGGCACCCCTTGGCTCCTTGTATGTATGATGATGTGAAGGAGTACCTGAATTGGTATGCTACTAGGAGAGATACAAATGAGCAGCTCAAGAATCCAAATGCGCCTGTTATTGGACTTGTTTTGCAAAGGAGTCATATTGTTACAGGTGACGAGAGTCACTATGTGGCTGTAATCATGGAGCTGGAAGCTAGAGGGGCTAAAGTGATACCAATATTTGCTGGTGGTCTCGACTTCTCGGGTCCAGTCGAGAGGTACTTTATTGATCCAATCACGAAGAAGCCAATGGTGAACTCGGTCATATCACTTACTGGTTTTGCTCTTGTTGGAGGTCCAGCAAGGCAGGACCATCCAAGGGCCATCGAGGCGTTGATGAAGCTTGATGTGCCTTATATTGTGGCATTGCCTTTGGTGTTCCAGACAACAGAAGAGTGGTTGAACAGCACACTGGGGCTCCACCCGATCCAGGTGGCTCTACAAGTTGCTCTTCCGGAGCTTGATGGGGGAATGGAACCAATTGTTTTTGCAGGCCGAGATCCTAGAACAGGCAAGTGAATTTTCGCTGCTCCTTTTCCTTTTTCCTTCGAATTTTAAGAAATGATTGTTCCAGTTTCTTGTGCAGTATCACAATATATAGATACGTGCTGGTTGATCATTTCTTTTCTTTCTGTATCTTGCATTCATGTACCCACTTTTTTTAATATTCCACTATATAATTGCAGGAAAATCACATGCTCTTCACAAAAGAGTGGAGCAACTCTGCACCAGAGCCATTAAATGGGCTGAGCTCAAGAGGAAATCCAAGGTACCTACTGGTTAATATAAGATTACAAGTTGTATCGTAGTAGCACATTAAAGACTAATCAAAACTAGCAAAGTATTTACAGAAATCTTCAAAATTATCAAATCAATGGTCTGCAAGGAAATGGAATCAACGTAATTCAGAGTTATGAATGGTTTCTCCCATTTTGGTGCACTTCAATAGCATACTCGTTTGAGCTGCCAGGAATCTCATGAGATATGTCCTACTTCCAAAGAAATATCGTATGAGAAATCTTCCCCAGAGTAAATTGATTAGAAAGTCATTAGTCTTTGGTCATAGTTTAACCAAAGATGTTAACACAATAAGTTTATAGCAAACATGATACTCCAAAACAATTTGGCCTGATTTATTTCTTGCTACCATGATTTCTTTACTTAAGCATTGCTCGTCCTCAAGTTAAGCTTCTAGATTTTGTTTCACAGTTTGGGATGAAGAAGGTATTGAGAGGTATCGAAGGTTCAAATATGATATCTCTAGAGCAAAAAAGTCACCTCACTTTCCACTTATAGATTGAATCAACAGGAAAGAAGATAAATGATGTGTGGAAGATACAGTTTTCTTACTTTCATGTTTCTTGTATATTTTTTCTACTCTACTCGGGCTGTCAAGCTTTCACTAGATCGATTATGTACTGTAGACTTAGAATAAACTATTACATTTTTGGATAAAAGTTTCATTTCTTAATCATGTGCAGGCAGAGAAGAAGCTGGCTATCACCGTATTTAGCTTTCCCCCAGACAAAGGCAATGTTGGAACTGCTGCTTACCTGAATGTTTTCGCTTCCATTTACTCTGTACTTAAAGATCTCAAGAGTGATGGCTACAATGTGGAGGGCCTTCCAGAAACTGCTGAAGCCTTGATAGAAGATATAATTCATGACAAAGAGGCTCAGTTTAACAGCCCAAATCTTAACATAGCCTACAAGATGGGCGTGAGAGAATACCAGAGTCTGACTCCATATGCCACTTCTCTTGAAGAAAACTGGGGAAAGCCCCCTGGTAATTTGAACTCTGATGGAGAAAACCTCCTTGTTTACGGTAAACAATATGGAAACGTCTTTATTGGTGTTCAGCCCACATTTGGCTATGAGGGTGATCCGATGCGGCTACTCTTCTCCAAATCAGCAAGTCCACACCATGGATTTGCTGCTTACTACTCATTTGTCGAGAAAATCTTCAACGCTGATGCGGTTCTGCACTTTGGCACTCATGGTTCTCTTGAATTCATGCCCGGGAAGCAGGTTGGTATGAGTGATGTTTGTTACCCCGACAGTCTCATTGGGAACATTCCCAATGTCTACTACTATGCAGCCAACAACCCATCTGAAGCCACCGTTGCTAAGCGTCGAAGCTATGCGAATACCATTAGTTACTTGACTCCTCCGGCTGAAAATGCCGGGCTTTACAAAGGACTCAAGCAGCTAAGCGAGCTGATATCCTCCTACCAATCCCTTAAAGACACAGGACGTGGCCCTCAAATCGTGAACTCTATCATCAGCACAGCTAGGCAGTGCAATCTGGACAAGGACGTGGATCTTCCAGAAGAGGGAGTGGAAATCTCTGCCAAAGAGCGAGACCTTGTAGTTGGAAAGGTGTATTCCAAAATTATGGAGATCGAATCCCGTTTGCTCCCCTGTGGTCTTCATGTCATTGGCGAGCCTCCATCTGCAATGGAAGCAGTTGCTACACTTGTCAACATTGCTGCGTTGGATCGTCCAGAAGATGGAATTTCTTCACTTCCGTCTATATTGGCCGAGACTGTGGGCAGAGAAATCGAAGATGTCTACAGAGGAAGTGACAAGGGCATATTGAGGGATGTTGAACTCCTTCGCCAGATTACTGAGGCATCACGTGGGGCAATTAGTGCATTTGTGGAGAGAACAACTAACAAGAAAGGCCAGGTTGTTGATGTTGCTGACAAGTTGACATCAATTCTTGGATTCGGCCTAAATGAACCATGGATTCAGTACCTGTCAAACACCAAATTTTACAGGGCTGACAGAGAAAAACTCAGAGTCTTGTTCCAGTTCTTAGGGGAGTGCTTGAAGCTAGTTGTGGCTGACAATGAGTTGGGAAGTCTAAAACAAGCTCTTGAAGGGAAATATGTCGAGCCAGGTCCGGGAGGGGATCCAATCAGAAACCCAAAAGTGTTGCCCACTGGAAAGAATATCCATGCGTTGGACCCACAAGCTATTCCTACAACTGCAGCTATGCAGAGTGCAAAGGTGGTTGTTGATAGGTTGCTTGAGAGGCAAAAGATTGACAATGGAGGGAAATATCCCGAGACTGTCGCTCTTGTACTATGGGGAACAGATAACATCAAGACATATGGGGAATCACTGGCTCAGGTCCTGTGGATGATTGGAGTTAGGCCGGTTGCTGATACATTTGGACGTGTGAACCGAGTGGAAACTGTGAGTCTTGAAGAGCTTGGGAGGCCAAGAGTTGATGTAGTTGTCAATTGCTCTGGTGTTTTTAGAGATCTCTTCATTAATCAGGTACTGATACTTTCTTGACTTCAATGAAAGACTTCTACTTATCTTTCATCTGCAGGCTATCATTTCCTTATGTTTATCTGCTGATGAAAGTTCACTTCTGTTCACAGATGAATCTTCTTGATCGGGCTGTGAAAATGGTTGCTGAGCTAGACGAGCCTGAAGACCAAAATTACGTGAGAAAACATGCACTAGAACAAGCGAAAACGTTAGGAGTTGAAGTGCGTGAAGCTGCATCTCGAATCTTCTCAAACGCCTCAGGCTCATATTCCTCCAACATTAACCTTGCGGTCGAGAATTCCTCATGGAATGATGAGAAGCAACTGCAGGACATGTACTTGAGCCGAAAATCATTTGCATTCGATTCTGATGCTCCCGGTGCAGGCATGACTGAAAAACGGAAGATTTTTGAGATGGCTCTGAGTACAGCTGATGCCACTTTCCAAAATCTCGACTCCTCGGAGATCTCCCTCACTGATGTTAGTCACTACTTTGATTCCGACCCAACAAACCTTGTACAAAACCTCAGGAAGGATGGCAAGAAGCCTAGCGCATACATAGCTGACACTACCACAGCTAATGCACAGGTAAATTCTTTAATTTCAAGATCAATTGCAACGATCTTACCTGAGAGTTAGCAACCTTGTTTTGACAACTTCCTTGTGTTGATGATTTAGGTCCGTACACTTTCTGAGACTGTGCGTCTCGATGCAAGAACCAAGTTGTTGAATCCTAAATGGTATGAGGGCATGCTGTCCACCGGATATGAGGGGGTCCGTGAGATTGAAAAACGCCTGACCAACACTGTTGGTTGGAGTGCAACTTCAGGACAAGTTGACAATTGGGTGTATGAAGAGGCAAACACGACTTTCATTCAAGACGAGCAAATGCTGAACAGACTCATGAGCACGAATCCAAACTCCTTCAGAAAGTTGATTCAGACATTCTTGGAGGCCAATGGACGCGGATACTGGGAAACCTCTGCAGAAAACATCGAGAGATTGAGGCAGCTGTACTCAGAAGTTGAAGACAAGATTGAAGGAATTGATCGTTGATTCTTGATTTGAATAAATTACTGTCAACTGCAAATAACATAGGTGGTCGCTTCTCCTTCCCTTGTTGTAGATGGATCTTCGGATCTGTTCAAGAATTGGAACTGAATTTTTCACCAATATCCCAATGTATTCATTCTCCTGGGATGGTTGGTTGTCTGAATTGTAACCTGTAAAACTCTGATTCACATAAATTCAATTTTCTGCCATTGTCATCATGTAATACCTCCATAGGCATTACATGCGCGAAGATTTGAGGATGTTGCAAGAGAATATTTCAAGAACACATAGTACGCCATGTTCAGCCCTCAAATCATGTTTCACAATATATATTCGCTCTAGCCATCAGTCTTCATGCAACAATCTGCAAGAACTAGGCGCTTAAGGCTCTGCAGTTTAGTTGAATGATTTACCATGTTTAGTACTACGGCAGATATTGAAGTAATAGACAAAATTGAAAAACATCGGTGAAACCAAATACAGATATTTTAGCAGCAAAAATGTCAAATGAATGTACAAATTACAATGTCCATGAAGACTTGCCATGTTCAAGCTGCTAAAGGGGAAAAAGGAACAAAAGATACTTCTCCACATTTTGTTGCTGTGCAGGATCTACAATCAGTAAACAGTATTACCAAAACAGGAAAAGGATGAAGAAAAGAAGGGAAAAAAAATCTAGAAAGGAATGCCATCCTCTGAAAGAATAGTACAAACAAAAAGTTGCAGTATATATGTTTCTAACTCCCCCTCTTTGAGGTCTTAGGACTTGAGCTGTCTTTGTTTTTTACATCAAACTAACTCCATTAATAGGGGATCACCTGCTGCCATGATTCTGATTAGCCTAATGAAGTCTTGCTCGCTCGAGACGTTCCAGGGATGAATTGCAGGTGCTTCAGCAGAATAAAATGATGTAGAATTGCTCTGTAGCTTTTGCTTGTATCTCATTGAATTGAAGACAGAATCAAAATTTTGAGGAGAGTCCATTGCCAGAAAGAACATCGGTATTGCAACTTTGTGATGGATATCTAGACCACCGACTAAGTTCACAAGATCGACGAAGTCAGGTACAAAATGTCGAGGAACATAGAATACCTCTGAATTGCATATTGTAAGGCTCTGCTGGTCTTTAACACTTTCTTTGTAATTGACTTGAAAATGGGCGGGCATAGTGGCCACCACTTTCTTCACCATATCTGCTTGCTTGACGAACCAATCGGAGTTGCCAGCAACTGAGACGCTTGTCCAAGACTTGGATACCTACACGCATTATTCATAAAGCATAGAAAATGGGCATGAGTGTTTGTATGACCATAATATGTACGTTTACAGTTCCGTCCAATTGATTTAACTTTGAGTTAAATGCACACAACTCATGATGTTAATGAGCAAAAGCTATTCACCTTGTTCGTGATCCATAGCTTAGACTTGTCAGCTTGGAGCAAAGTCCAGTAATTAAGAACAGTATCATCCTGAAGAAATAGAAAACCATCTGCGCTGCTGTATCTGTCAAAATATTTTGGCAAATACCTGAAAAAAATGCAAGAGATTAAATCAAGAAGAAGCATGGAGAAAATACGTAAAGGTGAAATAATATATACACAGGCCCTATTACCAATTACTGGCACTAAATGCGTTAGTACCTTTTGAGAAGCTCACGCATTCAGTGAAATATGACACTCAAATTAAAGTCTCAGTACTAAAATGATCAGGTGGGTTAGGACGTGTGTTGCTCTTCTACATAGTTAAATGAACAGAACGTTTTCTAGTCTGTTGAAATGCAATAAAGAACACGTCCACAGAAGATAATTGTATAACAAACTAAGAATTGGTTCATTTCACCACGACACTTACTGGGGAAGTTAAGAGAGAAGAAACAGAGAACCATCTGTCTGACTAATACTTGACAGGAGGAGCTACCTATCAGTTTGTCACCTCACTTCAAGCGTTGCTCGTTAGCAAGCTAAGGGGAACCACCTTAATGAAGGTAACCGATAGGTCAATAACAAGTGTTTCCTAATATTTACAGGTAAACAAAACTCTCAAACGCAGAAGGCTAGCGACATAGTCCATTCCAAAACTCATACTATTATATTAGAGTTGTGATGTGATAACAACCAAAAGGTCCATTAAAGCTTATCGTGTGTGATAGTTGAGAGAACTGCGCTCCCAACTCTAAGAGGAATTTTTTGTTATTGGTGTTGGTTTTGCATGTTCAAGGTATTCTATGGTGTTCATCAGACTTAACCCCATAGCTAATTGAACAAGAGGCCTGAATGAGAGTAAAACTTGAACAAACAAAAAATAAGAACAGAAAATATATAAAGTGATCATGCTGAACAATAGTATAACTTGATCAACAAATACAAAAACAAATATAAGGTAAAAAGTAATGGCGTTGGGAGGAAAGAGTCAGAAGATTAACAATCTCAGTTATATTTGTTGCTACTGCAGGGAAAAACTAAAGCATATGCATAAAGCTTTAACCAAAATCAAGCAAGGAACAGCAATATAAACAAGTAAATTAAAATCTATTCACATACTGCCCTAAGAAAATTTTGATGCAGAGTAACATTTTTGGCCATAAAAATTGATGTGGGAGACATTCTATCGCACAGTTATGCAGTTGAATAGATTTTGCTTTAGAAACTAACGCATAATCCTCCTTATAATGCATGTTATGCGACTGACATCTGTGTGGTTACCCGTATGAACTTAGGGAAAAGAAACATAAGCAGAGGAGATAGAGAGAAATCCAAATTATGATTCACATACTTGTAAATGTAGTCCAACTGCCCTTCTTCCACGGCAAGATCCACATTTTTCTCCCCAGATAATATAATAACTGTCTTAAATATCCTGCCATACAGTAACCTCCACTCTAGTGCAGTGCGTTCCACAGATCCAGAGCAGAACATTATAAGCACCACGTTTCCAAAATTCTTCCTCCACCGTATCAAGTTCCCAATTTCATAATTCACCATTCCTACTTCCTCAACTCCAAGATGCACAGATGGCAACTTCTGTGGTACAAATTCCTTCCGATCGCCATGACCAATATTTGCCCTTGGCCTGTCTAGTTCAAGAGACATAAGGCGAGGCTGCTGGTAACCAACAGCAAGCAGATCTTGAAGCCAAGCAGCAGTAAACTGCACATCTTTTTCTGTCCAAAATCCTTCCTCAGCCATCACATAACTCAATTCCAAAATTTTCTCGAACAACCTATGCTTATTGGATCTCCATGCCACCAAGAAGTTAACAAGACGACCCACATTTACATGAAGATCTTTCTCTTCTGAAAAAGGATATGCTTCAACTCTGTCATACCGATGTGCGGTGGGAGGATACACGACAACATATCCGCCAACTTCCCACAAAAGTCTCTGTGCCCAATACCCCCTCAAGACATCAGAAGCCATTGTACTAACTGAGACAGGAAGCATAAGGCCCCAGAATGCAGATGAATGAAAAATTGTGTTGAACGAATTGACAGGCACCATAGTACCTTGAGGTAATGCCACTTTAGGGGCACGGTCATCGAACCTGATGTCAAATGCTTCAAGCGCAGCTTTCCTTGTAAAGTAGAATATTGAATCCACATCAGGTAGCCCATTGGAAATCCCCTGCTGTATAAACTGTTTCCCACCAAAGACCTCAGTGTAGAACTCCTCATGTCCAATGTCACCCACCTTTTCCAAGGGTAATCCCCTCGGCCAAACAGACCTCTGTCCAAAATGTATATAAGGGTTCACAACTGTCCTATTGGGATTCTCATGACTATATTGCAAAATAACCTCTTGTCTAGCACCCTCACCAATCAACTCGACGTCAAAATGCTTCCCTATATCATTATCAATCACATCACCTCGATCGTCAACGTCATAGATCTTTTGTGCACCGTGTTGTATGGCAAATAAATACCCAACAGTTTTTCGAACATATGAATCATAAGGCAAGTAATCAACCACCCTAAACCCCAATTGAGCTTGCACGTCCAACGATAGATAAATAGCACCTGTTAAAGAAAAAGGTACAAGATATCAAAAATCTCAATAGCCAAGAAAAATCCATTCTTGATTACGAGAGTGCCTGAGAGATTAAAGAAATAAAAGAAATCTAGATCATGCCCACCAGATTAACTTATCATAAGATCCTTTGATGTAATTTCTTGTAAAAAAAAATGCGTATTTTTGTAGCATCAAACCCGTCTGAAGCTGTCATTTAAGGAAAAATAAATAGAACCATCCAAAGCTATCAATGGAACGTCTTAAGAACTAAAACAGCTAATCCAACTAACTCAAACTGAGGATTTAGTACCAAACAAGTACCTTTCAAATTCCAGTCTTTGGGAGTCTTAGAATTCCCAATCGCAAGCACTTGCCACCCTTTAATTTTAGTCATTTTCTTCAGAGAATCAGAGGGGTAATCCGAAACAGAAACAACGATCCATTTCTCCGATCGAAAGCTGGAAAATGGAGTTGATTTATCAACAATGCGGTTGATAGAATTCCAATTAATCTGTGGAAACTTGGGGTGGATTGTATGAGACTGAGTGGACTGGATGCAGAGCAGCGCGCCGCGCATCTACGCCGGCGGCGGAGTAGTTCCGGAGGAAGAATAGGGCCGCGACGGTGGTGATGAGAAGCAGGATTGTTAGAATTTTGTACAGATTCTCCGAAGCCCATGTTGAGAAATCAAGATTCTTGGAAGGAATCGAAAAGGGCTTGCTTCTAGATTGGTGATTGTGGAGCTTTGAAGCATCAGAAGGAGGAACAATGCGATCTTGGACCAACATTTCTGTGGTTCAAATTGTGATTTGAAAACAGAAACTCCGAAGAAAAGCAAGAAAAACACACACACACACACACTACAAGAACTGAGGGGTGGTGCAAGCGACTGACTTAGTTTAATCTCTCGAGTCTTGCGTTATTCAGTAAAGCATTGACTAGAGTCTGGTTCTCTTCTTTGATCTGAATCTTTGGTGGGAGGGTGGGGGGTGGGTGGGTTGGGGTTGTGACCGACAGCAAATGGGGAAGTGGAGCTGGTTTTCCTTAAGCTTCAATCCAAAGTTGTAACTAATGCTGGTGTGTGTGTGTAGTTTGGTAAGAAAATGTTAAACTACACTGTACAGAGTGGGGAGTATGTCTTGTTCTTGCAATTATGACTTGTTTGTTAGTACCATAGGATTCATTTTATTTTCTTTTATGATTTGCTTTTAGGATAAATTATATATTACTCTCATAAAGTTTGTTACAATTAATAATATTTTTTATTATTTAAATAAATACAAATATTCGTAAAGTAACAATCGTTTAACAAATCACGAAGGATATTTATTAGACGATCATAAATTTTAGAAAAAATATTTGTAATTTTTCAAATAATACAAATATACTTATAATTACGACAAATTCTGAAAGAGCCCTTCATAATTTACCTCTATTTTTATGGTATTTTCATATTTTCTAGGAGGGACTTTTTTTTTTTTAGTTAATTTGTAATTAGTTGGTATGGGAAGGGAGATAGAGACATTTTAGCTAATATTAATCACTTAACTACATTTTTAAAATAATATTTAATATGCATTATTAGTATATAAATGTAACACGATATCAAAATAAAAAGATCTGAACTGCATTAGTTAATATCCATCCTTCTCGATTTTTTTGAAATACATAGTTATTTTTTTTAAAAATATATGTAAAAATGGTAGAACATAGACATAAACAATAAAATTATCAAATTGCATAAAACCACATGGGATTAAATATTTTAGTATGAAGGAGAAGTGAGTGTTAGTAAATGTAGATTAGAAGATGAGAAGAGATGAGATGTTAATTTGTCAGTTGTTGATTTATTGTTATGGGGTCATGCGACAGTGACAGTTCCTCTAACCTTATAATAATTTATTTATTTAAAAATAAAAGAATAATTATATTTGAAACATATTAAATGCATTTTTGAAGTAAAGAGAGGAGAGTATAATGGTCCTATACAATCTTTTGGTTTTTGTAGGTAAGTAGAGTGAGACACTTCCTTCTAGGAGTGTACGCGGTGCGGGTTGGGGCAGTTTAGGTAATTTTTTGGCCCAACCCAATCATTGCGGTCTTTAGAAAGCTCTACCCAAGCCCAACCCAACGATCATCAAAACCGCACTTTGCGGTCTAATTGGGTTGGGGCGGGTTGGGGCGGGTTTTGCGGTCTTTAGTATATAGACAATCACCTATACAATTATATTAGTATTTTGAGACAACTTATGCTTTTATTACAATTATTTATCAAAAAAATATATATTTTTCTGTAGAGCTAATTATGAAATATGATATATCAATTATAATATGTAAAAGATAAGCACTTATACATAGCTATATGTTTATTTTAAAAGAATAAAAATATTATTAAAAAATTACCATTTTTTTATGAATAAGATTGTGAAAAAAATATTAATTCGAATTAATTATATAAAAAACTGATCATAATAATATATAATATTAAATAAAAATTATTTAAAATAAAATAAGATGGTAATGAAAACAAATTATAACAAAATCGTGATATCATCTATTTCAAGTTCTTGCCTTTTTCAACGGCATAAAAATATAGAAGATTGTCAATAATCAAGAATTAATGAATTAATTGATCTCATCTACATATTTATACATATATATTATACAATACCAACTTGAATGTTTTATGCATAATCAAAACTTTTGTATAAACATATGAAGAATTCTAGTATATTATTAGTGTTCACCTTCCTCTTCTTCTTATTTTCTTCTTTTATATTACTACTACTACTATTATCATCATCGCGGTCGAACGCGGTTTATGCGGTCTACGTAAACATAAAACCAAATCCGATTGCTAAAATGCGGTCTTTTTTTAACTAGCCCAAGACCAACCCAACTCACCTTTAGCCCGCTAATTGCGGTGCGGTTTGGGTTGGGTCGATCGGTTGGGGCGGTCCGACAATTTTGTTGAACACCCCTACTTCCTTCGTATAATTATTTTTTTCTAATTATTTTATATACTTAATTATATTAAACTCCTTCTAAAAATACAAATTATATTTTTCTTCTATTTTTTTAAAATTATATTTATACCCTTTTAAAAAAAATTCGTTTACATCTAACCCGCTTTCATTAGGATTAAGGTGGGAAATATTGATGTCCGCAAATATATATATATATATATATATATATATATATATAATTTTTTTTTAATTTTGTCCTTCATTTAATATTTTTATACGTATATTTTTGTATTTATAAAAATATAAATAATATATATATACTATTATAAAAAAAACTCTTTTATCGTACTAATTCTTGAACATCCCAATTTACCTTTTAATTTATTTATTCTATTAAATATTTTTGCCCAAATAGTAATTTCATTATTTTTTTCTCCCAACCCACTACTCTATGTTTCTCTCTCATATTCTCCATAATTTTTTCCCCATGAATTTTTATATTTTAAGAAATCTATCATTATGATTTATTTTTCTCACAAACTTTTCCCTATAACTTATTTTTCTTTCTCAACATACCCCGTATTTTTTAATCTCACAAAATTTTAATAATTTCTCTTCGTCTCGCATAATAATTTTTTTTAATATGCTCGTAGGAACCGCTTGCAACTACAACTAATATATATATATATATATGGAGTGAGTGAAACTTTAAAACTTTTTTAAAAAAATATATAATTTTATATTTTAGAGAGAGTTTAAGTGTAACTAATCCTTATTTATAATATGTGGTGGTGCATTTAATTGAATATTTTTTATGTGAGATAGTGAGGGTATATTTATTTTTATATCATACGGAAAAAGTATTTAACTTAATTCTCTAGATATGAAAATATTTAAAAAATAATTCTGTTTTAAATAATTATTTATAAGATTAACTACTAATATTGCAAATTAAGAAAAAAATACTATATCTTAATTTAAGTGGCTAAGGCTAAAATCCCACAAACAAACTTAAACTCATGAATTAATTTGTTTCAATCTAATTAATTGTATTAATATATTAATTAAATCCATATGCATTGTTCAATTAATTAAAAGATATTAATCTGACGGCCCAATTTCATCGACAGATGGTTAATTTCCCAGTATCACTAGATTGGGCCTTCAGAAAGTAGCCCAAGACCAATTCTTCCTATATGAATGGCATTTTAAATTTATAATTTTGATTATAGTCCAAAACATAACTCCTCATTATTAAGAATTAAAATATAGCCTTTAAAGTAGTATTATTTTACATTTATATCACACATATTTATTGTCATTTTAATCACAAAATCCAACTATAGAGCTTTAATTAATCTAATTAATTCACACCTTTTTTCTTTAGCAAGAAATAGATACAAAACGGGGAATAATTATGCAAATGCGTATTTGTTTGATTTTGTGCAAATTTTGTGTAAATATATATAGATCGATATTAATTACTAGTCATGGCATATAAAAATATAATTTTTGATTATTTCCTTCAAGAATTAACTCAACCAATTGGGGTTCAATCTTAAAATAATTGAGGTTCATTTCATTTGGACATTATGATCATAACTTAATTATTATCTTATTATACAATTTCATTTTCAATATTCATATCAGATTACATTCTTTTCCATAGCTTTGTGTGCTGTATAGTTGTGCTAGAAGCATTGAACCTAATTACAAACTCCCAATTTCTTTGAATAATTAATGGCTTTTGCTATCAAGATATGAATGGCTTCTGCAAATTTATTCAAATATAACAATTAAAAGCTTCCAAAAACAACCTAACTCAATTGGCGAAATCGAGGCCTGGTGACCTTAAAGTCATGGATTCAAACTCCACTTATGCATGGGATGTTATCTACTGCATAGTAGGTCTTATTTTACATGTAGTATATAGTTGTCTTTGTTAAATATAAATATTTGACATGAATGATTGTAATCGATTTATTTCAAATAGTAAGTTCATCACTTTCACTTAAAAAAAACTTTTAACAAATTTTAGCCCTTCAAACAACTTAAAAGCTAGCTCTTTTCTTTGTTTAATTTTCACTAAGTTATAAGTGAAAAAGATGATATGTTTTTGCCTTTTGATTAAGCTTTGCTGGTGCTGATTATTTAAGTTAAATTCTTCTTTCACTTCCAAGTAAATGTTTAATTATATTGAAAGTAAAACCATGCCCTCAGCCCCACCACCCTTATTGTATGCAAAATGTAGAACCATGAGTGTGCATATGTGTACACATCATAAGCCCACACTAACAAATTAAACAAGAAAAGCATTAATAGAATAAAAGAGTACTTAACCAAGGAGTTAATTTATGTGTACTCTTGGCCAATCTTTGTGGGAAATTCTCACTCAAAATGATTTCATCATACCTAAACCAATTATATGATAAATGCAATACACTTATAGCGTCACTGGTCTAAAATTTAAAAAAAATGACCAATCACATGATACTTGCTATCTGATTAATTAAAATTCGATCAAATTTGATTTGGATAAATTTTAGATCTAATTCCAAAATTATAAAACCCCACTACCTATTTAATTACTATAGAAACTCTCATTGGCACCACATGAACATGATAGACGTAAATGTCAATGTGCTAGCACCTATGTATATATATATACATAACTCTTTCCCTTGCAAGAAGAACAAGAATTATAAGCTACAAACATACCTACATGCACACATATAACTTTGTATTTGCCTTTTGGGAATGAGGAAGCAGTACGTGGAAATGCTTGATGTAGGTGTGAGAATAGCAGCCAGGTTCCATTCCCTCTGCCCTCAAACTGCACGCAGGTACTACCACCCTCCTTCTGCCACCGACCACCATCATGAGCACGGCGGCAGAGGCAGAACCCGTGACGGTGAGGGGTTTCAAGAATCATCATCAATGCTGATGATGGGGCTGAATAGCATCAATTACTACTCTTCCATCACCGGCACCAGCAGCAGCTTTGGTGATGCTCCTCATCCTGAATATGTTGTGTATTCTTTGGTATGACTCCGCAAACACACACACAACACCTACAGTAGCGCTTTTACATATTTGCTGGTGCATTATGTATAAGAAGACAAAGACCACTCATACCTCAAACAAACTGCTCTTTCTAGTATGAATGTTTTTCACACAAAAAAGCAAAAAATAAAATAAAAATCAATTCTGAGAAAGGGCCCAACCGGGTTCGAACCGGTGACCTCTTGATCTGCAGTCAAATGCTCTACCACTGAGCTATGGACCCTTGATGTTCTGTCATTCATTAAGAAGATTTATCTAGTGTGTAATCCCTTGCAAAACTGGTACTACATCAAAGCTTAGGGCCCTTCTGAGTGCAAATTTGCGGTCGAAACTGATAACTTGCGTCCAGTGACCAATGAACAATTTCTAATGTCATGATTCGGGCTTTCATCTTCGTAAACCAATGATTAGCTTCTGAGAATAGTTCACAGCCTGTGCTTGAATTACCTGCCAGAATTTGACTTATGTCATAGCTCTGAGAAGCAAATAACAGGGCGTATGATTAACGGGTTTTGAAAGGTTTGTAGAGGCAAGAATGCTGATGGGTTCTTTTGTTTCAAACCAAGTCATCTGCAAATCAGATCATTCATCCAGTTGATTGATCAAAATCAGAGAGAGCTTATTACCTTGGCTGATACAGATAGGAAACATAATAATCTTATTGTCCTTAACTTAGAACAGCAAGTACGCGATTTCCTTGCTGAAACCACAAGAAACCGAAAGGCAGCAGAAGCTGAGCTGAATTAAGGGCAGGGCATACTGGCTAAATAAAAGAAAATTTCTGCAAATATCGAGGGTATTCGGAACTGTTGATCCCAATTCTGAAATTTTCTAAAAGTGGAATATAAACCACACTACAAGAACTCTTTAGTCACATGCATCGTTATCCATTTCCACGTCGCAAACTCACGACCAAATTGATGGCAACCCACCATCTCTTCATTGCTAAACTTTATTGGGTTGTCCTATCTTACAGAAAAAACACTCCTAGGAGGGTTCTATTTCTGACCCTGATCAGCGCTTTTTGTATCTTTCAACTTCAAGTGACCAAAACCTCCTCTAAATGAACCATAAAGAGGTCGAGATCTTCTGAAACTGAAGATATCTTCTATCTGGACATTATTAGATTCAGCAGGTTGGGAATTGTCTGCCTGCTGCTCTGAAGAATGTGTGTTTCCATATACCCGTACACTCAAACTCTTTTTCTGGAGAGCACCAACTTTAATGTAGTCGTTGAAGAAATCTATCAGTTCTTTTTTAGATACTCGCTTCAGCTCTACAACCTGTTTCATGAAGTATGGTGTGGAACCAATGGCAACTAATTAGGTATAAAATTCACAGAATTTTGTTGATACCAACCACAGATTTTCCAAAATAAAATCAATGCCACCTCGCATTCTCTGCGATCAAACTTGAGAGTGCCATCAGATATTTCGCCAGTAAAATCCAGATTCCTCCCGTAAATTTTTGTGCTTCTCAAGCTTCATTTCAATAAGTGCATTAACATTACTCTGCATCAAGATTTACATGTTAATAACAAGGCATTTCTCAAAAGTTGATTTGCAGGTCACACTAAGGTTCATTCTAAAACAAAAATATAAAATGTCATATTCATAATTTCTAGTAAAATGCCAACAAAAGACCAGTTGTTATTTTTTCAGAAGTCAGTCTAGAATAAGAGCAGTAAAGCACTTCATATCACTATACATGATGCAGATACCTATTTTTGAAGTTAATAAGTGCAAAATATGAAGCACTAATCTTAAGTACATTGGTCCTCAAGAATTACAGTGGCCCCATACATGCGCTGTGTGTAAAAATATAAGTAGTTTATGTAGTTATATAGTATATTTTTTACGTACTCCCCAGGAATCTAGTTTCCTAGACCCAATGAGCAGATATGATGCCTTTAGTGTATTATGCAAAGATATCACATTCTTTCTTTACTACAAATAATTTCCCAAACCCAATGAACAGATATGATTAAATTTCCTCAGATAGCCAATTTCCAGACAAACAGATAGGTAATAACTCCACTAATAAGTCATCATTCTGTTTCATTATGATTGGACAAACAAATTAATCCAAGCAGATCTTATCTTTATTGCTAACCCAAGAATCGGATGCATCTTGGCCTAGCAATTCTTATCACCAAGACTGGAACGATAAACGTAAAAAGCCATTTGCTGGCTGCTTCCCTAGCTGCAGTGAAAAAGGATGATGTTGTAAGTGTTGAAGGAAGAAATAATGTTTCTAGGTATTTTATTGGAGACCCAACCTCAATATATATAGGATGGATTTAAAGATAATTACAAATAAACCAACCTATTTATCTCTAAGGGATAGGAGAAGATATACCTAAATCAACTTAACATAAATCCTAACTCTACCCACCCTCGAGTTGGAGCAGATTTGTTATCACACAAGGTCTTGAACTGCTTTGTTCCTGAACCCTTAGTAAAAAGGTCTGCTCTCTACTCTTTAGGAGTGTACGGAGTGCAAATTTCCCGACTCACAAACAAAGTGACAATTGACAAACCGGATTACTAGCAATGTGAATCGTTGCTTTATTGTCATAACACATATAATACATAGGCACAGGATCATTATTTGTGAAGCCCAACTCTCCAACAAATTCTTTTAACATAAAATTTCACTAACAGTGTGAACCATGTCGCTATACTCAGCTTCTGCACTCAATCTACCTGCTACCTACTGTAGTTTGTTTTTCTTACTACACCAAGTAATGAGATCTCCAATCCTGTCATCTTTAAACCCAACATGGTCTGCATCAGAGTAGGCTAACAACAAACCTTTACCAGGAGCCCCTTTATGTACTCCAAAATCCTAAGAGCAGTTTCCCAATGAATAAGTCATGGCTTATCCATAAAGTGAGTAACTAGACTAAATGGCAAAGGAGATGTAAGGACTAGTCACAGTCAAACAGATCAACTTATCTACAAGTTGTTTGAATTTGGTTTTATCTTCCAAATAGTACCATCATCATTTCATAAATACGGGCTGAAATCCATCGGCATGTCCATAGGCATACTAACAAGCAACCAACTTCCTGAACAGAATCACAAGCATACTTTCTTTGCAACAACGATATCCTATGCTTGCTATGAGTAATTTCATTGCCCAAGAAGTATCTTTTTTACTATCTTCCTATACACATATGAGGATACTTGACCTCAACCCAACATACCAAAAGAATGTAGTTTATATCACTTCTTCCAGTTTAACCTTAATGTACTAATTTTCCAGTTGTATCTACATATATTTTTGTCAATATAGGAGGAATTCACAAAAAAGGTTGGCATACTGGTTTGTTACCTTAAATTCTTCACTCGTCATATCGTAGAGTTTAGTTTCAAACATCTTGAGAAATGATTCAACTCTCAGGTCAATTTGCCCAGGACCCTGTCAAGCACAAGAAAGAGGACATATAATAGTTGCATATCATGGGTAAAGGCAGAGATAGATATACATTATCTGTCAGACAGAATTCAGATCATTGATGCAATCTATACCTTGACATTCGATTGAATGATGAATTGGACACCACGGACACCAGAGTCATTCCTACAGTAATAAGTATTGCAAAAGGTAAGGAGCAAAAGTTATGACACATAATCACTTAGGTACAACAGAAGAAATTAAAAAATAAAGCAACTTTTCCCACCTCTGCATAAGTACAGTAATATAACCAAGTTGCTCAACTGATCTAAGCTGATGAAAAGCCGGTTGTTTAGCTATCAAAGCAAAAAGTTGAAGTATAACATTCAACCTGAAATCATCCTGGTGCACCTGTAAAGTTTAAAAGCAGTTATATTCAGAATCTCGTTGGATGAACAAAAAAATCAGAATGCGTGGAACATGTCCGAGAAAGAAGTTCCAAAGTCAGTTGTACAAAATTGTCCAGCACTTTGATCTTAATATATAATCTTAAGAAATTGTGTAACTAAGGAGTCTAAGATATACACCCTGTCCTGTGATCTGTACGAACCAAAAGCATCCGACATAATTTATGGATTAATTTAGCATGCCTTTCAGATATTCAATAGCTTAACTCGACGTTTAAAGATGCGATCAAAAGCAAAAAAACTGGCAGAGAGGAAGGGGCAGAGAGAAAAAAGAACTATGAATTGTTGGAACGTGCAGATCATCAAGCATAATCCGTCGCTTATAAATTGGATCTAGGACATGATCCTAGTATATGACCAGGTAGTAGTAAAGCAGGCCCTTAAGATAATATTGAAGTGAGTGGTGCCCCAAGGGTTTACTAAGCAGTCTTCAACTGTGTGGTTGCCATAAATTAGATTCTAAGGCCTTAGTAGGGCTGACTAAAATTTACTAGTGCCACTTTAGTTGCTAGTTGGATATACAAGTTTACAAGGTATCTATAACCATATGGTAAAATTGGCCCAACCAGTCCTACAACTTGAGTCTCCTAGCAGATTCTCTAAAGGAGGTGGCCTGTGGCACTCCTATAACTTGAGTCTACTAGCAGATCTAAGGGGTGGCCTGGGCTGTGGCACCATAGTTCCATAAAGAATCACATGCTAGCTTCTTTCCCCTTCTTTTAGCATGGTCAAACAGATGGTGTAAAATGCAAGAAATCTAGTAATCAGTAAGAACTGAGATATTAATTGATTAACTCCTCTGCTAATTTCATCCAACTTTTCCTCCATACCTGAATGTAATGAACAAGGGCAGAATTTTCATCACTAGGATTTAGGCCCTCTGCACTGTAGAAGTAATTTATTCCCTTCTCAAGCTTAATAATTCTATTACTCATGTATTGAGACGCAAACAAAGCCTGAGACAAGGGATTAGAACCCTTGAAGAAGATATCTTCAATTTGCTGGATCATTGATTCTGCTTCGCTTGGCACAATATTTCCTACATACAAGCAAGAACAGGAAGATTAATAGACTAGCAAGTGAGCCAAAAGGCAAAATTGTAAGAATCAGAACCTGCTGCATAGCATTCCAAAAATGTCCTTGATAGCATTAGAGGATAAAATTTAACAAGATTCTCCGCTTCAAGATGAGGAAGAACTTCAAGTTCATCAGTCCAGGGCCATGTTTGGTCTTGTAGTATTAATGAACAGTAGTACATAGCCTGCTGATATGGCTGTTGGAACTTCAAATTCTGAAATTCTTTTGTGATCAATTCCTGCATATACGCATAACAAGAATGGAAGATGAAACAAAGAATCAACAAACAGCTGTTAGTCAAAACCTTCACAAGAATGGAATGACCTAAATGTTTGACGAATTCTCTCTATGATAACCAAAAATAACTACCCGGAGAAACCGTTAAAAAAAAGTTAAACGGGCAGAGCAAATGCTATATTACTCTTTGTTTTGCTTCAGATATAGAATCTAAGTCAGCCTTTGGAAGGAAGCATGATAAGCATCTAATTATCGGCTAACCAGTTAATTTTGTATATTGGGCCTTTATTTCAAAGCTCACAGTAACTCAACATCCTAATACTATGACAGAAAATTGTAATTAAATAAACCTGAAAGCATGATCAATTTATTTTGTCAGGCAGAACCATAGTAATTAAGGAAACTGGAAAAACTTACAGGACAGTAATTTCTGTTTTAGACAGAAGGAGCAGATTTTGGACTTCTAATAAAACTAGGAAGCATGACGTGCGATGCACTTGTACAAATATATTCTTAGAGGTAAATATATTATTTATAATTAGTCATAAAAATATTAAGCTCATGATATTATTTATGTTTTTGTTATTGAAGGATTAGTATTATATAATTATAATTTCAAAACAAATTGATAATAATTGGTTTAGTTGATAAGAAAACTACTTACCTCTATTATTTGTAATTCACTTTCTAAATTTAATTTGTACTATTAAATAAAAAATATTTTCCAAAATTAAAAGTTTGTATTTCGTATTCACTAATGATTCTTGTATCAAACCAATTAATATAAAAATAAAAATAAATTAAATTAAATTCAATAGTGAAATAGAATATTTAGTCAAAGCTTCTTATTTGAATTGTTTTTACAAGAAATTCTATTAATAAACAATTAACAAGATATCCCACTAAGGGTACAATCTAAAAATGCACCGCTGTAAGGGTACGAATATTTTTACTCAAGAGATTCTCACGTTAGTTCCTCAAGTTTATTTCTTAACGTTAACATCCCTAAATTCTAGCTTTGTCTCAAATTGATGCCGATGACCATATTATAATAGAGGGTAAAATGATAGATTTAGATTATTTTTCCCTCACTTAGTTTCTGAGTTTGTAAGTTGTCAGCTTGGAGTTAATGTCACTTCAGACAATGGAAATTAGATTCATAGAATGAGAATTTTTTCACATTTAAGAACTCAAATTTTGTATATATGTGCATTAAATTTTTTTTATTTAAATCAAGTTTGATCAAATACAACGAACCATTCAATAAATATGGTATATTTCACATCTAACTGATGTTGATCACTCTTCTTAAATCATACATTAATTACATGAAAAATATATTACATTTGCTGTGTAATTGGTTCATGTTTGACTAAACTTGATTTAAGTTAGAATTAATATTTTTAATATTTAAAAAGAATTTCTAACAAATTAGTTACATAAAAAAAATTAGTTGGATACATTTACCATTAATGTCCAAGTAGTTTTTAGAGGCATTAGGATTTAGAACTCTTAAAAATTCTTCTTTTGATAGAATTTTATCTTCTAAAATTAATTTTGATTTATTACTTAAAAGATTACTTAAGGATATAATCATCTTTTCACAATGGAAACAAACACATGAGAAATTCATACTTTTATATACAACATAAATATAGGTATCAGGAGGAAGGGAAAAAGAAACTATAACCTCTATAATTTGTATTGGAATAACAGCAGTGTTCTTACTCATTAGTTCGGTGTTTTGATCTTCTGAACTAATTTCTCCAACACCCACCGGAAAGGATAGAACATCTAAATAAAAGGAGTATTGTGATTGAACTAATTTCCAAGCCCCACCCATCCCCACACCCCCATAACATTCCCCCAAAAAAGAATGATTCGCGGTCCTAACAAATGTGATTGAAGTTCTATAGCCTTCTTCCAAATCCTTTCCCAAATGGAGCATCTGGAGATCCATCAGGCTACAAGGGATGAACTCAAAAGCAACAAAACCGAGACAGCTAGGCCATACTACAATAAAATCAAATGCACTACCAATAACAAATTTCAGGTCTATTTCATCCTTAGAAAATAATTATGCTATCATTGGAGCAATTAGGTGTAAACTTTAAGGGCCCACGTACCAGATACTGCATGCTCAAAACACTAGATACAATCTTATATGATATTTTCTGTCATAGTACAATGTTGCGATCCTAGTGGCAAATAAATGCACTTAGCCATAGAGAACTGAACTAGTTGAAGTAGAAATGAACATAGTTAGCAAACCTGTACCTTAATAACAGCAAACCTGTCAGGTTTTACTTCGAAATTAGCAATTCGATGTACTACAGTCTCCAGCAAGATCTTCAGTTTGTGATTATATCCAACCACAGTGACCTGTAAGGAGGAAAAGGAGAACAAATAATAGATAAGATTAGTTCTGAGGAGGAGACTACACGACAAACAGCATCAGGATGGCTTGGAACCCTTATGTGGAAGGGGCAAAAGAGAGTGATGGCAGTATACTGTAGAAAGAGCTCATACAACTACTGATACAGAAAAGAGAAGAAGCCAGTTGAAAAAGATAACTGGTTCTAGCATGCTTCAATACTGTATAAACCAGAATAAACTGGGAATAACATTACTCATTTTATAAAGAAAACATGATATTAGATTCTGCAACAATACTCAACAGTGGCTAAATGTTGACTTGATAAGAATATAATTAACAGGTCAATCCACATGCCATAAACCTGAACCACAAATCAAAGAGAACAGGGCAGTTTTTCTAAGAGATTACTCATAGAAACATTTCTCCCTCAGCTGGTTTCTATATTTATAGGATATATTGCTACAAACAATCCTCATTCATCCGCGAACTTTATTACCTTAAAGAGATTCAAAACAGCAAATATACACAGCATGCCGAAAGTTTCAGCTGCATAAAAAGTAAGTCTTGCATATGACTGTACATTTATATGAACATAATCTGACTGGGAGCTCCATACATCTCCATGTACATTGAAAAGTGTACATATAAAAAGTGAAGACAACTGGGAACACAGAAGGAATAAGCCTCACATACATGCAATTCGATACATGGAGAGAAGCAAGTATAATAGTCAAACTTCACATTTTACTGATTCATCGAAAGCTTTTGGATGTATTGGATAAGTTTGTAAATGAAGAGTGGAAATGTTAGGATGGCAGATATGAGAACCCAACCAAATCAAACGTGGAAATGTTACTGATGGCTGAGATCACGAGATCAGAATCCCAGCAATATATATGATGGACCAATTAAAAGCATCTACAGTTTCTAATTGTATTATGAATGTGCATTTTCACACATTAGCAGAAGTAAAATTTCAAGGCAGTTCCTTGAAAAGGTACTTGGACTATCCCCACAAGCTATAATGGAGTTTCTCTGCTTTCCTGTAGTCGGATATAACATCTGAGACAAATTCCACACTTAACAACATCCAACATAATTCTCCTAGATTATTGCATAATTCCAGGAGAGCTGCACACACTCATTGGACAAATTGAACACAACCCAAATCTCCTCAGGCTTGGATTCACTAAAGTTACAGACTGCTTACCCTAATTTCAGAAACTTACAGATACACCAGAACTAACCAACTAGGCCCAAGAGTGGGTGAAATAACTCTATAGCATTCTGTACCAAGTAGCATGTTAACTACATGGAGTTGCTATTGTAAGCCACATCTAAACATCACATTTTAAAACAGTTACCTGACACAACTATAATATAACGTTCAGAACTTCAAATATAAGTGCTTAACCTTTTCTATATGCATTAAACTCTTAGAGAGAAATGATGTTATTTGGGAAGTGGAAAGTGCCACTGAGGAGCATATACTTGAATACAGACACAAATAAGTACCTGAAACCCATAGTTGGTGTTGGTAACTCCATAATAGAGACCAGCAACCTGTGCATCGTATGCTGAAATATGCAAAAATAAAAATAAAAAAATCAGAAAAACAACTGTTCTGTGAATTGGCTACAGCACCAGGAGAAAAGCATACGGTGAAAATCTGAAATGAGTCCAAAAAGAATATGTAACCGAGATATAAAGCTTTATTAACTATATTGAGAGTTTCGACATTCAAATACCACACTTTTCCATTCTATTTCTTAACCACAAGAAAATTACCATATTCATTTAAGTAGTCCATCAACAAGCGTGTAAATATGTCAGTGAGGACTTCTGATTCAGGGGAATTTCCAGAAACAGGACAGTTGAAATCTATCTTAACATATGCCTTAGGAGTTGAAAATGTTGTGTCTGGCTTGAACCATAATCTTGAGTACGGCGTTTTCCTCAATAAAACAGGTAAAATCATCTGTTCCAAAGGTCCAATACACCAAAACATCAAGATCTCATAGTAAGTGTCTGACAAACAAAGTCCAGATGGCATTGTCCGAAGTTATGGAAATAACTTACTTGCTCAGAAACAGTCTTGAGAGATAGGTCTGTAGGAATAAACACATTAAGGCCAGGTAGATGCAGATCTTCATTAGAAGCTGTTTCAATCCATTGCTGCAAGTCAACAAAGTCTTAGAAAATCCTAAGTGGAAAAGCCTATTGAGATTGTGGCAAGAAAAGATGCCTCATCATTAAACAGACAAGAGCAGCCAACCTCAATTTTAGAGCCAGGTAATCTCTCAACGGAATATGCCGTTCCATACCAAGGCTCTGTTAAATCAGTAAGCCCTTCAAACTTTGTAGACTCCCAAAATATTCTGCAAAACACAAATCTTACAACACTAAACAACAAACAATGACGCCATCAAAGGAAAAAAAAAAAATTTAGAACACCACTATTTGACTTCAGATAATTGAATATGTGAAATCCAAATTTCTTGTCCAAACTTGAAGCCAACTAAGAGAGAAGAAGACAATGGATAGAGGCAGCCATATAGGTGAACATTGACATGCAACAATAGATAAATTGGTCAGGCAGACAGGACCACCTATGTTATATGAATTTTGTTTACATAGACAACAACAAATTTCAAATTGATGCAAGTTATAAGCAAGACTGATCAGAATCTCCACAAATCTCTGTGAAACTGACCTCACATTATATGGGCTGAGCTCTTTCAGTGCTGACTGAATTTTTTCAGGATTAAACTTTGAAGGCAAAGATGATCCCACCAGCCAATCTTCTGGAGGATAAAACTAAAACAGTTTTTGTACAGAAACCATCAAGAAATGTATGTCGAAAAACCAACAAATGATAAGAGGAATTGCAGGTCGATAATTCAACTGACAGAAAGCAAAACAAAAGGTATGAGTGAACAGAGAGCTCTAAGAGAAACATAAACCTTGTTAGACAAACAAGATGGCTAGTAGCTGATTACAACTAGCATTCATAGGTAGCATACTTCCAATATCAAACACAAGAGTTTTACAATCATTTATATCAATTAACATGACAAATTGAAAATTATTGATTTGAAAAAGGAAACAATATGAGCACATAGTTGAAATATACCAAAACCCATGAATTTTTAATATCATTCCCTTCAATTCACAAAACAGGCCCAAAACAATAGATTGATGAGTTGCAGCTTAAGCCTTAAGGAAATAAGGAAAATAAGATGTTTCATGGACTGCTTAAACTGAAATATCACTCTGCTATGCACATCGATAAGGAGGTGTATTTTTTATATATTTTCTAAACCAACTGTTGCTCCCTCAATCATGCGCATACACGCAAATTACACACTCTTTAACGTCTATTATAAGTATTTGACATTTACCTGCATATTAAATGCAGCATTAACCACATAATCAATCGGACGAATCTTGTCCTGATAATGGAAGGAAGTCTCACAAATGGCTGCAAGCTTCATTAACAAATTAAGATGATGAGAGAAGTTAAATCCAAATAGTAAAAATCAATAGGTAAATTTTCATAAAAATATGACTTTCAGAAAGCAGCATGAGGTGGATAGTTGATAACCAGGGTATAAAGTGCCTCTAGAGTCCCAATTTGAGATCATAAGATGCTAGAATTCTAAAAATACATATAGCAACTCAGCAGCATGGTGATGCTTCTCAGATGAATATCGCATCCCAAAATAATGAGGTGACCAACTTTCTAAGAATATGAGATTATCAGCTATTCTGTAAGATCAATTCTGTTATGGGGACTCATTCAATAGAGGCCATGATAATAGACCAACTTCTACCCCATAGATATGATCAGACCACTTATGACAAAGGTAATGGTTCTTTATATCTCTCTCTCTCTTTTCTTTTTTTTTTTCCCTTTTGTTTTTAAAGTGGGTTTTTTTTTCCCGGCGCGGGGGGAGCGCTGGTCGTCAAGTACACACCAAAGAGGTAATCATCAATATTAGATTTAATACCTCTAAAGTTGCATAAAACAAGCTTCTGGTATATGCATGGCTAGTCAACCTCAAGTTTATCAATAAAAGCGAACACATCCAGTTATGCTAAATCTATCACAAGACCCACAGGGATTTGTCTTTTATCTGATCTGGCCCATCTGGGACCTTCTTGATTATTTATGTGCATGTCATAATTGTTGGATTCAGAGTCTTGATGCTATGCAATTTCATAAGTCAGGCCAAGTGTTTAAAGAGGCCAATTTTCTGCATCACTCTTTCATGGAATGCATCATGAATACATTGTAGAGCTCACAAAAACTGTAATCAGTTTTACCTCATCAAATATCCATTTGCAGGTACCAGATTGTTGCAGAAGATTAATATATTTGAATAATAGTGCCACAATATCCTCAAAGTGCTCTGCGATTATCCAAAAAAGAAAAGAAGAAAATCATCCGTCATCGGCCTCAGACCCACTTCTTGGTAACTGAAAGCAAAGGCAGAAAATTTAGCACTTACCGTGACCAGCATCTGTCAGATCAATAACCACTTTAAAGAAAGAAAATTCATAAGTCGAATCTGATTCACCGGCAGATAAGCTTGTAGCCCAACCTGCAAGTATTTATGATTGAACTAATCAACTTGCTTTTAAGAAAGTAAGAAACTTATCTGCTGCTTGTCTCTCAGTGAGATACTAAGAATAATATATAATAATTAAACTATAGTTCTATATAGAAGCACATAATCCTGCAGGAATATCCATAGTGTGGCCTGGAGAGAGGAAGAAGTAGTCATGACTCTGCAGATAAATTACCTAGAAAGAAGATATATTTGTAGGTATCCTTACAGAGCCCTCGTATGTAACTTTGGCTAATTACACAAAAGCCTCTTGAATTGGAAATTATAATGCTCAGCCTTGTTACTTATTTCGGCTAACAATCACCCCCTTTTGGCAACCCAATTGATGGATAGATGACGTCATAATCGGAGCCTTTATAAACTTCCGGGAGTGCCCTCACATACTTTTGATGACATAATACAATTACTCTCTCAAAAAATTCCAGGTCCCTTTATGTATCTCATGATTACATACCCCCTGACTTACAGAAGTTAATCATGATAATCATCATTGGTTAAATTCTAACCATTTAGTAATTTACAGAGTAGTTTCATTGACAGATACACCCAACTGAACAGAAACTGGCACAACAATTTACATCATGACAAGTAATTGTTTCAATAATATTTTACTGAATAAACAATGTGGTCCACAAGATGCAACATCAGAAGAGACATAATAGTACATAGAAGCTAAAGTCAGTGTATAACTTACTGATTTGTCTCCTAGATTTATCTTTCCTAGAAAACGTTTCATGCTCTACAATCAATGCATAGCTCAATATTGTGGATGTTTCGACTTTCACACATCTTATCATAACCCTAATGATTAACTTATCTAATGTTTGCACCCTAATGATTAAATTATCTAAAGTTTGCATATATGTGTCTATCATTTTAATTTATTCAAAAAGAATCATGTAATTTATGACCTCAATGTAATTTACACCTCCTTTCATGTTAGCGAGCATTACAGTTACCTCCCTTCCTCACTTCCACAGTAACTATCAAATCTTAAAAGGGTAAACTTGTCTTTCACAATTCCGCCAGGTTTGACCATAAATTTCAATGACCAGAGGATGACATTCATAATTTGGGAACTAAAAGAGGACTTTTGTGTAGCTGTACTCAGAAGGGGTGCAATGTAATTAATCCTCTCTTTTAGAAGGATATGTCCACACTACAAGCTGCAACACCTTGGATGTGCTACATCCACACAGCCAAAAAACCATAGAGAACAAGGGTATCGATTAATCATCCGATAGAAAATAAAGCCTCTCCACCAAGCTCAAAAAGAACATTAAGAAAAATCCTGAAAGTTGAACTCCACAAAATAGTGTGAAGAGAGTAATTGTTCACTGAGAGATATTTCAACTGCAACTCTTGAAAAATGCATCCACCAAAATGGGTTCTAACTGGTACCATTTTTCGAATCTAATAAAGATCAATTAAGCAGGACTAGCTTCGTGCATAAGAAACTTTGTACCATGTTCTCTCTAGAGTTCCTAATCAAACATTAACAAATAGAGAGATAACCGAAAAAATGTTTATCCTTCAAACTTTGACTCAAGACAATGTTTGAATGCTGTGTTTTTCCACTAGAAAGGTCAGATGTAAAATACGCATTAGCTACAATGTATTTATATAGATAGAGATAACCTAAACTCAGTCAAAAATATCTACATATTCAGAATTGGGTAATGCTAGAAGTGTGTATATATCACCACAATTTGCTACAAACAATCACCAGAACTAAGCAATACTTTTAACCGTGACATACAAAAACAACCTAACAACAGTTCTGCCACGAATAAACCAAGTTGGTCTTGAATTTCACATAATCTAGCCCAAGCATAAGCCAATCAGGACTAACCAGACTCTTGAGTAAAATAAAAGGAGAACTACTTCATGTATAAGAATCCTGATTTTTTTGGAAGAATAATAACTAAACAAAATCCAATTCTGTGACTTTAACTCCTTTGGCGATTCAAAACTGACTAACGCCATTCATTATTACCTCCATATTCTCTAGTTAATTAGTGATTTAAGGACTTCTGCAAATTTAACTGCTCAATTATTTGACCAGTGTACGGGGAAGGGGGAATTGTGGACTTTGACATGGAAAGGAAGTGCATCACCCACCCAACTTTTTCAAGATGTAAAACAAAGATCCTTCTCCTTCATGGCCAATCAAATGACCCAGATACCTGCTCGGCCCTTCCTTGTAATGACGAATTTCAGGAGTTATTGGCCATACAAATCTCAACTTGTGACCTCGTTTAATAGGGACAGCTTTCACAAGGATCTGAAGCAGAAAAATAATAAGTGAAAATATAATACCATTATCTCATCGAGTGAAATTAGAAACATTCTGCTTACTGCAGTCAATCAAACTTTGCTCAACCTAAAGTTACTCCAACAGTGCATGACTTAAAGTCTGAAGTAATTGCATGCAGTATCAAATTGTCTGGACAAAACCAAAACCAGCAATCTCTCTCAAACCTTCCCCATTTACCAGTTTGCACAATATCATAATTTCAAAACTCCGCTACTTGCTGGAGATCTTTCGACCCTTTCTCCGCCACATGGAGATAAAAAGATAGAATCCTTGATATAATCACACCCTTACATGAGTTTATAATTTTGGATACCTAAAGAAATGCTTTTATCCTTCAACCGAGTGACAAAGATTTATTTCTCACAAACTATGTTTCAGGTCATTAAGTCCAAGTAGCTACTTTGGAAGGAACCAAGACACTGTCCACCCACATAAAAGATATTGGTGATGCTCTTAACCAGTCGTTCGTATTGACAAGTTAAAATCAAGAGAAGAGGATGCACTTTTAGATGGTACAAACATTTCTATATAATTATTTCATTTACTGATATATTCCTTAAGATGAATACAGCATTAGAATGGTTTAGGTTGATTGATCTTCAAGAAATGCTTATTAATAAAACAATTCGTTAGTGTTTTCATTGTCAGTGGCAAATATGTGTTATCAATTTTGTTTAGGTTTTCATGTGAAATGAGAATGTGTTTGGATTAGTTAATAATATTGGGTTTTATATTGTAGTGTGATGTCAAATCAATATATTTTCGATGAGAATACATATAACAAACATGTTTAATTACTGTTTCAAAAACTAAAGTTGGAAATGAAAACACAAACAAACAGGCCTTGAAGGCAATTGCAATTGCTTTTTATTAATAAAAGCAAGTGACGGTGTTAGTAGTACCTGAAGAGTTTCTGAATCACAAGGTTGACCAGTAAAACTGATGCAACTTCGATCTGTATTTCGGATATCCTGGAATTTGCTCCGCACCAAGATTTCAGATTTGTCAAGGCCATCTGGACCAATCCAACCCAATAAGTTGATGCATTTCGCTCGCCAGGATCACATACAACAAGTGATAGCACCTACTTATTACCTTTAGTATATATTACAAGATGCATGAGATTGGCTGAATAATTTTCATTATAGAACCGCAGAAGCTCCTCTCGAGTATCCATCCCTCTTTCTTTTGGGCGGACCTCCAGGGTGTCCCAATTCCCTACCAATGCATAACATTCAGGAACATCAATAGAAATGTTTAGTCACCCAGGATAGTAGTTTTTCTGATAAATCTAATTCATAAGTAATATCTCCAAAATATCAACCATAAAAAAACTCACTGTATCCTGTGTGGCCTTAAGTTAGTAGTTTAACCATAGTTGTTAATAGCGCACGGCGCGCCATGGTGCAAGGGTCCCCTGGAGCCATGGCGCACGGCGCACGGCGCGGCGCGCGCATTTTTATCATACGGCGCACCATGTACAAAAATAAATTATATATTTCATACATTAATACATATTAACATTAATAATGCACAAATAAGTAAATATAAACACTATAAATAATTTTAATCATCATAACATAAAAGAAATTTGCAAAATAATAAGTCTTAGTAAAAACTAAAGAGTTCAAAACATGCAAGATAATTAAACAATCCTACAAAACCATTATAAATTTAAAACCAAAGCTGCTGAGTTCTCTCTTCTTCATGTCGTTGTTGCTATTCTTCTTAGCTAAAAAACCCTAATTACACTGATTCTTCTTTAAGTTTTTAAACATATTTTGATTTTTTATTTTTATTTTTATAAATCAAGTTAAATAAAGGCTGGGCTTTTTAGCCCAGCCTTTACTTACACTGGGTGAAGCCCAGTGTTTCAAAAGAGCTGGGCTTCGCCCAGACAAAGGTGCGCCATGAAATATGGCGCAGAATGGCACACCATGGCGTCGCCAAAACATCCTCAGCGCCATTTTTTACAAATGGCGCTGAGCTTGCGCCATGCGCCATGGCGCGCCCATTGCGCGCAATTAACAACTATGAGTTTAACAAAACCCAACTTTGTTACAAATCCTACTACATAGCTGGCTAGAATCTTGGTTAAGACACTTTCTCAATGATCAAGTTACTAAAATCGCAATCTTGGTTAAAAACTTTCTCAAAGGGTCTAGCTACTAAAAGTTTTGTGTCACCAGGCTTATGCAGAGTTCCAACATCAGCACATAAGCATGTCATGTCATCCTGAAAACAGATTGTTATTTTATGTGAGTTTCCTTAAGATTACGATAATAAAGCTCGTTCTTCTTCTTTGCTTGTCTTTCTTTTTTTTCTTTCTTCTTTTAAGCTCTACTCCAAGCTCCGGCACAAGTGACCAAAGCTGTTCCAAAAACTTACTGAAACAAATTCTTCTCTTACGAATATCATTGGTCACCATCACCAACTTGACCGTGCAACCCAAATAAAAAACAGACGCGAAATCGGATAAAACTTATGATAGCTTCCTGAGAGCATACTACAACAATGAAATATCTTATAACAAGTCTTAGTCAGATTCTTATCAAAATTAAGTAGTGTAATCACAGGACAACATTACGAATAGAAGGTTCAATGAAGAACAAGAGTGTCCTGTGAAGATATAAGGACAAATCTAACCACATTAGACATAACAGGCAAGAGAGCTTAGTAAAACAAGTATAATTAACATGAGATTAGCAACGATGTACCTGTGCTGAACTTGTGGTATGGATGATCTTTCACACTTAAATGTTTCTGAAGCTGTACAGAAAAAAAAATTCAAGGAGTTGACCTCTTCCCCAAAAAGAAATTAAATAGACTTTAAGGAATGCAAGTCATGAGCTGATGACTTCGATTTCCAAGCATCATTCAGTTCCAGAGATTTTAGGACCTTGCCATTTAATTCCAAGGTGAGAATATATAGTTTTTTCATCATTTGAGTCCTGAAAAATACTGCCATAGGGAGCTAGTGAATAAAAGTACCTGGTTCATTCTCCAAACATCAGAGAGTAAATTCTTCTGATTCTCTGAGGAACAAGGGAAGAGAGTGCGTAGTATCAAGAATAATTCAAAACTAATACATTGACAGTATGCAAGACAGAATTGCTAACCAGAATCAACAGCTTTTATCTCCCTCATGGTAGCATCAGCTGACATCAGCGGTTTGATGAAAAACTGAGCGAATCTGAATATTTAGCAGCGTTAAGACCATCCATCCAGGACAAAAATTACTAAAAAGACAGCCCAAAAACTGTGGTTATTAAGCAACGCTACCTGTCCATGGCTTCTTCGAAGCAGTCAGGGTTAACATCAAAATAGTAGTTAGTGTGTTCAGATGAAGTGAAAGCATTTGTACTGCCTCCATGCTGAAAAAGCAGACATGAAATACATACAGAGAGATTATTTTTTGGTCTAGCCACATTAAAAAGCATCCACTTTATTACACAAAGCACAGAAGCAGTACCATAGAGACAAAATCACATTTATCTATTATTTCAAGTTCAAGGAATGGTAAACAGGCAAAACACAGGCAATGTGGCCCAAATTAACTATCTATTTCTATGTCCAGTGCCAAGAGATCGATTAAGCTACAAGAAAGAACAGATTATTACCTCACTGATGTATTTTGAGTAACTGTCCTCCAATGGATACTTTTCACTTGCATAAAAAAGCATATGTTCTGTACTATAACCACATAGTGAGAAAGAAGTCCAACAAACATTACTCGGAACAGAATATTACAACTATGCCACAGAAAACATAAATCAGTTACTTGACAGATATGTGGATAAAGAACATTAAATTAATTCTACTGAGGAGAAGACGTGATGAATTAGATAGGAAGCATCAAATATTTGTGAGAAAATAATCAGAGTGCCTACCAAAAGCCAGTTAAAACAACATGTGTTGCATCATTTAAATGAACGTTATACTTTGATGCACTGATCAGGCGTAAGTATGTTTTAATTTCCCTAGTTCCTTTCCTGGAGATCTGAAATAGAAAGATATTTCCAAAAACTAACCTAAACATACAACATTGGATACCTAAGCATCCTTCAGCAGTCCACATGATTTAGATTGGATAATGTAAGCCAAGGCAATTCCCTCACCAAGAAAGTGTGCAAGGCTTTCAACACCCTAAGGATAAGTAAAAATTTTGAAACCAGCGAATGATTCAAGTGATTGAAGTGGAAAGCTGCAAACAAAGTATGCAATGTCTGTCGCCAAGAAAATGTGCCAAGCCTTCAAATCTCTCAGTCGCCGGAAGAATTGAAAACCGACACTCAAACATTCAAAACACTTGGGCAGTTTACCATCACTAAGTAGTCCAAGTGATTGAAACTGAAAGATGCAGGCAACGAAGTTCAATCTTTGCCACCAAGAATATGCAAGAGGCCTTCAAGATCAAAATAACTGGAAACAAAATTTATTTCCACAGAGTAACTCCAAGAAATCACTCAAATTAAGGCACCGTACATCCTTAGTAATTTCAAGTGTTTGAAATTGAAAGTTCAATATCTTTCTCACCAAGAAAGTGCGCGAGGCCTTCAAGTCCTTCGGGATCACTGAAAGAACCCACACGAACATCCATTGAAGCAGCGCACTGCACCAAGAAACCCATCCAAACAACCATATTCGAAACGAAGTACCGAAAGTTTCAAATAAAATTTCAAGAAACGGGTAGAAACCGATAAATTCAACCGTAGATATATATATATATATATGTATAATACCTTATCAGTTTCGGGATCGCTTATGAGGAGAACTTGGAGATTGTTCTGCAGAACAATCCTCCGATAGTCCCGTTTATCATTCCGCGGCTTAATAATCTGCACTTCGTCTGTTATTCCTCCCACAGCCATTCTTCTTCTTCTTCTTCTTCTTCTTCTTCTTCTTCTTCTTCTCCTACTACTGCAAATTGGGTGGATTACATATACATACACAAACGGACAGATTGAGAGTGTGTGTGGAGATTGACTTGACTCGGTGCAATGAGAGGGATTTTTCTATAAAGACTTGGGGTGGGGGTAAAAGAAAAGGTTGTATTCTATGCATCTCATGTTGTGCGCTTAAAACGGTCATAATTATATAATAGGAAAGTTCCGGTATTATTTGCCATTTGGCATTTCCAAATTATTTGGGGGCTGTAAATGTATCTGGCCAAAATTTCGAACTCGAGCTTTAATTTTAATAAATTTGATCAAATAGTTTTAAATTTGAATTCAAATACGAGGCAAAGTGCTCGAGCACGTCGTTCAGAGTCGAGTTCAAGCTTGAATTTTTTATTTTATTTTTTTGAACAAGAATTTGCCATTTGGGTATTGTAATAGGAAATTTTTGGTACCATTTGGCATTTACAAATGATTTGAAGGTTGTATACGAGCTTCGTCAAAATTTCAAGTTCAAGCTCAAATCTGACGAGCTCGATGAAAATATATTTGAATTCGAGCACCAAGCAGAGTACTCAAGCTCATTGCTCAAGAGCTGATCTCAAGCTCATTACTCAAAGTTTGCCTCGTTGTTAACCAGATTGAAAATTTAAAACTTTAAGCAATAATTAATTTTACATATATATATATTTTTTTGCAATGTGATACTTAAAGGTGTAAAATATGAATGAATAAATAAAAATAAATTCAGAAGGCTTACTTATTTGAATATATGACTACATAACATTTTTATACATATATAATATTAGTTTAGTAAGAAAATAATTAGTAAATGTATAAAAATATATATCAAATTATCTAAATATTTGCACAAACTTTTATATAGTTATATATTTATCAAATATAAAGATATATTTGTCCAAACAAAGTTCTTTTTATTGAATTGTGTAATAGATTAATTTAAAAAAATATATAAACATAAGCCATTTTCTAAATGTAAAATGAGAATGATCATGAGTATACATTTTTAAAATATAATGATGATGGTTTAAATTTTTATATCTTTCAATTATATAAAAATAAAAGAATATTTTGCGATTAAATTATGTGTTAATTCAAACTCAAGCCAAGCTGAGGAGGAATTTACAGAGTTACACAAAACATCACTCAAAAAAATAGTATAACCGATGGAATTAATTTAAAGAATTTAAATAAAATTGAGAATTTAAGTCATGTGATCATTTAAATAGGATAACCCATGTGGTGGAAATTCAATAGTTAATTAATGATATTAATTAAATTTGAGGGTTAGATTCAATTAATTTGATAAAATTAATTTAATTTGACCGGATGAATTAATTAATATGATCGATTAATTATTATTTGAACTTGGTAATTTATGAGATCAAACAAATTGGATCAAGTTCAATTATTTAACGTGATTAATTAATTGGGCTATGGACTATAATATATTTGATAAAATCAAATAAATTTTAATCAGACTTTTAGAATCAATTGAATTATTTCTATAGAGGTTCGAGCCTATGAATTTAATTTTTTAATTAAGCTAAATAAGTCATATATATGTCTATGTGTATGTGTTTGTAGCCCTATATATATATATATATATATATATATATATATATATATACATATACATATATATATCATATATATATAAGGGTGTAAGGATGAAGGGGTTAATGATTAAGCACCAGTACATCTAGTAGGTAATGTACTATGGGGACATGACATTCATTTTACCTACTTTTGACTTGACATGTAATGCATACGAGTATACATACAACTTGTACATAGGATGTTTGTTATGTGTGTGTATTGTGTATAAGTTTATATATATGTCATTTTGTATATGATATAAAAGACAACACTCTTCACTTACACTCATTATCTTGACCATTGTCTTTTCGCTCTCTTTATTTATATTATTTTATTATTCTTAAACTAGTTTCAAGTTGGAGTAAGGTCCTATTGAGCTTGATATATTAAGCTAATAATATAATCAAATCTCATTTACTATATAGACTTTACCTATAGCAAGGTTTCGTGTAAATTACCTTGGGGTGTAGTGTGTGTTCGACGTAAAGGATATTTATTGGTCTTTGCGTGAGCACACAGTTGGAAGAAAAAAGTTTAAACTTTCGTAATTATATTTCGGGCACTATATGTTATAATACTACAATGTTTTTATTTCAAGTTTCTTTTATGCTTATTGAATGCCAAACATCCTAGAATAAGGGACTAGTTTCCTTTCGATTAAGAATTTAAATTCGCTTATTTTCATGTTTCCGTTGCATTCTTGCCGAGCCATATTGGTTCTTTCAATTAATGTATGGAATACTTGATAATATTGAGTATGTAGTTAAACATATAAAGCCGCTTAAATATATATATATATATATATATATATATATATATATAAATTTTTAAAAAAGGAATAAAGCTAGCAATAGAAATAATATGGTTCGAGCTTGAAATCGAGCTGGCTCGACCCGACTTGCACCCCTACCCCAATGGATACTCCATCAACACCTTTAATTTTGACAAATTGTGCATTTGAAATTACGGTTGAAAGACAAATTAAATTATTTGCCACTAGATCAAAATTATCGGTAAAAAACTCGTTGGAACTAAATTTGTTAAACTTAACAAACAAAACTCGAATAAAAAATCCAAACAAACAAACCAACATGTCTAATTTTACATTTTTAACAAATATGGACTGAAATCTGAAATCATAATTTATACTAGCAATTTGTGACACACTCTTCAAGTTTACCTCACACTCCTCTAGACTCTACTTACCTTCCAAACAATGGTTAGCATACTTCTACCCCAATTCTTTTCATCTTCCAAACACTTTTCTTTTCTTTTTTTTTTTTTTTTTTGAGAATTTCTCCAAATTATATTCTTTGAATAAGATTCATTGCTACATCTCTAGTAATTCAAATTTAAATATAAATTTAATATATCGATATTTATTACATCATCTAATTTATTTAAATTTAAAAACAAATTCAATATATCGATATTTCAAAATCAATAAATATATACAAAGTAAATAAAGAGACACTAACACTATTGTTAAAACTCTTGTGAGATTAATCTCGAATGCATGTTTCGGAGGTTTTTGTATTTCAGAGTGAAATTACTAAAAACATAATTTAAAAGTGTAAGGCGCCAATATAGTATAATCAATATACCAATTATGCAAAATATTCATCGAATTTTTCAAAATAAATCACGATTACGGATATTTTTATATATTAATTTTCTCATTTATTTTGTTTGCAATATTCTTCCATTGTTCCAAATATTTCATTAATTAAAAATTAAAGTCCGAGTTTCTTCAAATGTAAAACTATAGTTTAATTAAATATGATAGAATTAGAAAAAATAAAAAATAAAACTAAGATGTGCAACATTGTAAATTATATTTCCTCAACATGAAGAAAAGAGCAATCATAATCCAACCAGTAGAGTACAACCACCCTAGAGCATTTACTCATAAGAAGAAAAAAAGGAAGGAAGAGGATTTTTCACACCAAAATTTGTCATAATCGGAAAATTCTGTTCAGACGCCATTTCATTTTGAGTGAATATTTGATGCGATGGATTCGATTGGGACGGAGTTGGAATTTGAACAGAATTTGCCCCATTTTTTGTATGATTTGATTTTCATGGAGGCGAAGAGCTGGTGGACTCAGTTGAGCAATTTGTTCTGCAAGTCGGACAAGAGGAATGGGAAACCAACCATCGTTGAATGCAATGGAGGTGGAAACCATGGTTGCATTTCTCCAAAACCCTGATTTTCTCCCCGATGGAGAACTCCGATAAGCAGATTATGCACTCCGTGTCTGCTCCCGTCAGCTTCATCCCCTCGGAGTAAATCACCGAAGGAATTTCCGCTGCCTGCTCCGCTGCGGCGCCCCCGGTGTCCGCTTTCTCGTCCGCAGCCTCTCTCTGCCGGCGGCGGCTACAATGCAGGCGTATGATGTAGCGGATGCCGGCGTTGAACGCCAGGCCGCAGATTAATGCGCAGAAGAGGACGACGAGGATTAAGGCCGTGTTTGCTTTGAAATCTTTGGAGCTGGAGTAAGGCCACCAGGGACATTTCTGGGCGTCACAGTTCCCTGGCGCTGCCGGAGGCCAGTGGGGTGGCGCTGCCACAGTTGAAGTGGTAATAGGAGGCGACAAGTGAATGTTGAATTCGGCCATTGCCACTGCTGCTTCTGTTCCCAAAGAAGGTACTTTTCTCATTTTGTTGATTTTTTTTCCTTATTTGGCACCTGAATTTCTTACACTCGTTTGCGCTTTTCTTCAGTAACCAATAGACACAGCTTTTGGATTGAATTTCCCAGAAAAAACTACAACTTAGAAGAGACTGCTAATAGTAAGAGGAGGATTTTCTGGATAAGATTTAGCTTAATTGGTTGAATTTCACAAGAGGGAAGGCTTAATTGAAGTAGAAAAGGTGAGGCACGGCAACTAAAGTGACTGAATTTCTACAATGAAAATTTGCGCAATTGGTTTGACTGAAGCAGAAGATAATGCTAATCCGAGGGAGGATGAAGCTGATGTCCTGAAATAAAACTCACTCTCTTTGCTAGAATATCTGCAAGAATAGTTGCTTTGAGTGAAGCAGAAGAAAATGCTAACCAAAACGAGGGGAATATTTAGAAAATTTTCACTCTATTTGATGGGATCTTCTGCAGGAAGAGAGTTGAGGATGGGTCTGAGTGAAGAGAGAAGAGAGAAGAGAGTGCTGATAAAAGGGAGGCGGAGAGGAGGAATGGGGTGTATGAAGTAATAAGAAAGAGAGACGTATGCAAATTAAATTTATTAGTAACAAGATAGGTGGCTGCTGTTGTATAAACTGCTCTCCTGTGGCAGAATTTGATGGCTTTTTTTCCCATTTGGAAATTGATTGCTTAATATCGATAACATTATGCCACGTATCTAACACCAAAACAAGACAAGATGGGGAACCGGGAAATACCTGTTGAGCCGAGAAAAGAGGGGAAATATTGGGAAGATGGAAATGGGGAAAGTGAATTTTAGAAGATGGAGAAGAGTGGATAGGTTATTTTAATGAAGGATGTTGATTGGACAAATATTATTAACTAACCTTTGCATTTTAGAAGAAGCTTGTCAAGAATGGTAGATAAAGAATTCATAATGTAATTGTTATGCACATTTTATCTTTCTATAGTCTCATAGTGGTGTTTTTGTTCTTTCATTTGAGAAGTAAAATGTTATTTGTAATTTTAAAAAGTAAAATAAGAAGTCATGAAATATAAGTAGTCCTAAATTCTTTTATAGGGAAAAATGCTTTGGTCTTAAAAGACCACAAAGCTAAGGTCAGCAAAATCTGGTCATGCACAGAGTTTGAGAAAGTGAAATTCGTTTTCTTTTCTTTTCTTTTTAACTTGATGCAAGAAGAGTACTCGAGAAGAAGAATATTTATGCTTGCTGCATAGTGCTTCTCTCTCCCCCTTGCACAAGCTTTTGATCCACATATTCTGGGAACTGGTACAAATATTTTAGTAAACATAAAACGAGATTCGACCTAGGAATCCGTCACTCGTTTTGGTACTTCTTCACTACATTGTTAAACATCAATAATTGGGAATGCCACTAAAGTTACATCTTTGTGCTGGTCCTTGTCTAGTGCCGTTCTTATCTTAATACTATTTCATTTGACCGTATCAATAAAAAAAGTTTGGAAAGTAAGATACTTGGGAGTTGATTTCCCCTGTTCCATACTATATATACTATCAAAACGGTTGCTATTTATTACTTTTCAACAATCATTACTAGAGTGTAAATGCTACTTTCCATTTTACAACTTGAACCTTGCGAAGATAATGCTTATCCCAAGTAGGTCTGTGAACTAGTATAAAAGAGAATACTTTTATACTATGTTTGAACTTCGGATTTTATTGAGGAAAAGGTGAGGAGAAAAGCTATAGATATATAAAGTTTCATTATTTAAAGCAAAGATCCCTATCCTTCAATAGTTTTCTCACTAAATATCTAGGCTAATAAATAGTTAAAAGTTATTGATATCTCTTTTTTTATGCTTTTACATTTCAATCTCTTGTAAGTCTTCATGGAATGCATAGAAGATAATAAATCAATAAGGATATTTTCTTTTTACTATATGCTACTACATCTGAGGTATCGTATGTCGAGAGCTTTTATCTATTTCATTCTGTTTATTCAGCAGCTCTAAAGTTCATCAGCCCATTGATTTGATCCATAGTTTTCACAAGCAGGTTGTAGTTTTGAACGTAAGGATTACCAAGTTGAAAAAGAGTACTGACTCTAGTGACATCTTAATCTAGTGAAATGGCACAATCACTCATCGTCATTGACAATTGGAATTTATCCACACATCCGGTAGCCAGTCTATTTCAGCCTCAGGAAGCAAATAGGGCGACGTGTTGAATTCTTGTGGTGACAAATCAGATGGGAGAGTGTGCAAAGCCACAGGACAAAATCGAAGTAGCTAAGCAGAATTGTCCATTTCGGAGGTAATGAGTGAAGGCCCGCAGGAATTAATGAACAAAACTCAGTGCAGTGCTGCCGTATAATGGCAAGCTCTGGAATATTAGAGAGGAACTCCATGATTCATTTCATATGGAGCTTTGGACCCTACTAAATCAAATCCCAACAAATACTGTTACACCCCACATGTGGCTCTCTGATCTGCCTTCGTTTTGATGTTGAGAATTTAAAAACTTCTCTTGTTTCTAGAGCACACTAGACTTCCAAGGCCTCATTTAATGTTCATTTGTGTGTATTCTGGTTCTGAAATTTCTATCATATCCTCAGTTTTATTTGTCTGTGCAACATGTAGTTTTCTAGTGTAGAATATGAATCAAGACAATACAATTGATTCTTATTATTATTTTGTGAAACTGAGGATTTTGTTTGTATATGTTGTTCTAACTTTCAAATTCTCCCAGTTAATCATCCCTACTAGTAATAATACAGGGATAGTGAGATAACATCACTTTCTACTCAGATGTGGATTTTCTGTTGCAAACTTTTTTCAATCTTCTACTTCATTCAACATACACACACCACATGTATAAAATGATATTATGTATTTTATTTTGGGGGAGATTTTATACATGTGATGTTTGTATCTTGAATGAAGTAGATGATGTAATAGACTTTACAATAGAAAATTCGATTTGCTTTCTACTAGTACAAATCATGGAATGATGGAGAGGTAATGTATTGAATTATGGGACCCCACCAAATTTGAAAAATAGTAGCTAATCCACGTGTGTTCTGCAGTTGAAAACTCTACTATCCATGTAACACATACATCTCCTAATGCTGCTGTTACAATCCCACGTTCCTCCAAAACTGATCTGTCATCAGAACAGGGGCCAAAGAGGACAAAGTTTCTATGTATATTTAACAAGAACTGATGAGAGGACAGCATACGTAATTGCAGAAGAGAAGTGCCCTGGAGGAAAGGGAACTGAATAGAAGGTGCAAAGCAGGCAACACCTATCCTATTCACAACTTGTTATTTAAGGTTGGGGCATTTGGTTAGGTGGGTGATCAAGATTGTTCAATGTCGACGGGGCTGCCGCCTACACCAAGTTGCTATTGAACAACGTTCGTTCATGCCATTCATTGCGAATGTGAGAACGTGTCTGTTTTATCGTTTAATTAACGATCTTGGGTTGAAAATAGTGTAGAATTCCACATTTTTAGTGTAAGTAAAAGCAAAACAGAAAAAGAACTCATGTCTAATACAAAGGAAAAGTATGCTATGAAACTCTAGGATATGAAATTGTTAGAAATGTTGAATGTTGGATGATTTATAGAACGGAAAAATAGACATAACTCTACAATCAAAGAATTTCATCCAACTTATGATCAGTCTACATCGGAAACTACTCAAAAGAATTAAAACATAACATCAACTAGACAATTGCACTATCAATTGCGTTGGACGACAAACTGGTTGTTGCCAAGTAACCAAAATCTTGACTTTAAAACCATGGAAAACCTCAAACTGTGTATCAACTTCCAGATGAGGTTGGAGTATGGATTGGAGCTTAGGATCATTGGATTATTATTTGGGCAGAGACATTGTTTTAGGACGGCATCATTGTGGATTGCTGATGAAATGATGGGCAAATCTTTTCTCTTCCATCAGAAAAATTCTCATTCCTCTTCATCCTCATCATTGGAAAACTCATCTTTCAATTTTATCTCTCAAAAATTCTCACTTTCAATTAAAATTTTCGCTCATTCAAAACTAACTTTGTTTTACATTCTTTTTTTACGGAATTTATCTTACTTTGATCCTTTTATACACTTGTCGACCTTTCATGCTTCACAACACACCATAAATACTCTTAAAATAGGCATTAATTACAAAGTTAGTCCAAGGATCAAAAAACAAAACACCACTCAATTAGAGACCATTGATTTCCTAACAACATATGAGCTAAAATCACGACACATGACATGATGCAACTAGAGCCAATCAAACTTTATAAATATTGAAATCCATTGGTTTGTGCAGCTATATTCAATTTTCATTCTTTGATCATTCTTTTAGTTTTTTCGTCATCTATACTTTATTATTAAGGTTGGTGTCTCTCTCTTTTTTTGTCTGTTTTTTATTTTACTTTATTTTTTTATTTAATCATTTTATAACTTCCTACTCCCCCACGACCTTTTATATTTGCTTTCTTTTTTTTTTTTTTTTATGGATCTCTTCTCAACACTATTTTATTAAAAATTTAATATTAATTTATTAATTTATGTATATTTTATTAAATAATATTATAAAATTTAAACACACGTAGTGTGTGTGCCACATATACTAATGTTGATAAATAGAGCGTGTGTATTCCGACTCATATTTGACCATATGCGACGCATACATTCGAATCGATTTTGGGCCCATCCTATTTATAAAAACCACACCCGACTCAAACCACCATTTGCCACTTCTAATTTGGGCCTTTTCAATAACTATTGGGCTACGCCGGCCCAATTTACACAATTTTCATGGGCCAATAATTTAATTAATTTGTGCTTTACTTATTTTAAAATAATTTTACAAAGGCAAATATATTTACACCAACACGACATTAAAGAAAAAAAAAAAAAAGATACACACACGTGCACGCATAAATCGACGTTTACATAGGACAAAACGATAATACAATAAAATTTTAATTTCATAATTTTCCACATCTTATTTATCGTAAACGAAAATTTTACAAATTAAAAAATAACATAAAACTTCTCTCAAGGATATCATGTTTTCATACCAATTTAGTGAATATGAAACAAATAGTATGATAAATTGCATATTATAGGGGGGGGGGGGGGGGACCCTAGAGTCTAAGGGTGCCTTAAAGAAGAGGGACAATGCATGATACAAGGGTGATGATGCATGTCTAATAAAGTGGTATCCCCAATCTCAATTACAAGAGATTCCACACAGTGAAAAGTTCCCTTTGCCTTTCTTTTTATCTTTTCTTTTTGGGCCCACCCAATCATATCATACCATACCATACATGACTACCCCACACCATTACCCATCCACATGACTTTGGTGCCAACCTCTACCCCTTCAAAATCAATTCGATTTTTCTATTCTAAATTTTATTATATTTTTTATTTTATATGTATAAAAATAATATTATATATTTTATTTATGAATTTATTTATATATATATATGACGTGTATATATATTAAATAAAATAGAAGATGCAATTGAAAAAAAATAAAAATTCAATCTGACATCATTTATTAACACAACACGTATTGTCTCGTTTTTTTTGCATAAGATATCGTCTCTTCTGATTGGAGTCTAATGGATTTCTCCTTAAAAAGATGTCCTCCTATGGGAAAGGGGTTTCGAATTCATCAGTTGCCCGAATTTTTCTTCTTCGTTCAATTTAAAATATTTTATATGATATTTTGGAGCTTATAAGATGTTGGTATAGTGTATGATAATTTATTTTTTTAAGAAAAAAACTTTTAAAATCCATAAATAAAATATTGGGAATATTTAGAAAAATAGTTATCGTTAATTTTTTTTTAGAAAAATACCAAAAATATGGAATAATGGAGTGATAGGGGTATCAACCCCCATGTCATGAAGATAGAAGTACCCACGAAATAGAGGAAATATTAGGAATACGAGAGGATCCGTGCGTCATAGACGACTAACCAACCCTTGACTAATAGAGGAAATATTAGAAATATTAGAAATACGAGAGGATCCCCTGCCATGTATGTATAGGCCCTATAAATACTAGCTTCAAGAGACATTTATGATACGTCACATTTTACTATAATTTCGATCGTGTCTATTCTTCTAAATCGCTTTCGACCTCAATCGTACTGACTTAAGCATCGAAGGGTGTTAGCTTGAAACCTCCCAACTAGCGTAACGATCTTACTTTGTTCTCAGAGTTCACATTATCGGGAGGTTTGAGGATATTCGATCTTATTGAAGTAGAAGGCACTAAACGACCCGAATCATGGAAAAATTAAAAATGAAGTTAGACACGTATATACTTAAAAAATAATTCCAAAATTAGGTTAACTAAATTGTAATTAAGTAGAGTCGAAAAAGGGAACAACCCAAAAGGCAGAGGAAATGATTATGGCAATCAAAAGTGATAGGCAATAGGCATTATAAACATCATTTCATGGCTCAATGTTTTCCAAAATCCCTGCATTAATTACGCCTTAATCACTGATTAACCCCTACTTATGCTCATCATTATGTCAGAACGATGATCTGGACAAACACAAAAACATCTTTTAACAGACAGCAGAAGCAGGCAGCAAAGGCATTTGGACTACTTGATCTTGACCATCTTTATGTATGTATTCTTTAATTCTTATAAAAAAAAATTAATAATTGAAAACTATAATGATTGATTATGTGTAAGATAAATTTCTAGATTCTTAAAGCTAGATTTAATTACAAAAGTAATTCAGGACTTTTAAAAAATTACAAATACATTTTGAAGTTGTAAACTGTAATTATTGCAAGGAAAAATTGGAATTTTGGGCCTTTATATTAGGATCAGGAGCGAAATTCAATGAAAAGACTAATATATAGTAATTTATGAAATTATTAATAAAATAATGTAATTTATGAGATTAAAAGTGGCCGAAAGAGTTAATATTTCGATGCTTAGCACATGTCTTTTCTATCAAAATACTAAAAAATCAAATTAAATGACTAAAAGTATTTTTTTTTAAATTTATGGTACTACCAATGAGAATTCCATATCAATAATAATAATAATAATAATAATAATAATAATAATAATAATAATAATAGTATAATAATAAAAAGTTTTATAATATAGTGTGGTATTATAAGTGGAGAAATGATGGGGGTAGTTTGAGTAGGGAAGGCAGCCCCACAACCCCACCCCCATACCTATTCCTATCTCAATGGTTCCACAATTCAACATAAAACAATTCATTCCACCTATATATAAAACAATTCATTCCACCTATAATTTATTCCTTTAGTATTTGTCATTTTAAGAAAAAATAAGATGAAAAGTGAAAACCAAAATTAGATGAATTATTGAATATTCAATATTCATAATCATAAACACATAAAATAATATGTAATCATTTCTATATTTGTGTCTGTATTATTTGAAGTTGATATAATTTATTTTTTCAATAAAATAAAGGAATAATTACATTTTTTTTATTAGAAAACAATACATCGACGCCCATTGAGATTAGACTTAATTACACAAATATCCCATATTTTTTATAAAATTATATGTACGCCCCATGAGGAGGAGGTGTTAGTGCAATGTATCTAGGGGTGTTTATGTAAAATTTCGTTGTTGATGAATAAGTGGTGTACTTGTAATTACAACTGCAACTTCAATAACTTTGCAAATAATAGAGGATTGTTTGTGTAATCAGATGTAATCTTAAAGAGTATGAATATAATTTTATCCTAAATTAAAATAAGGAGTTAAATTCATTTTGAACCCCTGTGATATGGAAAAATATCAAAACGTCCCTTATGAAAATTTAAATATAAAAATCATCCTTATATTATAAATAATGACCCACACGGCCCCTTGGTCAACTTGGTCTTGGGGGTTTTGTGATATTTCTTCTCATATCACAGGAGTGTAATTGATATTTTATTTTTCTTAAAATTTTTTTTTGAACATTTCCAATATCATAGAGGTCCTTGAACTTTTTTCTGAAAATAAGTACAGACACTCATTATAAAACAGTGCTAGTAAATATCGAACACATTACAAAATAAAATATCACCGCGCATTTAAATAGTTAAATCAGGATGAAGCAATAAAAATGACAAAAATCTTGAAAAGATGAAGAAGGACAATAGGTAGGAGAGATGGAATGCTTTCCCATTACAAGAATCCTCGACAGCCTAAAGCCCCCGGAAATGGCCCCAACTGTTTGTCAAGTATTGATGATGATGATGATGCCTTCTCCAACATCCATTCTCAATATTTCTAACTATAATTATTTATCTATACTAATATATGTATAAAAAATACGTACTTTTTGCTCCGAAATGATGTTTTGTGCTATCACTGTACTGATTTTTTATTATGTACACAATATTTTAAAATTGGTTTTTATTTCTTTTTATAAATGTGGTGTGTTAGTTTATATATTTTATTCTTATTTATAATATATCTTTTAAACCTGAAAGATCATGTTTATTATATGCATGTGGGACGACGTGCCACGACGGATATAAATTTATAATACATATTCAAGAACTAAACAATATATATATTCATGTTATTTTGAAGATTTAAAGTGAGAATGGAGGTAAAGTGAAGCAGAGAGAGTGATGGTTACAAGTGAGGCAGTGTTTGCAGTGTGAGGGAGTGAGTCTGAGAGAGTTTAGTGGCATTAACTCAAAGCTGCTCATTTCTCGTGAATCCCTTCACTTCACTACACATGTAACATCACCCTCCTGCAATTTCTTTCTCAATTGCGTACACTCAAATCTGCCACCAAATCACTGTCTCTCTCTCTCTTTAGAACACACATTTCACGCACTGACTGGCAGAGAACAAAACACCTGAGCAGTGAGAAGTAGTTACCTTCTACATTGTACATTTCCTCTTTTATCGTCTGCTTTTTCTCTGTAAAACTTTGCTATTCACACACACATACATATATATATATATATACATATGGTTTTGTATCTTCTGTTCTTTTCTGCAAAGATTTCTGCTTTTTCTTTGGTTTTCATGCTTTGGGGCTGATTTTTTTGTCTATTTGGTCTCTGGGCTCAATCGAGAATTCTTGAGCTATTGGTCTCTTTTCCTCCCAGACTTGCTGCTTTTTCCTTTTCTTAGTTTTGGTATACGTTTGGCTAATTTTTTAATGTCTGTCTGTTGCCTGAGTTTTGGTCAAGAATTTGGAAGAAAGTAGTGTTATTTTACTCCTCAAGTTGAGGGGTAGGTGCTTCCTTTTTGAATCCTTCATTTTCAAGAACTTGAGAATGGGCCATTTTGAAAAGGTGAAAAGCTCATGTGGGTATTTCTAGTTCAAGGCTTTTCTTGGTTTAACTTTACTATCTCAGAGTTTCCAATGTTGTCTCAGCTATGACCTATAAGTTGCTTTCCAGCATATAAATTCTAGATGCTCTTGTTTTGGACCATAGATTCACAAAAGCTTGATATTCTGCTTGTCCCCCTGGTCTTTTGAGGGAATAAAAAAGACATCTTCAAGTTCATCCTTTTCTCTGAAATTGAAGGCAGCCCAAAAATGCCATTCTTGAGTTTGTTGAGTATTTTACTATTTGGATTGCTCTCAAGTTCTCAACTTGTGATTAGTCAGCTGCTCAATGATCAGGCCACACTATTAGTACTTGGGGAGGAGCTTAAATTATCTGGATGGAATAGAAATAACTCAGACTACTGCACTTGGCCTGGCATTTCTTGCAGCTCAAACAGTTCATTTGTGGAGAGGCTTGATCTTTCTGGTCATGGGCTGCAAGGTAACTTTACACTCATTTCTGAGCTCAAATCACTCAAATGGCTTGATCTCTCATACAACAACTTCCATGGCATCATACCACCTGCTTTTGGGAATTTGTCTGAGCTTGAGTATCTCGATTTGTCGTTCAATAACTTCGGTGGCTCAATACCTCTAGAGTTGGGGAGGCTCAGAAATCTTAGAGCGTTGAATCTTTCCAATAACATGCTAAAGGGAGTGATACCTGATGAGCTTGAGGACTTAGAGAAGTTGCAGGATTTGCAGCTGTTTACGAACAGATTGAATGGTTCTGTCCCACTTTGGGTGGGGAATTTAACCAATTTGAGAGTGTTCACTGCCTATGAAAATGAACTGAGTGGTGTTATTCCAGATAACTTAGGTTCAGTCTCTGAGCTTCAACTGTTGAACCTTCATTCTAACCGACTGGAGGGTCCGATTCCTGAAGCCATTTTTGATATGGAGAAGCTGGAGACTTTGGTTCTGACTCAGAATAGATTGACTGGCAGTATTCCAGAATCAATTGGGAAATGCAAACGCCTTTCAAGTATTAGAATTGGGAATAACTATTTGATTGGAGGCATTCCCAGGGAAATCGGTAATGTTAGCAGCCTTACTTATTTTGAAGCAGACAATAACAATCTTTCTGGGGAGATTGTGACAGAGTTCTCCAGATGCTCTAATCTCACTCTCCTTAATTTAGCTTCAAATGGTTTTACTGGAAGCGTTCCTTCGGAGTTTGGCTCGCTCAGTAATCTACAGGAGTTGATTGTTTCTGGGAACAGTCTGTTTGGAGACATTCCAACATCCATTCTCAGGGCCAAGAATCTAAACAAGCTTGATTTGAGCAACAACAGGTTCAATGGTACCATACCAGAGGGTATTTGCAATTCATCTCGGTTGCAGTTCTTGCTGCTGGGTCAGAATTCAATAAGAGGGGAGATACCTCATGAGATTGGCAACTGTGGGAAGTTACTGGAATTGCAACTGGGCAGCAATTATCTGACCGGAAGTATTCCTCCTGAGATTGGTCATATCAAGAACTTGCAGATTGCTCTGAATTTGAGCTCCAATCATCTACATGGACAACTGCCTGCAGAGCTAGGACGACTTGACAAGCTCGTGTCCCTAGATGTATCGAATAATCAGCTCAGTGGAAGCATTCCAGCAGCACTTAAGGGGATGCTGAGTTTGATTGAAGTTAGTTTCTCAAACAATCAATTCAGTGGGCCGATACCCTCTTTCACACCATTTCAGAAAAGCTTGAATTTGAGCTTCCTTGGGAACAAAGGGCTCTGTGGTGAGCCTTTGAGCATTTCATGTGGGGATTTGGATGGTTCTTCTCATAATGCATACCATCATAAGGTTTCATACAGGATCATATTAGCCGTTATTGGTTCAGGTTTGGTTGTCTTCTCTTCTGTGACTATGGTTGTTTTGCTATTTATGATGAGGGAGAGACAAGAGAAGGCTGGCAAAGATGACGGAACTGCCGATGGGCAAATTAGCAACAAACCAGTGATAGTAGCAGGAAATGTGTTTGTTGAGAACCTCCAACAAGCTATAGAATTTGAAGCTGTTGCCAAAGCAACCATGAAAGATTCAAATAAGCTTAGCACCGGAACATTCAGTACCGTCTACAAAGCTGACATGCCTTCTGGGATGATGTTGTCGGTCAGAAAACTGAAATCGATGGACAAAGCTATTGTTCATCATCGAACCAAGATGATCAGGGAGGTTGAAAAGCTGAGTAAACTCTGCCATGACAACTTGATGAGACCTATTGGATTTGTGGTATTTGAAGATGCTGTGCTCTTGTTACATCAGTATTTTCCAAACGGGACATTGGCTCAATTCCTTCAAGATTCCAAGAAGAAGCCAGATTACAAACCTGACTGGCCTTCAAGACTTTCCATTGCCATCGGAGTGGCTGAAGGATTGGCTTTGCTCCACCATCTTTTGACATTTCCTCAGGCAATGTATTTCTAGATTCTAATTTGAACCCTCTGGTAGGCGAAGTTGAAATATCAAAGCTTCTTGATCCATCCAGAGGGACAGCGAGTATAAGTGCTGTTGCTGGTTCTTTCGGATACATTCCCCCAGGTACTTCCATTCTATAGTAATCACATCTTCGCTATTTCTTGGGCTTCAATCTAATGCGTCTTTATTTATTTTGACTTGTCCACAGAGTATGCATATACTATGCAAGTCACAGCACCAGGCAACGTTTATAGCTATGGGGTTGTTTTGCTTGAGATCCTCACAACTCGACCCCAGTAGACGAGGCTTTTGGTGAAGGCATTGATTTGGTGAAGTGGGTTCATTCTGCCCCAACACGAGGAGAGACACCTGAACAGATTCTTGATGCAAGGCTAAGCACGGTTTCTTTTGCCTGGAGAAAAGAAATGCTTGCTGCTCTGAAGGTAGCGCTGCTCTGCACAGATAGCACGCCAGCCAAACGACCCAAAATGAAAACCGTGGTGGAGATGCTAAAAGAGGTCACAGAAAATTAAGGTCCTGGAGCGTATTTCACAAGTCTCGTCTCACAATTGCCAGATACAACGCAAGATTTAGCTGAAATGCTTGAGTTGGTTGCATCATCATTCATCCATCCCTCTGTTTTGCATCAAGAACATGTCGTAGTGGGAGTTGTAACCATTTTTAGGTAGGAATCATGGGGGAAGATATAGTAGATGATGGGAAAGAATCCAGAGTGCTGTGGCAGAGTTGAACTGTATTTCTGTCTTGTGATGGGCTATAAATCTGTTGAATGGAATGTATATTGGCTCCCCATGTGTACGAGAAGCAGCGATCACGTTCACGTCTTCACATCTCTTGGCACTTTGTTTCTTGGGGACTTTCTGTTACCTTTTTATAGGATTTCAAAATAAGGTCGACTTCTACCATTTCAAGCCCTCCCAAGTCCCACCAAGATTAATTTGTCACCCTGAATTTTTTTTTATCTTATATTCCCATATGATTATAATATTCAAACACAAACATCACTCCAAACAGGAACAGAAGGAAGGCGAACCATGTTGTTTCCTCTCTTCAAGCCACAAAAACCTATACTAACCGAGGTAAGCTTGTACATGTTATTTGAAAGACCATTGTGGCCTGCAAGTTCTAGTCGTCTATCCTGTATCACACGCTTCCTTCCTTGCACAAAAACGACGATGCCCGTAACCAACTTGATAAGCATTCTTTAAACACAGAAACCTGTGTGTTTCATTGAGTCATAAACTCATAGGGCAAAGCATATGGTTCTTGTTGTCTGTCGTAACGCCTCAAATATTCATGTATGCACCAGTAGTTCATATGGTTTTAATCACAGCAGTGAAGGAATACATATGTTGCACACGTCAGAATTTTCTGAACGGAGAGCCCATGCAGCCCATGATTCCATGGTATAAAGAGTTCATGCGCACTATTGAGATAACAAAGAGAGGGGTGCTGAAAAAAGTTAGTGTGAAGGGAACTAGGAAGTACTTTTCATGTCAATTAACCCAACCAGAATAGATACAAGAACAACGAGCTTCAGGCTTCTCTAGATTTTGAAATATGACAAAGTAGCTTGCAAGAACTACACCTCTGCATCAAACTAAAAGTCATCCAAGAATTTATCACCGGAAGAAGAATTTTCATCCAACAAATTACAATGTCCAGAAGCTTTTTACTCTGTAGTTATGGGAGAAGGGTCTCTCAATTCTTAAGATAGCAAACGGAGACTGAATTCAGCCTCTTTACAAATGCATTGAAATTTCACCAAATGAACTCCTATTTTTCATGCTGGTCTGTCCATCAACACTCTTTCAGAACTACGAGATGGTTAAGATTGTCAAATAATATGCAAAAATCTCATGCTGTCTTACCATCTCATATTGAAGGAAAATGAGCCTAACAATCACCTGTCACTCAATCCACAGATCTCGTTCACCATTTAAAAAAGTTCCATGGCCAAAAAAAAGGCAAATGGAGTAAAAACTAGCAGCAGAGTGATGACTGAATCTTGACAGAATGAACCAACTGAAGAACTATAATGGGGCAGCATATTTTGCTATTACAGATACACCCAAGCCCAAGGTTGTAGCAAAAATAGGACCAAACACCATATAAGAACATACCTCAAGAAGTAAGGTGCAAAGGGAGGAGTGCATTTCAAGCAAAAACCTCTTAAACACAATCCCATAGTAAAAGCTCGTCTCAAAAGTTGTCTTTCAATTTGCAGAACAACTCCATAAAAATGTCAACCATACAACACTTATTACCAGCTGTTATGCAGCATAGCAGGAAGTCCCACTTAGAGGGGTGGTGAACCAAACAGCAATCTAAAAGCAAGACTCAGTCTCCCAAGTATCAATTGTTTAATAATAACATAACCAAGAATCTATAGCATGGAAAAACAAAGAAAGAACCAATACTTAAAACGAGTATTTTTATTGATCAAGACTGGACTTGACGATGAAATTTTGGCGGCTAATGGGGTTCATGACCACTGGCGGACCAGCAGTTCGAGGCCATGCCTGGAACTTCTTGTCAGTCTCTATCAACCATTCTTTACTTGAGACAGTTTTAGGAGTAGTACCTATATTGAAATCCAATTTTTTTTTTGTTAAAGAAACAAGAAAAGAGACTTATCTGATGCACTGAAATAAAAGTGGCTAGTATATACCTCCGAATATCTTCTGGTCAGCAATCAAATTGTCACCAATGTATGCAATGGCAAGAGATCCCAGTAAAGAACCCAAGATGTATTTGGCTGACATTTTTATTAAAAGCTGCAAAAATTCCTATAAGAAAAAACCAATTATCACCCAAATCAAAAGCCTAATGAATAATTATCAAATTCCAACTACTGAGTTCTCAGGACAGGTTGGAAAATCGAAATATGGTTGAATATAAACAAAGATACAGGAAGACAGAAGAAAAATGCAGCATGCCTCAGTATGGAAACCAATTCAATCTTGAAATAAAGAAGGCATGAAATGGTTACCTTAGGGACTACCGCTTGAGCATAAGAAAATAGTAGTTTAACATTGTCTCTCTAATTTTCAATAAGCATACAAAATGTATAGGATGCCTTACACAGATTAATCATCAGAACCAGTTGAATTTAAACAGGTAAACCAATGTACATACAAAACAAATTAGCATTCCATCCATAACAAAGAGATCCCAATATCACTAAGAAAAAGGAAATAAAAGGGCACACAATAAAACAAATTAGATAAGAAATAAATCCTAATATTACAAGAAACCAAATACCCAAAATGCTAGTACTTCAAACCATGAAATTAACAAACATTCAAACAGGCATCGAAACCCCAAATCTCGACGAAAACACGGTCGTGATATACACTCTACAGTCAGATAATAAGATATAAAACGCGATTGGGGGGCAGAAAATGGTGCAAACTCCAAACCCTAAATCGCTGTCAATAAATGACAAATAAAACCCTAAGACACCGATCCATACAAGAAAAAAGCAAATAAAAAAAAAAAAAAAAGCGAACAAATAAACCAACAATCTACACACACACACACACACACACATATATATATATATATATATATATATATATATATATATATATATATAGAGAGAGAGAGAGAGAGAGAGAGAGAGAGAGAGAGAGAGAGAAATCTCTTACCGCGATAGATTTCCGAGGAGAAAGAATCGGTGAGGGGCAACAACGAAAATGACAATTTGAGCGTTAGAGAGTTGAGACTACTTATATGCGCTCGCGAGAAGCTATACGACGTCGTGTTAAAAACAGGTCATCCTTACGACGTCGTTTCCTTCTGTTTATACTGCATATATATTCCATAAAACTTTTTCATTTATTTATTTTTAATAAATCGATTATAAATAAAAGACTAGAGTAGCTCCTACAATACAGTAGACAATATCTCACACACTTGAGGGGATTCGAACTTATGGTTTCTAAGATCATTATGTTTCAAATTCGCCAATTAAATTAAGCCCCATTGACAATTCTTTCATTTATTTATACATGACTTTAGTAATTTCTCATGGATCAACTTACAAACAAAGTTAGAAGTTGTTGAAAACAAAAGCGAAAAATAAATAATTTTTTTAAAAAAGTTTAAGCTTGTAGTTATGGGGAAAAGATTTAATATTGCGATAAATACACTACATTCTCATGAGATCTAATATAATTATCCACAAATTTAAAAATTTACTCTAATAACCTGACATTATTTTTCGTATAAAAATACATTCTCATTATTTAAAATTCATCAAATTTGCTAATATTAACACAAAATTAAAAAAAAATTATATGTACTCCAAATTAATTTAATTACTGACGTATTATATGTCAAATAAATACTTAAAAATATTTTATAGATTGGCCCTTAATCTCATGCCACAAACACTCAGATTAACACTGTATAATCTTTTTACATACATTTCCCCTTTTCTAACAACAATGAAAAACAAAGGGGAAAACAAATACAATCGAAAATGAGTCTGCCTAAACTAGTAATACAACAAACACCTCGTATCCTGATAAACAAAAATTTCACCCCTACTGGAGGAAAAGCTTGAACATCCATCCCCCCATGGTGCCATCACTGTGTGACATTCACACAACAAAGGAATTAAAAAAAAGAATGAATGAATTTGATTGACGAAAGGCGGTAGAGACGGATGCAGCTTATACTGCTAGGGCCCTAGACGGATTTCAGCACGTTGATCTGCCTGCGTCTGTGAACGGTGCAGTATTATGGCCAGAAATGGTGCCGGTTTTTTTTTTTTTTTTTTTTGTGTCAGCAACCAGCAGCCTTCAAGAAGTTGTCGTATGGACTTGATGCGGGCAGCTTGAAGGAGGAGTTGGTGTGATGCTGGAGTTCAATAGCGCAAAGTGCTGATGGACCGTTGAATGGTCTGATGGGAAGTTCGGGTACGTTCAGGTCCAAGAACAGGTTTCCAGCCTGCTGTTTTCGGTAATAAGTGATGACAGAAAAAAAAGGTTATAAGACACACGGTGTAACGTGTGATGAAGAAAACTAAATGTGTTATGATGAAGATGATATGTACACGGGACTTTCATCGTAAGGTACAGTATATTGAACATGTGATATAAGAATAACTACACTAACGTCCGTTGAATTTAGGCAGGAAAAGAAGAAGCACAACTTTAATTACCTTATTGAAACTGCCCTCATGCAACACCATCTGCTTGTCCTCTTCACCGGGATTTTGTGGTGATGACGTCAAAGAGTTCCCTTGTCTTTGATTGTTGCTTATCAAATACGACATTTTCTTTTGCTTTCCCATCAAGAGCGCCTCGCAGTGATCTGCTGTTTCCTTGTAAGACGCATCAGGGGCATGGCTCACGGACATTCTGCCTACATGATGTGCCGACTCCAAAACCTGCCCACAAATATGCAAAAATTAACGCCTGAATGAAATTGCACATGTAAAATCAGTGGATAACAATCATGTCTATGAGAAGCCTTATAAACTATAACAGAATTGAACACAGGATCAGCATATGCAAGTTATTCAGATCTATAACTTACCGACTGTAGAAGTTGATCAACGCTCAAGAGACTGGGATTTCCAATGCTCGATTGTGAATTATGTTTGCTAGCTTCAACTGAATCTGAAATAGGGTCGTCATCCATTACGAATATCGAGGTAATCTGCACCAACCATCACAAAAACACAAGATAAGATCTCAACGAACAGAACGTTGCCCAAATCCGCTAAAGTAATTTACCTTGTCTAGAGATTTATTGTCATAAGAATCTGTTTTATGTCCGTCTTGTAGGCTATCAGCAAACAGTGGGCTTTTAACAGAACACAAGTCATCTGGCACAAATTCCTTGAGCAACTGCTCCCTTGTGGTGGACTCTTCGGACTGTACTACCAAATAGGGTAACTATTAGAAACGGTCAATAAAGACCACCCTTTGACACATAAAAAACGAAATTTATAAAACTTACATCTGATAAGTTTTCCATATTTTTAATAATAACAGAAACGAGGGTGTCCGTTGTCTGGTCCTCATTGAGTTTTAATTCTGAAAGACATCTCAAAGCCGAACTGTCGTCGTCTTTGGATCCATAAGAGATTGTTTGATGTACGGATCCCGAATCATTTATCTGAAACTTTGAATCTTCTACTAAACTCAAAAATGGATCAACCTGAGACATAAAAGAAACATATACTAAGAATCTGATAACTCGGTAAGACAGCCAATATCTGCAGCTACCTTTGTCAAGATTAAGGATCTAAATATAGACTTCTACAGTGTGAAATGTGATTGGTGTGAACATAGTCTATCATGTTTTGCATTAGAAAAACAAAGGCAGGTTCAAATAAAGAAGGGGCGTAAGCAAATTTATTTAGGAGAAAGGAAAAGAAACTCCGGAACTACCACTTTATCGGTGAGTGTCGGTTTCACATGTGAGATGAGAGGAAGAATGTTGTAAGCCCTCGATGAAAGAATAATCATAGAAGTTGACAGTACGAATAGAGATCTGCGACGTGATGGTGGCAGTGTCCCTGAAAATAATGTAAAAAATGTTACCCGGAAAGTGCTTTCTAATATCAATATTTACTTGTAGAATCAAACATTGAGCAACAAGTCACACAAAGATGCATATGTATGTCTTAGTTATGCGTGCTCAAATGAAGAGTAGTGTGCTTAGACTACATCTCCTCTATTTTCTCATTTATGGTTATATTTATTTATATTTTGGCTTTTGCGATGTAAGTACTTGCTATAATCAGCAGAGAGAGTAAAAGGGGATTACACCATCTTTTATGATAACAATAGATATGGAAAATCAAGATTTGGAAGCAAAGCTAATATCAACAAGTATCTGACATACAGAATTTAGCAGGTTACCTCCTGCACAAAGAGAGACATTCCTTAGAGAAAATGCGAGCTGGAAACTCCGAATAAGGACATCACGATAGGAGTTCTGTGCCAAAAGAAAAAAGAAGTTTGAGACTTCCAACTCATAGAATTACCATAATAGCAAACTGGACTGAAGCATCAAAAGCTGAGAGGAGTAACGAAGTCACAAACTCATAGTATACCTCCGTTGAGCCATTCTAGAGAAGGTTTAGAGTTGATCTTTACAGAAATTCCTGATGGATAGGAGAACGAGTCCTTTTATGTAAAGGCTTCTTTATATTCTTTCATTTTATCATTTTTCCAGTCATGATGAAAGAAGGATGTGGGCAGCACAATCATGTAATATTACTGACGTAGTATTCGTTGAATATTGAGCATATCATAACTAGTTATATACCCAAACAATAAGTCTATTATGGCCATATAAATACAACCAATGTTTCATGCAAAATTATCAATGTAAATAACAAATTGTGATGTTAAGACAGTCTACATATTATATCTCATGGGAAAACTCAACGCTAGTGATGGGATTATAAGGACATTACAACACATGAAATTACCTTGGCTCGTGAGAACAGCAATACCAAGCTGTAAGTATGAGCTATAGCTACATAATTTTCAGGCATGTTGGCAGGAGACATGGATTGTGCCCAAATAGATGAAAGGAGGAGGCATATTTGGTGGCTGCTCAGTCTAAGAGGAACAATGTCCTGAAATTGAAAGGAAATATAATCATCTACAATTATCCTATATTCAACATCATTAATGAATCACATCAGGAAGATATAGCAGAAATCTAAAATGCATGGGGATGAGGGGAGACGCTAAAGAAACCAACCACTTCTTTACTTGACTTGGTCACTGATTCAGCTTCGGGTTCTGGTAAACCTCTGAAGCTATATGCTCGACTATGACTTGGCTTCATTTGGTCAAGTACACCACTGGCATTTTGTCTCTGTTCAGGGTCAGAGGGAACCCTTTCTTTGTTCAGTTCATAGAGATGTCCCTTAGAATTATTCCGTTGGTTTTTCAGCTTGTCAAACAGGGCAGCTGAGGAAGAAAACACGGAAACACTTCTTGACAGTGTTCGCGGAACACCAGCATTCTTGTTTGAGTCAGATACAGTTGAAGCTACATAAGGGGACACGGAAGATGGCACAAGGACTACAGAGAAGATCTGATGCGCTCCAATTCGCGTTTCATGATCCGGATGGAGCATAGCCGGAAGTAACTGATGAAACAAAGCCTCTGGAAAAGCCTATGCATAGAAAATGTAGCATGCATCAATAACAGCTTCCTATGAGAAAGAGAGAAGAGAGAAGCAGACTTGTTCATCTTATAGAAGGCCTTGCCTTGTTTTGGTATGATAATTTCGGCAAAGAAGCTATAATCTGAGCAGTGCGATAAACAGTAGAAATCGTTGTTCTAGCAATAACAGTAATGCTTGGGATGTTCTCTAACATGGTAGCCATTACATCAAGAATCATACCTGCATCTCCAACCTGTTAATAAAGGAACATAGAAGTATTACGACTCTGGAAATCAATTGCTACTTCAAAATTCTGCATAAGTAACAAAGTGCTAGTGACTGGAAATTGAAAAACCCAATAGTCAAAATGCCATTGGCAAGATGTTAATTAGAAAAAGAGATAGGCCACCTTTGATGACAACTCAACGAGACATTCATCCACTGCTTCATGATATTTTCTATTCCATTTAATTAAGTCCTCTCCAAGATTTGCATCATCAAGTGAACAATGTATGCCCTTACGTAAATGCCTCATGACATCACTTACGGCACTGACTATAGCCACCGAAGGATGGATCTTTGCGAGTCGAGCAAGGGCCGTGACAACCTGAACAATGTCAAGTTGCATGTCAGGTTGCTTAAGGACATTTTTATGATCAAGATGCTTGACTAATATTGACAGCAAAAAGTGTGTATTCTGCCCTGCACAATCAAGAGTAGAAAGTGGCATCTTCAGTTAGATCATTGAAACCATCCTAAAATGCGTGCCATGAACCAGACATTAGTTGAAAGGAACGAAGAATTGAACCTTACCAGAATCATCCATCAAAAGTTGCATGTCTTTCAGAACAGGAAAAGCGATCCCATCTTTAGCGGGCCATAGGTTTCCATTATCAAAGTACCGAAACAAAGATTCCAAAACACGACGCATGGTTGTAGCCTCTTTCCCTAGCTTAGCCATGTTATGCAGGCAAACCCTTGACCAAAAGCATGGGTTCTTGGAGTCTTCTCTGTAAGTAAACCAAGATTCGTGTTATACATGCAGTCATAAGATGCTAAAGAAAGTGAGAATTTGAGCCAAGAAATTACGCTGCCACATTGAGTTGTCCTTTATCATTTACAATCATTCTCCAAGAAGGAACCTTTATTGCAAGATCTGCTGAAGGAGAGACAAGCCCCTCCGTTTTATTCCTTTGACCTCCATAGTTTTCCAAGACAACTGAAACAATCTAAGAATTGGAAGAGCACAACAGTAAGTAACAAGATATATAAATCAGCAAGACCAGCCTATTACCTGGTGAACCTATCACTAAAAAGTCCCTGGGCAACAATAGAGATGCAACAAATGCACAGCTGAGCAATACTCAGAAATATATGTGCGTGAATTTGACTATTTGTTATTTGAACTGAAGAAATATGTACTAACAGATAATGTCTAGAATTTCAGACAGAAAAACACTTGATCATTAAGGACCAAACAATGGGAAACAAAAAAAATATACAACAAGTCAAGGAAATTATTATGTAAATATTCACATTCATTCTTTTTTTCCAATTGTGACGCTAGTTTGAACATAACATAAATAGTCAATTGATTAACCTATATTAGGGCATGAAGTCGCCACTAGGGAGCCAAAACATATAGTATATTTCACCATTCGACTCAAATCTCATGCCATTTCCAAAGAGGAATTTAACAGAAACTAGAAGATACAATGAAATCTTAGTTCCAAAACCCAAATCAAGAATATGATAACACAACTAGAAATATAGGCGGCAAAATGCACTATGGAGATGTAGAATATAAAGCATAACAAAGGGGATAAAAATGAACGCCAGATTAAGGTCATGTGGAAAAAAAGGGAGAAACCTCGGATAGCTCAAATAAATATGCTTACATTATCAAACTCAACTGAGATATGGGAATTTTCCCCCATGAACCAAACCTGTACAACCAAAGAACACATAAGTGAATAAACCAGAAGACATATATATGTCCACTTGAAAATATAAGAGCATTGGATAAAAAATATTGAACTGATGGAATTTAACAATGAAATATCATAGTTAGCATTAGGCCTTTAACGCAATACTGAACAAAAAGCAATGTGTTACTGTTGATGGTATTATGTTCTAAGATGGACTGTCAAACAACAACATTAGGACTTTACCACAATACTGAATGAAACAATTCTTCTGATGTAATTATGTCCTAAGACAAACTCTTAAGCAACCTCCGGAAACAAAATCCAACATCCAACCAGAATTTGAGGAAAAGGATATCCATCAGAATATGTCGAGACAGACAAAAGAAAAAGAAGACAGACAGGAAAAGGAAGAGAGCACCTCACTCAGAGATAATGCTCGAGGTTGTGACTGTACATGCTAAAGACCAGTGCGCTAGGCTGAAAGTTAGATTTTGTTTGAACTGAAGGATTTAGAACAAAAAGAATAAGAAACTAACGATATATTTCTGCTTGTGCCTCATGGTGGATTTCAAATTCCAAGGAATTTTTTTATATGTAGACATCTATAACTGATTTCAAATTCTCTCAAATGTGAGTGAGATTTACATCCCTCTACATAGCTGGTTGTTCCTACACTATTTCATTCACAAATTTTAAATCTATAGCCAGAACTTTGCCTTTCAAAGGTTAAATTCAAAGTGATGGGACATAACAAAAATCCAGAAAAGCAATTGAAAACTTAAGCAAAAGACCATAGCAGATAGAGCTTGCAGCCCAGCTGCCCTTAAGTGTTGTGCTCTCTCATCTTCTCCCACTTCTTGCGCCAGTTGGCAGAGTTTTGTAATAAATCCTTCTAGGTTAAACATGTAAGTTGCATCATTCTGGAGAGCATAGAAGAGTTGGATTAGTCTAATGTTGAAGTTGGATGAACCTAAAAACTAGTAGCTGATGGAGCTAACTATGGCTACCAAAAATAAAGAATGGACAGCAAGATACCAACCTGATTATTTACAAAATCAAAGAGCGACTCACATCCAATAATTAACATTTCATCTTGGTTTGCTTGATCCAGCAATGTTTGTATGATGGTCATTACGCTATTTGCAAACAATGGCCTGACATGAAAATAGCACATTAACTTTTGCTGATAAAAATCCCCTTAATACATGAAAATAACAAGAAAAGTTATCCATAACATCTGTGTTATACTTAGAGGATCACATTAGGAATTCACATAAAAAGGAAAAACAAGAACAAACAATACAGTCCCCTAAAATTTCAAAGATATGGTTCAATTCAGACAAGGTCGCCAGGGAGAGAGACCAAGATGAGTGTTTTTTCAGGTATCATGAACATATAGTAGAAACAAGAGTGTGTAATTAGTAGCTGCCTTTCTTTGTATAAAAAACCAGAAGGAAATTATGTGACAAAAATTTCACAGACGAGAACTAATGAAAATGAAGTACTGTAAACAAATGTCAATACAGAGATGAGAATTTTGGTAGTCTGAGAATCAGCAGTCTTCAGTTCAATGCACCCTGAACATATTGGGTATCGTCTTAGCAATTTTCCTTGACACAAAATCTCTTGTTTCATTAATTCAGTAACTTTTTGGATGGCATATAATTCTTGTTGATTCTTATTCAAGATATTTCCCTGAAGTTTTTAGTGATACCAAAATTAGTTCCGTCAGACTTATTTAAGAAGCTGAAAACTCATGACTCAAATATTAAAACAATTCCTAACTTAAAGTTGCAGAATCCAGCTCTATCATGGAGGACGTGAATGAGGTTGCATGCTATAACCCATCCCCACCCAAAAGAGAGAAAATGAATGAACAATAACCAACTAACTCAACCAAGCAACAGATCATGATAATGTTTCATGCTACAAATTCCAAGTCCTGTTCTGTCCAAAAATGTTTGATGTGGTGCAGAAACTAACAAGAAATAATAAAATTCTTAACAGAAAAGACATAGTAATGGTTCACTAACACGAACTTAGAGCATATTAAAAGCAGCAGCAGACATACATTTGCTCCTTGCAAGATGATAACATTTTCCTGTAAATACACATTACAATTTTCACCGACCAAAAGTTTTCATTCCTTAATTCCTTATAGCATCTTTGCTCAAGAGAGGTCGCAATCTGAAATTAGCAAACCAAAGTATACATAAGTAAGCTTTTATACAAAACCAGAAACAAGACTACAGTTGACATGTAGTAGAAACATTCCAATAACAAAGAAAAGCAACAGAAACATAAAAAAATAGAACGACTATATACTAAATCCTCGAAACATACATTTGTTACATATTTAAACTATATGGCTTTCGAGGAACATCAAGTGTCAAGCATGTAAGATAAATATGATAGGGCGAAAAGGGAAATGACCAAATACAAATGCTATAGCAAACAAAGAGCTGAAAAAGCACTGACAAACTTAATTCTGCTCTCATTTCTCAGATCCAGAATCAATCTTAGGGTGCATAAACTTAAAGGGGTAGAATATACGTAGTGAATAGCAAAAGGCACTTCAAATTATGTTACTCTGGACAGTTTCTGATTGGTACCAAACAAGAGTCCATCCAAGTTGTTGTAGGAACTTTTGATATTGAACTAAGGATTTTGAATCCTAATGTATCCACCTTAAGTTAACATCTTTAAGACCTCCAAGAAATAAATTATTTCAGTCCTCTAAATTTATCGACTTCCATCCGTCTTGAAAGAGAGCGACAGCAGAAGGATGTGGCTTCTAATCACGCAAGAGTGAACATAATTGTGTTTAGCTTGAAAAATCAACTTAGAAGAACAATACCGCATTTCCCTTAATCTCGAATGTAGTTTATTGGCAAAGGTGACTTGGTACCTATATCTCTGAAATCATTCTGTTTCTTAGGCATTACTGGGCTAGCAGGTAAAAATGAAAATTCTCGCAAATATAATGAAGCTTTTGTTTAGAAAATAACAAAACGAGCATATACACATATGAAATGGTTTGAGATTTCAGCTAATATTGTCTTATGGTAGCATAGTAGGAGTTAATTATGACGTCTTTAGAGGAGTACAAGCTGGAAATGTATGATTGTGATAATCCAGACTACTTTCAAGCTGGTAAATCTGCTTTAGTCACACCAATCATCATTCTGATGGTAAAAGAAGCAGCATGAGGAATAAAAACATATCCAGCTACGTAACACATAAGGATAGCTAATACCAATTCAGTGTATTGCTGAATTTAGTGCAACTAGTGTTATATAATAATACCTTTGGAATCCGCAAAGGATTTTTTGCAGCATATTCACATAGTTTTCCAATCTTCCTGTCATTCGGTTCTTCTTCCTGTAAAGCAAAAGGGCACCAAAGGTTCTTGAGTTCAGCAAGTCTGGAAAAATGATGCATGAATCATCAGCACGCCACAAAATGATACTACTTAAGGTGTACAGAAAATCCTTCTTGATTACACCATATGGTTGACTCCTCATCCATCTAACACATATGCAGAATGCACGAGTCCTAATATTCAGCAGTAACATAAAAAATCTCAAGAGATTGATCATCGACTCACACACCAATACAATGTGAAAAGAGTACACCAAATACTGATTGTGTTTTCCCCGAATAACTTTGTCATTGCAGTTCTAGTTTGATTATATCACTGGCAAGCATTAGAATCAGTCATACAACTGTTTTATTCCCAATTTATAGTGTTAAAAGATATAGCAAATGATTTATGAAACTAACCTGGGACCGGGGGAAGATATCTGCTATCAACTTCTTGTACCTCTTCACAGGCTGCCTAGACCTCGAGCGCAATGCGGGACAAAAGAAACAAAGACTGCCACACGCTGGCAAGACTTGTCTTGAAATAACCCCAGAAATAGAACTCATATTTTTATTACCAATCCACAGAATTCTATCCTTTTCTGCAAATCCACCTGCGAAATTCAAATGCTTTCTTTCCCTTCTTTATCTTGGAAAAACAGGAGATTCTTGAAAACGGTTGGAGAGGAAGGGACAGGAAGGCTGGTAAGATCAAAGCACTTCTGTAATGCCAGTACCAGCCTACAATAATCCAAAAATTTCAACACGCCTTACATCAAAATCAAATTCATAAACCTCCTTCAAGAAACAATCAAATTTAGAAATTCAAGAAAATGGGCATCTCAGAAATCTTTCAAGAAAGTCAATTTTCTTTAGACATTCAAGAATCTTGATCATACACCGATGTCAATACCCAAAAAAATGGGCATCATTAAATTGTTCAAGAAATTCAATTTCTTTCAATGCTCCAAAAATCTTGATCGTATACAGATAGAACCTCTATAGTTTCAAGAATCTTGCTCATATACAGAGAACCAAATGGCGTGCTAACGGATTTTCTTGAAAACAAATTCTATTTCCTTGCTGTTAGAATGGGAAAGAGTATCGGATTTTACCTTCAGACCTATGCTGGTAATGGGCAGACCCAAGTCTGGCAACTCATCCAAGATTTCAAACAATTTACCGATTCTCCAGCACGCCCCGAAACTTATGACTCTCTCTCTCTCCTCTCTCTCTAACAACGACCCCACCCCTTATATTTTTCCCTCCTACGCGTATACACAATTCTTGATTATGATAACTGCAACCGATACAACGTTGCAGGATAATTATATTATTGTTTTTATAAATTTTGAAAACTGGCAGCCGGGCTGACAATAATGATTGAGAAGTGAGAACGTGTCCGTCTTCACATTCCCATTATGGAATGATACATTACATTGCCGGTTCCATCCAATTTCACGGTTTCAGCCCACCAGGAGCGTTGGCATTAATTGCCAAAGACTATGGGGTCAAAATGGGAATATAGGATATTCTTCTACCTTATTGTCATAATCCAACTTTGCCTAACGGTCAGAATTAAGGACAGTAAAATTCATTTTAATCCCTAATATTTGATTTCAATATTAAAATAGTCCATAATTTTTTCAACTCAATTTAAATTAATCCCTTCAATAGGTTTCCATATTGTTCTTACTTAGTCGTGGTGGCACGTTGTTCTTGCGTGCATATAATCAATAATTTTTCATATTTTAAAATATATTATAAATAAGAGCAAAATATATGAATTAATACATGACACTAAAAAAAATTAATTTATTAATTAATGTATAATTTAGAAAGTGGAATGAGTTAGTTATCTTATTACTTGAAGGGCATTCTTGATTTTACAAAAAATTGGTGCGGCGGGTTGTCACTAACCGCCGTTTGTGAGTGTAAAACCTCTTTTATTTTTATAATAGTATAGATAAAATTAATTTTAAAAAATATTTTAATTCCTCACTTTTTATTTATAATTTGCAAATTGGTCCCTCGGGCATAAATTTAGAATATAATTATTTTAATAAGAAGAAGTTAGCTTCAGACAATTATTTAAATAATAACTTAATCAATGATATATAAATATAATTATTGTGAATTTAATAAACTTGAATTATTCAAATGAAAGAGCACTTGAATAAATAAGTTAGAGAAAAAAAATTAAGTATAAAATATAGCAAAGATATTTAATAAAAAAATCTTTTGAAATTAAACATAAATAAACGAAATGAATATGCTAATTCAAATGTTGAAGATAATTTCAAAAGGTTATTTGCTAAAAAAAATTGCTCTATATGATAAGAATAGTCTTGTCACATGTGTGAGATGTAAAAACGCAACCCATATATGACCTGTATATGAAATATCAAAAATTATAGTTTTAAAAATTTATATCTCAAGAAACTTTTCGATAAGTACGGTATCGGTAAAAAATTCCAATATAAGTTAATATTTTTTGTTACATTCTACTTTGGAAGTTGAAATTTTAAAAAATAAAACTAACGTAATTGGTGTATATTTATTGATTACCCTTAATTTTTTACCAAATATAGATGGTGGTTTGGTAAAAGTTCATGTTTAACTATCATTACAATCCTTTATGATGTGAGTAATTAGATAACAACTAAAATTTTCCGTCACCACTTAGTTTGCAAAGTGAATATTCTTTCACCATTGGAAACAACCAAAGCATAAGATCAAAGTGAGTGATGCTTGATTGGTGGTGCAAAGTGCAAACTGCCAAGTATAATTTGGACAATTCTTATGCAAATTATGTTCTTACGAATCAAACTAATCACAAAGCAAGTGTAATATATTTATCATATGATTGATTATTTTTCTAAATTGTACGCGAATTACACGACAAGTATATTACACTTGTCATATAATTGATTCAAGTTCGATCAAACCCGATTTGAATTAGAATTCCCCGTATAATCTTTACATAAACTAAAGCCTCCTAGCTAAAAGCAATTTTCTCTGAGCTTCCACTTCACTCAATTCTCCCTTGAAATGCACTCAAAAATCATTGCTCATGAACAAAAAAGAAGGCTTTATTTTATCCTTTTTGTCTGTCAACTTTGTGTGTTGTAAAAGATGAGATGATGGGCAAAATTCTGCTGGCACAAGAATCCTTTAAGTAATGGCAAATAGTGTTTTATGCATTGTAAAAGGTAAGCTTGACTGATAGCTGGTACTCAGGACCACAGCCTGAAAATATAGAAATGTCTCATTTTTCTAGTTGATGTAAAGTTTTCTAAGTTCTGGATCCATATTATTGGAAGAGTATTAGTACAAGTTTCCAGAGCATCGATCGGAAAGGTTCTTGCAGATCAGCAAAAGATCTTGAAAACAAGTCAGGTTCCGTCTTTCGTTTATATGATCATTTACACAGATTTCTGGGAAGTTTAGTTGTAGGGTGCTAATATCAAGCTCCATATTAGCATCTCAGCCAAAACATTTTAGACTTCCCGGTCTCCGAGAAACAACATTAAATTGGAACAGGATGATCTTGCAGATCATGCAGAAACAAGCCTGAATGACTGAAGAAAGCTCAAGAGTTTTGGTTGGATTGTCTTTTTCTGAAAACAAGAAAAGACTGAAAGTCTAAAAGACAAATTTTATCTCATAAAGATAACTTAACAATGAACAAGAATTAAAATGTTGATAATGTGAGGATTGAAGAGAAATCTCTGCAACCTCACCATCTGTATCTTTCAGTCCTATTCTCACTGTACTGATGAATTCTATTCACATGATGGTCATCCTAGAGGTTCCAATGACGAAGAAAGCCAACAAAAATGTGACAATCTATGTTGTACAGTGTCATTTACATCTCGACTTGTCTTCAAGCTCAACATAATTCTAGGGAACTCTTGCGTCTCAAGTTCAGAATACTGAAAAAGAAGACCAAACAAATCTGGCTTCGGAAAAAATTATTTCAGACATGCAACTTGGAACCTTTTATGTTGAAAGGACACAGTTATTAAATGCTTAACAGCTCTCCCACAAGCCTTGAAACAAATTGTAGTTTGGTAAAACAATACTGTGCATAGTTCCAGACATAAGTTCCTCGTCTCATTAACCTTTTGATGCACCACCATGATCTTTTTCTACATGCTCTACAAGGGCAACAGGATCACGGAATCCTTTACTACATTTGGGGCAGATATCAAGTGTCACCTTCATAACCCCATTCTGCTCATGGACTTTCTCCACATGATCCACCAGAGCTCCAACTGTAGAGAATCTTAACTTACAATGGGGGCAAGCTTCCACTTGCCCACTTGCACTTCCACGGTTGCTGGTACTGCCCCTGCTGCACTGCATCGTTCTGTTTGTACTTGGTTCTTGATTAAATTCGCTGCTCAATCTCGAAATACCAGCTTCAGCTGTAGCACGAAATGATGAAGCTAGCTTGAGGAAACCCGACGTCCAGTTCGATGAAGATGTAGATGCAGCTTGCTTCGGCTGGTCTTTTACGCTTTTACTTCGAAAGCCCATAAACTGAAATGATGCTTCAGGTTTCTTAGGTCCAGGGCAGTTGTGGTCAGGTCCAAACCTGTGTTTCAAACAATGATCGATGCTACAATCCCTACACTTGATTGTATTTGAGAATGTTAGCATCTCTCTGCATCGAGGCACAGGGCATTTCTTTTTCTTTGTGGCTTTCTCATAGTTGGACGGATCACATTCTGTATTTACATGTGATTCCCAAGTAATATTTGGATCTTCCTCAGGAAGTAGGCGGACGCCCTTTGCACAGAGGGGGCAGATGACAACAGTAACATCATTTTCGTTGGCTTTGGGACATCGATGTCTACTGTAGCTCCGGTGCTCAAGACAAAAAACCTGTTGGAGATTGTCAATAAAACATTGAGCAGACAAATGAGAAACAAAAAGTACTTCACTGGGTTTAGAGAGGGAGAAGTAGATAAGAGGATGAAAATAGACACTAGAGGATAGTGATTATCAACAAGAGACTTTTATTACTGCATCAGTACCATTGATTAGCGATTAGAATCAAAACGTCAAGAGGAAACTAAAATCTTAGTGTAGATCATATACAACATGCATATCAGCAATAACTTCAACCCTTCGAGAAAAGTAATCAGTCGATAAGAGAAAGCAAAACAAGATTCCTAGTTGCCTCAGTCTGTGCACCTTCAACATAGCTCCAATACTCATCCATAATCAATAGCTAAACTAATTTCGATTTTTCATTCCATCCCTCTAAAAGCTATTAAGCAAATCCCAAATGACAAATTTAACAATGAAATTCTGCTGTATATAAATAAATTCCTCAAGGTAGAAACTTGATCGACATCTACACTCAGTGTCATTCAATAATGCTAGTGTTATCACTCACACTTATGTTATCACTCACACTTATAAACAGGTAAAAAATAGCTCAACCAAGAACTCCAACAATCAAGCACAGGAAGATTACAACATATCACAAATGCGCCATTTGTTTGGCAAGGAATGCTCATCTCAACTCAAATCTTGATCGCCTGAATCTTCCTACAGTTCAACGCCAAAATCTAATGTCATAAAACTTCTGATATATCTTCTTGCCAATATATAATATAAACAAATATACAAGCATAAATCTAATCTGTCCATTAATCTATCTATCTTAGGCTAATTCACATAAATCCCACAGCTTCTATCTCTACACAGTTCACGAAAACAAGCAAACCCCATTGAAAAATTCCAGCTTTCAAGCTCAGAATCCATATCATTCCAGCACCAGCAACAAAATTAATCGCAAGAGAGACAAAAACATATGCAGTTACAAAACAACGTACCAGGCGGCAGCAATCGCAGGTGAAGGGCAAGAAATCAATCTGGCGGCAATCTTCAACGCTACAGTGCTTTCCAAGATTCGGAAACGCCGGAGTCCCCATTTCTCTCTTTCTCCAAACACAACCTCCGGCAAAACCGAAACTCTTGACAAGAATCGACTTGCTAATATATGTGGAGCTTCGAATACAAAAATTCCAGCGAGGAAACTGGATTCGCTGGATTTGAGCCGGGCAATGGGGAAATCGGGGTTAATAGATTTTCTCCGTTGCCCGAATTCCGCGTCGTTGGAGGAAAAGACAGCGAGACTTCCGGGTGTTTCAACGGGGAGAGGAGAATGGAGTTGTTCAAAGTCGTTGTGTTGTTTGTACAGTTACTTTTGTGTCTGGCAACTTTACCCCAAATCATAAATCGTTACTCCCTTTTCATGATTGGTGGTTGGTATTTAGTTTTATTTTATTTTTCAAAATTATACTTTTTTCCCCAAAAGAATTTAAAATTATATTTACACCCCTTTTAAAAATTTACTATTTATACCTTACCCCTTTTATTAGGATTTTAACAAAAAATACTGAAGTTAGAAAAAAAAAAAAAATTTTACCTCTTATTTATATTCTCATGTAATAATTTTTTATTTATAAAAAAAATATAATAATATTAATCTCACTTCATATATATATATATATATATATATATATATATATATTAAATTTATTTTTAAGTATAAAAATATTAAATAAGTAACAAAATTCAATTTTCTTTTTGGCTAACATTAATATTTTTTGTCCAAATTTTGATAAAAGCGGATCAAATATAAACAGAGAATTTTTTAAATGAATGTACATGTAATTTATTTGTTTAAAAAAAGAAAGTGCGAGTAATTTCACTTTTTAGAAGGAATCTAAGTATAATTTTTTTAATATTTTTTTAATGATTTGTTATTAAAACTCTTTTCTTTTTATGATTGAAAATTTATTTAAAATATAAATTAATTACAAGATAAAAAAGAATAATAAAGAGGGTTAATTATTTATATAATTACAAATATTTTTTTATTATTTAAAAAAATTATACATATCCCACAGTAAACATAAAAAGCACAGCCAAGACAAGTTCATGGGCCTAGCAGTTTTGGGCTCCAAAAATTCCAGGGCTGATAGTAAGCCCATTCATGTAGACTACTTGTTGCCTCTCATGTTTTGATCCACTTCAATTTGGGCTCAGCTTAAGCCCGTTTCAACAGTCAAACCAAGTAGTAGTTGCTCACTATTCACAGCAGGCCTAAAAGTACATGTATAAAAAAACACTAAACTACCACCAACGATATATCAGTCTAGTGGTTAAAACTAAAGCTAAGTCCTATAAACAAGTTTGAGTTCCATCAAATGTGTGAGTTAATGTCTCACTTTGTATCAATTATTGTAATTTATTTATCATTGATAATCACTTTAATGTATTGGTTGAACTGAAGTATTGCTCAACATATTGAGATGAGTTATTGTAATTTATTTACCTGTATTAAAAACACAAATACCCACAAATACTAATCTGAATAGACAATTCTTGCGATCTAATGCACTTATAGTTACACTAATAGTTACGATAAACTATTAATCAGAGACGAAACTTCATGTTCTTACATGTTTCACTATCCAAAGCACCGCACCAAGTCGAAGGTCGAAATGAGATTGTTGTGTCCTTATAAACGCCACATGTCGGGGCTAACAAATGTCCATCAATGCAAACCATATATATATATATATATATATATATATATATATAGTTAATACAATTCTCTCGACTCAAAACAAAAATATAAATAATAAATATTAATAAAATTTAATTTATAGAACTGAACGATCACATGACAAATAATATTACACGTACCTTTGTCATTCATCAACTCCTTAGAATCAGTTTCTATTACAGCAGCCTCAATCTGTAGGGGAGTGACTGAAATGTGAGCATAGATGCAAAATGTAATAGGTGAAAATGAAATTTCAAAGGGTCCGGTGGTTTGAGTTTAACCCATCTGCTCCAACGTTACTGCCAGCAGTATGACAAAATAGCCAACTGGATGGTCTAAAGAAAGACACTATCTAGCCCTGTCTGTGCCTGTGCCTGTGCCTGTGCCTGCAACCCCCCTTGTTATAATTCAAGACACATCAAAGAGAAAAGACACATCATATGTGTCTTGATTCAGTTCAATATTATGAATTCCAGCTTGAATAAATGGGTAAATTACAATCAACTTCTTTAAAAATTTATATAATTATAAGTAATTTTCGTTATTTTGAAAATTATCAACTCGTTGTGATATTTAATGAAATTATGTAATTTTTGGATGGAAACGTGAAAATGTCCACTTTATCATTGTTGTTTCTTTATTTATCTGAAAGAACAGAAAAATTATAACAAAAAGTTGTTGAGGTGGAATTTTCTTCTCACACATTATGTTCTAGAAAAAATAGAAAAATTCAAAAGATAAGTAACATTATTTTATAGTCCACTAGGACACGTTGGTCAGTTTACCACAAAAAATAGATAATAACCGAACAGATAATAATAGAATTGACAAGTTGTTGGACAGAGATTAAAACTAGAGGATGGTTCAAGCAACTAGAAAGTATTTATAATTATGTCAAATATCAGAAAATTTTGTTCTAATTTACCCTAAATAAAATATATAGAATTTGGCGTTTTATATGAATGTAGCATCATTTGACGTAAAGCTCATCATTTTAGACAGATGCATCGGCTGTGCCCTATTAATAATATATAAATTAATTTCATGTAGATGTGTTACGAGCTGACATAGAACAAACCTTTTACATAATTCAATAGTGTGCATTTTATAAATTCCAAGTAAAGACCAGACTGTTGTAAAAAGTCAATCAATTGTAGTATGTATTAAAATCAATCAGATAATAATATTAACAAGATTAACAGTCTTGAAAACCAATTCGTGATACAGATACATTGCAACAAACCAAAATATAACAAATTAAACATGATGTTTAGCATAAATTTTAAAATAGAGGACTTAGCTAAAAGAATTGTATTGTAACAACTCTTTATTCAATCCAAATACCAACCGAATCACAGAAAAAATTTTATTTACCTTGAAAAAAGTATACATCTCGTATAACCGTGCACCGGTGTTTGTGAGTGGGGAGTGTGTTAGGTTTTTGGAACCGTGGAGGGAGGGTGGGATATTGGTATTGATATTGAAACAAAGAAAAACATGTGAAGTAAATAGGGACAAATTGGGAAAAGTACCCCCCACAATTGTTTAATAATTATATTTTATATATTGACAAAAAAGTAATCACTAACTTTAGGACTTTTGATTAAAAAGATTGATTAATGGACTCGAGGACCTTTTGGGCATAATATAAATACATCTACCCCTGGATTTTGTTTGCTCCCTCAAATATTAAAATACAATATACAAAGTTGGATTAAGTAAAATATAACATGGGAAATCAATTATAATGTCTATATATGTTTATACTACAATTGTATATGTATATATATATATATATATATATATATTCTATATATAAAATAATTAATAAAATAAATAAATAAACTTAAATATTGACTATAGTTAATTAATATTTATCATTATTTTTATCATGTCTAAAATATTTATCATATTTTTTAATTATGACTAATATTTTGATTTCACCTGTTGAAATAATTAATAATAAGCGTGGCGTGGTGGTTGTTAATTTATACTTATTTCAACTTTTTACTATAATAATAATAAAAAAAAATCATTAGTTCTCTTAGTAAAGCATAGAGAAAATTGCAATTTCAATCCAGAAAATGTAGATTGTTTGCAATACTAGTCCTATATTTTTTGAAACAACCAACATTAGTCCCACACCTTATGAAAATATTACAAAATTAGCCACACGTTGCAAAGTTAATCCATACTTTAGAAAATATTGCAAAATTAGTCTAAAAGTTAGTCCCAAACATTACAAAATTTTTAAAATAAAACTAATTTTACAATATATTTATAAAAGATGAGATTAATATTGATTATTTTAAAAAATATGAAATTAATATTAAAAATCACACCAAAATTGTAATTTTGTGTAAAGCACATAAACAAAGCCCCTTTCTCATACATTTTTTGTGTGTATTGATATCATCAAAGGCGTTTCTTTTTCCACTTGCTTAAACTTTGTATCTCTCTCTCTCTCCCCCACAAAGTTCAGTGCCATCATTTTGTTTCCAAAGTTCATTCGACAAATCTCTTTCTCTCCCACATTTTCCCCATCTCCATCTTCAAACAAGGTTTCCCCATTTTCACCTAACCTTCTTGTCTTTCCCTTCATCAACACACACATTCTTGTTAATTTCCTCAAGTAAACAAAAGCAGAGAATGTCTGTAGCCAATCACCTGCCGCCGCTGGTACAGCCACCGCCCGTGGTGGTGGTGGAGGCGGAGCCCACTCACTCAACCCACCATTCCATCGAGACACTCGTGGTAGTGCTAGCAGTCATCACAATACTCGGAGTTATCGCGGGATCGTCGCTCGCCTCTGCGGCGGCCGCCACTTCGGAGGTTCCGGGAACACGACATAGAGGGATGGGTGGAGAGGAAGTGCCGCAGCTGCATTGACGCCGGAGTCCCCGCAGCCCCACCACCACCTCCACCAGCTGCGCCGCCAGCCAAGGAGGAGGAGCAACCAAAGCCAGCACCAACTGAAGAGGCAAAGAAGTGAGAGACTGATTAATTAGCTTCTGTCACCTTTGGTTCACAATTTTTATCCCCATTATTATGCATTAGTGTGACGAAATTTAGAAGGTAGTTTCTTCTTCTTCCCTTCTTTACCCTTTTAGTTGTAGTTTTATTATGCCCAATTATTATGTTAAAACGTTGGTCACTTGGGCAGTCAAGAAAATTAGAGGAAATATATGTAATACAAAGTTTTGTTTGTACCATTTTCATCTACATTGACAGCAAACGATGAGTTTGATCGGCCCTAACTTTTTTCTTCCTAGAAACACGCACTTTTGAATACAAATATATGAAGCTCGTATATAGTCTAAGTGAAAAATACTTTATACAATGAAATATTAATTAAATGACAAGTCACATCCAACTATATATGAAGGTCAAAAAAGAAAATGGGCCATTAATGGTTTTCATTTTCTTTTACAAAGATGGAGATTTAAAAGAGGGTAAATAGTGTTTATATGTGGGGACAAGAGTGGACCCTTAGGGCAGATATAACCGTTGCTCCTTCCAAAGCCAAGTAAAGTTAGGCTTTTTATCATACTTAGAAGACTATCCGTTGCCAATTAACTTTGTTTGCCACAGAGGAAGTAACGCTTGATGCTTGTTTAGAGACAGTGGAACACACCCAACTATAGGAATCTTGAGAGATTATTATATAGCATCAAATGATTTAACGTTGTAATTTCCATTTATGGACCAAATATGTTCGTTAAAAGAACTACTTAGAGTAGGTTGATAGAGAAGCTACTATTAAGCTTAGTGCAATACGATGTACGAGTGCTATATTTTAACCCCTCTCCCAAGAGGATGCTTTTTGTGGTAGCTGAGTTATACGAGTAAGGATGGCAGACTGCATTTGGGTAGGCCTGGTGTGGGTTCGAACCATAGAAAAAACTTAATTTAAAAATCAGACCAGGTTGGCGACCGGTCTCGAATAAGACCCAAGACTCTCTCGAATCCACTACAATTTCAACTTGGCATCACTGCGCCCAAAAATGCTTCGGATCCCGGGCAGGCTTGAGGTGAGGCAGGGTGGGGGAATCGAATTTTGGGTCGAAAAGCAGAACAAGACGAGGGCGGTGCAGGTCTAGCGAAACCCTTTGCATTGCCACATAAACGACACGTAGTCGACTTACATGACAAATAAGACTTAACCTCATATTTTAAGAATCCTGACCATACGGTTTAGCCAACTCAAAGACTTTACAATTCCAACTTGATAATTCCCATAATACATTAAACAACCAACATTTTTGTCCGTTTTATTTTTCATTGGTTCAACTAGGATAAATCGAGAAATAGACAACTGTGATTGTTAATCAAGAATAGAGGGGGGAAATGGCAAGGTAAGAAATGCTTGTTTGGCACAATCAAATTCCCTCGAAAAGCATCTTCAAAACAGAAAATTTATTCTAGAAGAAAGGTTTATTTTGAACAGAACTCGATATGACATACTGCTATCACCATAAGGTTAAAGAGTATCGACTGCCCCTCTTATCTCTTCCTCCCATGAACCAAAAAATACTCACCTTCACTGCAAACTTTCGGCTCATCCAAAGCAGTGCGCTGTCTTTGAAAGAGTCACCAAGACAGCTCCAAGGGGTGCGAGTCACTCAAAGGAAACATAACTCTAGGAGTTTAGGTAGAACAGTTAAGCTATCCAAGATCAAATGAAGCCAAAGAAACTGAGACAGTGGTAGAAATTCATAGCAATCCCAAGTAAAGCACTAGCAGAGGGCAACTTGCACAACCAAGATGTAAGTTATCAAGTTACAGAGTTTTGAACTTGGTGTCAGTTTTAAGTAGTACTTGCTGCAATTCAAGATAACGAAAAGTTTAGGCACGAAAATAGCTCGTGCCTGCACCTTGCAATCAATCTCGACATGGAACTATGCTCACTGCCTATGCAACTAAATCACCATAAAATCTTATGCAATGTGAAAACTGAAAAGATATCATGTCACACGAAAGCATACACATTTCAGTTACATCAATTTGTCGCTTTTCTCTGAATAACTACGTGAAACGAACAAAGTAAATACCTATATTGACTCAAATATCAAGACACGGACGCAGCCTTCACATGAGTTTCCATATATGAAATGTCGATGGTCTAAGTTTGACTACAAGGAAATGTGAGGAGTTAAGGCATAAAACATTCAGTGCTAGATAAAAGCCTAAAGAAATGAGAGGGCTTTATCTCCAATAAAGAGGTTAATCTTTTTTTTTCTTTGATGTAATAATAAAGAGGTTAATCATCACTCTAAGTTGGAAGTCAAGCATGAGAGCCACTCTCATGTTTATGCAGGTTATATAAAGACATATACATCAAAGGCAGAAGCATAAACCTCTTTGGCAAAACTACCCAAGTAATTAACATAAAACACAACTATTTCAAAGATATCATGATAGGAAATACAAATCAGTAATTTTATGAGAAATTATCAAGTAGAAGAACTTCATGGTAAGGTGAATGTGCAAACGTCTCAACACTTTGTAGTTTGGGCAACAAGATTGTAGAAAATCATTAAATCATGTAGAGATTAAACTATTCCACATACGTCGTATATATCTTGGTCCTAAACAAGCAACGCCACACCTACTCAACAACAAACTCAAAAACATGACGGGGGATAACTGGAGAATACAATCCATACCCGCCATACCAATTTCAAGAGGCTTTCCAAGAACACATACAGAGACCGTGAAGTAATCACTGAGAGAACTTGCAAGAGCAAGTAACAGAAACAGCAGGCTACTGATACCCAGGCAGCATAATACACACAATCACGTTAGTCCAGAAAGAACAACTACAAGCTTGTGAGCAGTGATAAAAACCATAGCAAAATGAACTATTACCAGAGCTAGTAACGCAGATAATCAACACTCTACTATACGGAGTAGTACAAAAGTGAGGTGGAACAAAAAGCAAACTGATATTGCATAATTTCACACAACTCGATCAAAAACAAGTAGCACGAGCTAAAGAAACTGAAAAAGAACTTCAAACAGGGCTCCGAAACGCCAAAAAAGAGCACGACAGAGCTTGGTAACTTTGAAGATGAAGCAAAAATTTAGGGATCTCAGTAAATCAGAAACCCTAATTAAAAAAAAAAAAAAAAGTACCAAAAAGAAAAAGTAGAGTTTCCGTCAAAATCACCGAACTCAGTGAGTCGCCGGCGAGTCAGCGATCGAATAGCTGTTCCGTTCTCGGAGTCAGACGCAAAGGGATCCAATCACCGCCTGTCACTATTTCACGCCATCAAAGGAGAATGACAAGCCTGACAAATAAGACTCATCCGGGCAGCCCCCTTAATAATAGGGGAAATAGCACTACTCACTTGTGTTTTTTTGACTATTTTACTAGTCTATTCATTCATTGAGTGTGCCCTTTCCACATAAAGGAAGACTGGTTTCGGACAGACGCCATGAAAGACGTATTTGTCAAGCTTGAAATTCTCCCTCGATTCAACCTGAAAAAAGTAATAGACGACAACTCATACCTATTTCGCATCTAAATAAGAGAAGGGAACAGATTTGATCGTCTTGGGAATACAGGAATGTGAGATTAGGGAGGATATTGAACTATATAAATAGGTTTCAAATCTTTGTTCTTTTTGAACTTTAGGCACTATCTATGTTAGGAGCTTGTTGGACAAAGCAAAGTGGTTCTATTGATTCGTTTGTCCTTACGTACTTCAATCACTCAACAAATGTCGTTCTTATAGACAGTTGTTGTTAATTCGTGATGACGTGTTCGGCCCAAATTTTACATGGGAAAATTTTAAATATTATATTATTTGATTTTTTAAGTGCCAAATTTTATTCATAAAATATTGTCTTGAGTTGTTGATGAGTTATTTATCTAACAATTATTAGAAATTTAGGTGTAATTTTGATAATACTATTTAGTCATTTTTCAATATGTAATGATTGTTTTTGGAAATAATAAAGTTAGTATTTATAATAATCAAAGAATAGTTAATATGTCTGTTTGGACACAACGGTCGGAAAAAATTAGAATAAATGAATAAAAATCAATTTACATTTATTGGAGTACATTTTAATATAGTTGGCTTTGGACTAAAGAGACACGTCAATCCTTCCAAAACATTCAAGTAAGGGTGGCGATGGAGGTACTGCATTCAAGTAAGGGTGGCGAAGGGGCGGAAATCGAACGGGTTGAGGTGGACCTGAAACCCCGCCCTACCAGCTTCGAGAAGAACTTGGGAGAACCCTTTTGCTATAAAACCCATCGAGGACTCTCTCTCTCTCTCTTTGAGTAAATTACAATTATTTCTATTGAAGTTTGGTATAATTATGAATACATTCTCATTATTTAAAAAATTATCGATATTTTCCTGATTTAACGTTCGTCTAACAATTAACCCAATTCGTTAGGTTTTCATCTATTTTTTATGGTGAACTGACCAAAATACCCTTGTGGATTAAAAATTGTATATTTTTTAAAATTTTTTTATTTTTTTTTGGACTGAATGGATAATTTTTTTTTAATTTTTAAAATTTTTTCATTCACCCCGTTTGATTTTTTATAAGTTCTTTATTTTTAAAATAAAAAATAAAAAAATATTGGAAGGGCAAAGTTGACAATTTCATACCTCCGTCTTAGGATTACATAATTTCATCAAATATCAGGGTATTTGTAATTTTTCAAACAACAAGAGGGTATCCGTAATTATGCCAAACCTCAGGAGAAGTGGTAGTAATTTACCCTTTTCTTTAAAAGAAAATTTAATTGTTTCATAAATATAAAGGAAAGAAGAATTTAATGTATCAATTATAAATAAAATTGTATCACCTAATTCAAATATTCAAGTTCAAAAATAAAATAAAATAAATGAATATTCAAGTACAAATAAGATTGTTGATATCAACCCAAATAAATCATACTTCATAACAATTTTCAAACTAGAAAATTCATATTAATTACACATTAGTAACAACTTCTTTATATTCCTCATCGTCAAGCATTGTCAAATTAGGTAAAAGGTAAATTATAGTGGGCTTCTATGATACTTGTCATAACTATAATTACTCACCGTTATTTGAAAATTATAAACATCCTCCTAATATACGAGAGGATTGTATTAGACAGTCATTAATTTTAAGAGAATATTTGTAATTTTTCAAATAATAATGATTATGGAAAATTTCAACGAAGTTCTTTGCAATTCAGCCTTAGTTAAATTTGTGGGTAGGGTCTTTGTGAGGGTATGAAAAATAGTTAAATTACATACAAAATTTTAAAATATATTAAATCTTATTGGGCAAGATCTCATGGACCCAAAACCTACTATTTAACCCTATCTCTGTTTCTTTGGACCCGAACGCCCCATTAGGAGAGGGTCCATGGTAGGTTTTTTCAGTTCGGGTTCAATTGCCGTCGCCATTAATCACAACCAACCCTATCAGCAGATCAAAACTTGGTAAAAACTTTATTTTCATGCAATCCCATTGATTTGTTTTTTTTTTTAATTTGATCGATGAACAAGTATTAATTAAAATAATTTGATTAGAATTATTTTTGTCAAAATATCAACAGATAACAAAGATAATTACAACAATCATATCTTGATAAATGAAATCTAAACGCCTACTATTACAATAGATAATATCTACTATGCAATATATCAACATCTTATGCATATAACGAAATTTGAACCCATAATTTTTAAAATCATGAGCATTAGCTTCGTTAATTGAAGTATGATTCTTTATATGATGCAATCCGACTGATGAACTAAGGAATTTGATATAGATGGGAAATAATTGAATTAAATTAGAAGTAAGCCAAGTATTAAATACTCGAGACTATCACTAAGCTATTCTTTTATTGGATAAGGACCACTTGATTCTCTACCCACCGCAAAATTAACCAACACACGTGGCACTGAGTCAGCAAAATAAGATGAGCTGTACAACTAATAAAAAGTGCTGGCAAGAGAAAAGAAATGCAACTTAAGAAAACACGACTCTTCCTTCTTCTTAGGTTCATCTATGCTGAATTCAGCCTGGGTTAATGGCGAAAGCTGCATCATTAGTAGCAGAACTGTTTTCCCGAAAGCAAGGAATGGAAGAGATCAGCAAGTTGAAGACGATTGGAAACATAGGGAAGGAAGAATGGACCTAAAGTTAAGTGACAGTCTATCTCAATATGTTTCATGTGCTCGTGGAAAACGAGGTTAGAACAAGGGAATTAGAGGGAAAGCCTTTAAGATATCGTACGAGATGTAAAGCGTCATCTAAATGTTGTTGACAAGGAGCTTGAACAAATTGGCTGAGTTGCTGAGCCCCATGGGAAATATCTGGCCTAGTAAAACCCAAATAGAGGAAGCGACCAACTAGAGGATCACGAACATGAGCAGAAAATTTAAGACCTGTAGGTGATGGAGTGTTGGCTGGGCGTGCACATGGACAATGTCAAGAATATATTTGGTCTGAGTGACAACAATACCCAAGTCAGCCAGCAATCTCCAAGCCGAGGAAATATCTTTGATGGTGAACAAGTTATCTAAATGTTGCTCAACAGAAAGACCGCATATGAACAAGCAGGGTAATGAACAAACAATGGTCATGATGAGATTGAAGGAAATAAACGACAAGTAAATTCCTGATTCCATTGTTGGGAAAAACCTGCTTCAAACCGTACAAAGAACGCTGGAGCTTGCAGACCTGCCCAAGTGGCGCTTTACACCCCTCGCCCACTAACATATACATATCCTCATCATGAAGGGAAGTGTCGTTAATATCAAGCTGATGAATTGCCCAGGCAAAAACAATAGCGACAACAAGAACAACCCTTGCTTCCTGTAACACACTTTCTCCAATTTCAACCTATAATTTATTATAATAAATTTTTATTTATTTTTAAATAATTACCAGTTACTTCCTCAATTGTATATAAAATTTTAGGAACATCACAAAGAATTATTGTGAGTATTCTATTTTCAATCGAGCAGAATAATTGTACCAATCAATTGCGGCAATAAGTGTAGATTTGATGTCTCAACCACTTAGAAATTAAAATCATAGGACCAAACAATAAATCATAGTGTATGATTATATTGTACCTTGCACTTAGTACATTAAGGCTCTATTTATTTTTCAGGATTAGGCTTGATATCCGCCCCAACTCTGAGTAAATTAAATAATAAATTGTTTACTTTTTATTTGCTTGGTCCGTATTTTATGGTCAAGGCCCGCTAATACTAGTGATTAAATGGTGATTTCTTGTTCGTATTATCCCTATTTTTATATATTACGAATTTGTCCATAATATTTATGTTAATAACAAAAATATATGGCACCAATACTTATGGATTGGGAGATGAGAAAATTTATTTTATATAATTTTATTATTGAATACATATTATATTATATATATATATATATATATATATATATATACTAAATTTTTTGATGAAGATGAATATGGTATAGATATAGATATAAGATATATATATATATATATGTATAAATAAATTAAATATTCTTCAACTTTCATATTTTGTGATGTGACCATATGATATGATATTTTGGTCTTATTACGGGGTAATTTTGTTAATTGTATATTTTATTTTATATATACAACAACTACAAAAAAAATACAGTATAAAATTATCACACAATAATTCATACAAGATAAATAAAATATTAAATCATCATCTTACTAAGTATTTCAATATTAATCATGAAATTATCAAACCCTCCTTAATTTCATTAAAAAAAGTAAATGAGGCGTAAATGTGAAACATTGATAGATACCCCCACATCATTAATCATGGGTTAGGTATCAGAATATGTATAAAAATCTATAATTATATCATAAATATATATAATATTTTATCATGTGATTGAATACAATTAAATAAAAGTAATTATACAATAAAAAAATAGTAATTAATTTGATTCGACTATATTCAATTTTAGATAATAATCTTTCCTATCAATATGCATAAATATGAGGTTGACGTCAATATATGAATTTTTATCCGAACAGTTTTATGAAGCTTATAAACTCCCCAAATATTTATAAGATATTTTAAAAAAATTATAAGCAATGACGTATTAGAGGGAGCCAAGGGGACAATTTTTAATAAATATATATATATATATATATATATATAATAAATTTTAATATTATTTATGTATTAACTCCCAAATTAATTTTAGTTATCCTCGATAATACGGCGCCAGTCTGAACCCAATGTATTAATATGCTTTTCGATCGTCTCAAACTTTCACTTTTGGTTCCATCTCTACTTATAAGTTCATCCAAACACCCTTTAGGTAAGTCCTAATCATAATCATCAGATTAGATCTGTCAATGCATAGGATCACAAATGATGTCCAAATAAAAGAATTTTTACCCTAGGTCCTATTCAATTTATTAAACCCAACTCAAAACCCACAAATCTCAGGATTTAGTACATTAACAGGCCTATATCCAATGTCTGAGTAGTCAGATCAGTAAAATGATAACTCATGTAAATGTGCATTACTCGATGTTGAGTTGAACAGACAAAAATAAGAATTATGCGAATTCTTGAAATATTTATTATTCTCACAGTATTTCAGAATTATTTTAAGGATTTACAATCTTTAGGCGTGGGCCCCACATCTTATCGTCTTAGAAAATCAATTTTATCGTAAAAATCATAAATGGACTAAAATACCCTTATAGAAAAGGGATCAGTGTATATTAGGTTTACAACATTAATTAGGCAGGACAAAAATAAAGAATTATTATCACCCTGAATTATTAGATGCTTTTACCCTGAATAAGAACAAAAAAAATAAAAAAATAATTATTATATATTTTATTAGAGGGCGATTGACCTAACTCATCTAAAATATGTTATAAATTCATGCATATTTTAAGATGTTTTCAGAAGTTATAAAATATTAGACTTTGAATTGAAAATAATTTTGAGTCGCTTGAATAAAATAAAGTTGTCTGAAACTTATAAGGTGTTTGTAAAGAAAATAAGGAAATTAAATAGTTTTTAAGGGATCAATAACATGGTTTAGTTTCTTAAAAAAAAAAAAGTAAAAAATCGCTCCGGTGTAAATAGATCTGGTGAATGGATATTTATTTGATATAGGCAAGCATACCACATTGGTTGCATATAATGAGCTTGAGTGGCTTATAAGCCTCAAGGTCTATTGATCTCTCTAAGTGGGTTATCTTTTTAGAACAAACTCATGAGGCTTTTACAAAGTCAGAGTGGATAATATACATCGTGCAATTGGGCACCGATTGAGTTGCAAACTGCATCACTGTCTCTCTTATTTTCTTGATGTTTATTTTTTTGACATATTTATCGTATATCATATTCGTTGATAATAAACATGTATCCTAAATATGTAATTTTAATGTCATCACTTGGACATTTACAAAATAAATAAATAAATAAAATTACAAGTTTTCAAATTTCATCTTGTCTTCTATATACAAAAGGTAAGGTGATGGTTTTGCAATTCTATACGTGACAAAAAAGTTTAAATTTGGTAATTATTCATTCTTTTATTTTTTTTATTTATTTTGCAAAAATTCTATTACATTCCATCATTAATTTTAAAATTTTAGGGAGAAAAGTTTAAATTCAAGTTAGATTCTTTATTTATTATTTATTTGAATAAAACTTGATTATATGAAATTAGTTATGTAACAAGAATAAATGTACATATATTTGATTAAAAAATTAGATAATAATTCCCCATTTTTTATCTGTATGAAAAAAATATCTATTAAATTTTTTTTGGAGTTAAAGTACTATGCATGAAAGTATTTTAGAAATATTTAAACCCTTATCTGAAGTATGGTGTAATTCCACGTAGACCCCTTGTGCTTTGAAAAATTACATTTAGCACTCATGAAGTTTGATTCCGTTTAACAAATTAGTCCATCCGCTAATGAAAATCCACATTTGCTGATATTAACAGAAAAATTGAATAAAAAATTGATATATTGATTGACTTTTTACTGACTTATTGTTGGTCAAATAATTTTTTTCGAACTAAACTACCATTATAACGGTGAAGATATACTTCCTCATATGGATTAACACGTGAACACATATGAGGGTAATTTGATCATAAAAAAATTATTTGATTTGTAATAAATTAGTAATAAGTCAATTGGGGGTAAATATAGATTTTATTTTAATTTTTTTGTTAATATCAGTAAATTCAGTGAATTTTGACTGACAGAAGGACTAATTTGTTAGACGGAAGCAAATCTCAGGGATGGTAGTAATTTCTCAAACCACAAAAATTTATGTGTAATTACACCAAACTTAAAAAAAAAAATGAAATTATTCCTATAAAAAAATAACAACTTATTTGATTCTAACAATATTATTTTTTTAAAAAAAAAAATTAACCAAACACCATATTAATAGAGTGATTAGTGATACCAACGTACGAATATTTATTTCGTTGGCGTGTCTGAAAGTGATTTGGACTGATCGCCAAACCGTTGTTGTCGTATTGATTGTATGCCGCCAAAAAAAAAAAAAAAAAAAAAAGGGGGACGCCCGATTTGAACAGTATTGTGATGATGAGGTGAGGTGCAGCGGAAACGCTTGCGTTGAAGTGAGACCAATAATGGCGGGCCCTTCATTTCCACCTTTGGTTCAGGATTTTCTCAATAAATAAAGCGGCGTGCTTTTATTTCAATTTCTGTGGATGGAAGGATTCTGCTGCTGTTACTGCTGCTTCACTTTCAGATAAACCGGTCAGTCGTTCCTTTTCTCTACTCCTATTTGTTCTGTTTTTAATGTTTAACAAAAGAGGAAGTCCGGTTGTTCTCAATTACCGTGATTTTGGACTTGTTATACCTATTTTTGTTCGGTGAATTGAAGAATTGATATTGGTTGGATGTGTTCATGTCAAAGGTTGTGGTTTTGGCTGGATTTGGGGGTTTTGATGGAGTTTGGTGTTTGTGATGGTTGGAATTGACGAATTCAAAGCGTCAACCGTCTGTGTTCTGTATTCTTCAATTTGGGATTTTGAGGATTTTTTCTGAATGAGCTTTGTTTTTAATGTGAGCACATCTATTTTCTTTGTCTGTTTGCACTCCTAATGTATTCTATGCGGTTTCCCCTGCGTTTTGTAGTGGGATTCCATCCAATTCTTGGCCTTCTCAACTCTTCCGTTTGTTGATTGTTCAGATATGATTCTGCAAGTATAATTCTATTGGCTATGCTTGAGTTGGTGACTGTGTGGATAATAATAACAGATCTTTATTTCTTGGGTCCCATTTTTTTTGTTTTGGCTTTTTTCTCCCAGTTTATGGAGTAATTTTTGATAGGCTTGTGGTAGGTTTCCAGAAATCAAATATCACCTTTGGGGCTTCATGAACTTGAACTTGTCATAAACCTATGGATTCTTCCCAAATAGAATTTCGTGTGACTAACGGCAACACAAAGTGTATAAAAACTGCAGTTCTTATTGCTCAACAGTATGAGCATGTTGATAGATTAATCTTCATGTGTAGATAATGAAGGTCGTTGCATCGATTTATTACACTAAGGTAGTTGTAAATGATAGACAATATTTTCCCAGGAAAAATATTAAAGATTTCATTGAGCAATTTGAAAATTCAATCTTCAGAAACGGAAGTCTCACCTACCTATCCACACCACACACATCTACACCTACCCTTCTTCAACTGTTATTGCATTCGCTAAACCACTACCTAGGAGTGTACGCGGTGCGGGTTGGGACAATTTAGGTAATTTTTTGGCCCAACCCAATAATTGCGATTTTTAGAAAGCTCTACCCAAGCCCAACCCAACGATCAACCGCACTTTGCGGTCTAATTGGGTTGGGGCGGGTTGGGGCGGTTTTGCGGTCTTTAGTGTATAGAAAACCACTTATACAATTATATTTAGTATTTTGTGACAATTTATACTTTTGTTACAATTATTTTGTCAAAATAAATATTTTTTGTAGTACTAATTATAAAAATATAATATATCAATTACAATGTGTAAAAAATAAACACTTATACATGATTATATGTTTATTTTAAAAGAATACAAATAAATATTAAAAATATTACCAATTTTTTTATGAATAAGATTGAAAAATTATTATTTCGAATTAAGTATATAAAAAACTAATCATAATAATATATCATATTAAATAAAAATTATTTGAAATAAAATAAGATGGTAATGAGATTATAACAAAATCGTAATATCATCTATTTCAAGTTCTTGCATTTATCTACAGCATAAAATATGAAAGATTGTCAATAACCAAACTTAATGAATCAATTGATCTCGTTTACATATTTATACATATATATTATATAATACCAACAAAAATATCATCATTATTATTAGTCTTGAATATTAGTTTATGCATAATCAAAACTTTTGTATAAACATATGAAGAATTCTAATATATTATTATTGCTCTCCTTCATCATCATCATCATCTTCTTCTTCTTCTTCATATATTATTATTACTACTTCTACTACTACTATTATCATTATCGCGGTCGAACACGGTCTATGCGGTTTACGTAAACATAAAACCAAACCCGATTGCAAAAATGCGGTCTTTTTCTAACTAACCCAAGACCAACCCAACCCACCTTTAGCCCGCTAATTGCGGTGCGGTTTGGGTTGGGTCGATCGGTTGGAGCGGTCCGACGGTTTTATTGAACACCCCTACCACTACCTTTAGAAAATTAATCTTGAAGCACTGTATTCCTCTTTGTCGGATTTAACTTCATATCACCCTTGAAATTCAAACATGCGAATAGTACTATAATTTTTGGCACTTACAACTAACACATGTGTTGTCACTTGTCAGCTGTTAAATGCATTGTTAATATGGTTGGCATCCTAATATGAGGCATTATTACAGACTGATGAGCTGCCTGAAGCTGTTAACCTGTCATATGATTATACAATTGAATATCGCTAGCTTTTGACTCTTTGAGCTGCTGTTTGACAGGTTTTCCGGCCCCCCTTCAAACCTATATGACCAGTGTTCTCCAGTTCTTTTATGGTAAATTGGTTGCTGATTGACACAAGAAAAGGCCAGTTTCACCTGATTCGGTCAACAAGAGATCAATTGAATTAATCAACAGTGGTAGAACAATGAACCAATCACCAGCATCATCAAAGACACAGGAATTGGATGTTGTACTGCATACTTTTGGCTTTGAAGTCGATGAGCTTTCACCTCAGAAAGTCTCAGGTCACCTCCTTATTACTGTAAACTGCTGCCAGGTAATGCCCCTACTATTTGCCTTTCTAACTGTAGATTTCATCTCCAAGTCTCTATTCCTGGCGTTTGGGCTGAATTATGAATTGGTTTACTCGATACTTGACTCGAGATCAATTGTTAAAGAGCCGTCTAAGGTCGGTTCATTATGCGTAACAAACCAAGATTATACACCTTCTCCCTTCTGATAAGATATGATGCTTCATTTCTGGTTGACTTGAAACAATAAGATGTGTAAAAATATCAAACTTTTCAAATCAGACTCTTGTATAGATCATGCGAGCTCGACTCATTTAATAGTCAGACAAAGATCAAATACAATTTCAAGTTCGATAAGAAATCAAATAAAGCTTGAACTACACATTGTTCAGCTCGACCAAACTCGTTCTTCTCCCCTTCTGGCTTTATGGTTTTACATCTATGATTAGTAATTGGGTGCTGGAATTGAGTATTTAAGACGTGAATGGACAGCCGTTCAAGGTCCTGCATGGTGGGGTGTCAGCTCTGATAGCAGAGTCTCTTGCAAGCATGGGAGCGCACCTTGCATCGGGGCTGACGAGAGTGGCTGGGATACACCTCAGCATCAATCATATGAAGAGTGCAAATTTAGGTGACTTTGTCGTTGCTGAGGCTACACCAGTCAATGTAGGCAAAACCATTCAGGTAAAACTTTTATGAGTGTGGTCTCATATTATCTCCACATTCAGAATCTAGACAAACTCCCAAAAAATGAAAAGAGTTACTATATAAAACTTATGCATTTGATGGTGCAATATATGCATTCTGAATAATCAGAGGCTGCAGTCGCTAATGTTGAAGATCTTACTGAACTTTTGACCAGGTGTGGGAGGTGCGCCTATCGAAATGTGATCCTTCCAAGCCTGAGGCTAAAACGTTGCTATCGTCCTCAAGAGTTACTCTTCTATGCAACTTACCTGTGCCGGAATCAGTCAAGAACGCTGGTGATGGTCTCAAAAAATATGCAAAATTGTAAGTGCAGTTGAGTACTGACTATTATGTTTCTAGTACCAACCTTCAGAAACAATATCTTCATGTGGTGAACGAGACGCACCAATGAGATACGGCCATACTGTCAAAAGATGCGGCACACACGAATCCTGTATCCTTGAGTTCATATAGCCAGCCAATCAAATAATGGCCGTCCTTTGTGAATTTGTATGTTCCATTGTAGCAATTTATCCACGTTAAATTTGTACTGCCAACAGGTTTTCTCGGATTTATTACAACATTACTGTACATTTGAATTTCTCTGGTTTTTTGGTCTATGTGTCTGCAGTCGCTCACTCACACACACAGAGATCAGTTTTCTTGTTCCACCCTGTACAAAACTACTTTAGGGAGGAAAACAATAAAGATAAATGCATGCAAGTTTATTTTGGATTATAAATTCAAGGGATAATTATATTTACATCCCTGATCTATAATTTATTTATGCAAAACTAATTTTACCTTTTGTGTGACTACAAAAATCATCCTTAACAATATAAAAGTAAGGATAGCTTGTGTAATTATTTGATGTTTTTGGGGAGTGTATGTAATTTTCTAAAGAGCATTGGTGGTTTGCTTAAATGATATTAACGTCTCTGGTTGGTGTATGTGTAATTTTTTAAAAGTTAAATGTTATTTGTGTAAATAGATCATAACTCAGGGTTTAAATGTAATTATTCCTAAATTCAAAATGGATAGGTGTCACAGGGGTTTGTTTGCACAGTGGAAGACTTAGCACAAACACCTGTGCGGCACTAGCGCACCGTCGCTAGTCAGCCTTCGCCCTCACACACTCTCCCTCGTGTATGAAGTGTTTAGAGTAGGATACAATTCAACCAAGCATGCAATCAAGTTCTGTAACCCGCAAACAGAAACACACAAGCATTTACGGTCGAAGCCAACCTTATATTTTATTGCTCAACCAATCAGAAATACAAGGATACCCGAATTGCACACTAGGGAACTTCGTCAACCCTACTCACTCTCAATTTCTAGTCTCAGCACTCAAAATCTCAACTTCCATGCCCAATCCTACTAAAGCATATAAATACATAGCAATGCAGTTGACAACCCCAACTGCTAGGGGAAAACCGACCAAAACTGCCTGCAACCGCTATGGAAAACCGTCCACAACAGCCTTGCCTGCATTTCCCACTATTGCCATGTAGATGGGCAGTTTTCAGCCTCAACCGTCCCATCACATGTCCCGCACATGTCTTTATGCTTCAGCATACGCAGCCAACCACCAAGCCTTGGCCGCTGCCGACAGTCGTCTGCCTGCCGACCGTGTGCGCGCGCTGCCGAGCCTGTCCGCGCACAGTCTGCCTGCCTGCCGAGTTTTCCCGCACATCGGGTGCCTTCCGTGCCACCGTCTGCCAGCCTGCCGAGAGCCGTCCGCATCTGCGCGCGCCCGTGCGCACAGCCTGCCGAACGTCTCCGCACATGGGCGCCTGCTCGCCCACTACCGACGCCAGGCCTACACGTCTCCTTGCCGCGCAGCCTGTCCGCACCACACCCGACCGTTTCTCGACTAGCCTAGCAATGTGCCATGTGCTGTGCACCAGCCCCGTGTCATGACACCAACACAAGCCAACAGACCGTCTGCCGACTCCCGCATACGCCCGTGCCGACGCCCGTCGTCACTGGCTGCCGAGTCCAGTGCGCATACCTGCCGCACTGAACTTTCAAGGGTCTTACAAACCACCCCCACCAACTGATGTCGACGTCATCGTCGACGCAGCTGCAGTGCTTCCTTCGTCCCTGAAGTACTTTGCACCGATGCCCGTTTCCCCTCACGAACATCATCGGAATGCCCAACCTCGCACTCCCGCTCACGTTTCAGCATTTCCTCGCACGTGAACGTTTCAGGCTCAGCTCCACAGATCTGTTGTGCCTTAGTCCATCTTCTGTGCATCTCCTCCTGCATCATCCCAATGCAGCTAAAGCCGGCTAGTCTGGAGAATGCGCCCCTTCCTTCGATGAACTAGCGTTGGATGACCATGCCTCAGCCACCCCGATTTCTTACCCGCCTCTGTACCTCCGTCATATTCACCCTTCACGAATGATGGTTTATCTCTCCTGAAATAAAAATTCCACACATTCTAGGCAATATGATTACATTAGCGTTTACAAAGAAATCAATACCCAAAATTACATCAAAATCGTCCAGTCCTACGGCTACAAATTTACATTGCCCACTCCACGAACCACACTTAGTTTTACGTTGGCAACACCGCTTACTGGCACCGCTTTTGAATTCACAGCCTTCACCCGACTGTCCCACGTTCGGACGTCCAGCCCCAGCTTTTGGACGACCCGGTCAGAAACAAAGTTATGCGTGGCTCCCGTGTCCACCAAAGCCTTTATTTCCTTACCGTTAATTCGGCCTGGTATCATAACCAAACCTTTCGGATGTGCCTCCCCACACCCTCGAGATTGCACCTGCAATGTTCCAAGCTGCATTGCCCCTACCCGAGCAGGTCCCGTCTCCTGTTCGCTGTCTGTGTGTTCAGCCACAATAGCATTCAACCTGCCACGTTTTGGACAATCCCGCGCCCGGTGTTCAAGATTTCCACAGATGAAGCAGCCCGCCCTCGCTCTCTCTACCGAACGAGGCTCGAAAGTCTCCGTCATCACTTCCTTAACTTTATCCTTCTTCTTGAACTTCTTACCGAACTTTGCCTTACCGTCTCCTGAATCATCGCTCCGCTGTTCTGGTTCGTTTGGCACCTTATAGTCACCCAAACGATCGGCCGCAGCAATGGCTGTTGGTAGGTCCTTGACACCTGCCGTCTCAATTCGGTCTGTGCCCAAGGTTTCAAACCCGCCATGAAGTTGAATAACTTGTCCTCCTCGGACATATCCTCACGTCCAACATGAGAGAACTGAACTCCTTCACAAACTCACGAACCGTCCCTGTATGCTTCAAATTTTGCAGGGATTCCCTTGCAAGCCAACTCGTGTTGCAAGGCAGGAATTGATCCTTCAATTCCTTCTTCAGTACCTCCCACGTCTCAATACGTTCCCGGTTGGCACTGGCGTCATCCGACAAACGAGAACGCCACCACAGTTTAGCGTCCCCGGTGAGATACATGCTTGTGATAGACACCTTCTCCGTATCCGGCACTCTCGCTGCCTGGAAATACGTTTCCATGTCCCACAAGAAGTTCTCAAGTTCCTTGGCGCTCCGCTCACCGCCAAAGGGTTTAGGATCCGGCACACGAACTTTCGGCGCAACAGCACTGCCTCAGTCCCACTGTTTGCCACAACCAACTTCACAGCCTCAAATCCGCCTTCAAGGACTCCAGTTTATAGTCCACGGCGTCTGTCAGACAATTGATCTCGTCTAAAACAGACTCCAGCCCTTTCAGAACGGTCTCCGGCAACTCCTCTTTCACCTTCATCTTCAGGCTTTCGACCATTTCCTGTATGGAAGAAACCTGTTGAATTAGGCCGACAGAAGGTGGTTGTTCAGGCTTACCGATTAGTTCCTCCAGCCGACGTACTCTCGCCTCCATGGCTTCCATCGAGTACTGACCCCGCCTTGGTCTGCCATACCCAAGACTTACCGTCTGAGCCTTCACAAATCTGACCTACACGATTTCAGCAACAGAGCCACGCAACCGGGCTCTGATACCACTTGTCACAGGGGTTTGTTTGCACAGCGGAAGATTTAGCACAAACACCTGTGCGGCACTAGCGCACCGTCGCTAGTCAGCCTTCGCCCTCACACACTCTCCTCGTGTATGAAGTGTTTAGAGTAGGATACAATTTAACCAAGCATGCACTCAAGTTCTGTAACCCGCAAACAGAAACACACAAGCATTTACGGCCGAAGCCAACCTTATATTTTATTGCTCAGCCAATCAGAAATACAAGGATACCCGGATTGCACACTAAGGGAACTTCGTCAACCCTACTCACTCTCAATTTCGAGTCTCAGCACTCAAAATCTCGACTTCCATGCCCAATCCTACTAAAGCATATAAATACATAGCAATGCAGTTGACAACCCCAACTGCTAGGGGAAAACCGACCAAAACTGCCTGCAACCGCTATGGAAAACCGTCCACAACCGCCTTGCCTGCAACTTCCCACTATTGCCATGTAGATGGGCGGTTTCCAGCCTCAACCGTCCCATCACATGTCCCGCACATGTCTTTATGCTTCAGCATACGCAGCCAACCACCAAGCCTTGGCCGCTGCCGACAGTCGTTTGCCTGCCGACCGTGTGCGCGCACTGCCAGCCTGTTCGCGCACAGTCTGCCTGCCTGCCGAGTTTTCCCGCACATCGGGTGCCTTCCGTGCCCACCGTCTGCCAGCCTACCGAGAGCCGTCCGCATCTGCGCGCCCGTGCGCACAGCCTGCCGAACGTCTCCGCACATGGGCGCCTGCTCGCCCATGCGCGCACCCGTCTGCCGACGCTGACTACCGACGCCAGGCCTGCACGTCCCCTTGCCGCGCAGCCTGTCCACACCACACCCGACCGTTTCTCTCGACCAGCCTAGCAATGTGCCATGTGCTGTGCACCAGCCCCGTGTCATGACACCAACACAAGCCAACAGACCGTCTGTCGACTCCCGCATACGCCCGTGCCGACGCCCGTCGTCACTGGCTGCCGAGTCCAGTGCGCATGCCTGCCGCACTGAACTTTCAAGGGTCTTACAATAGGGTTACTTGAAGGTTCCAATTATACATAAAGAATTAAAACAATAGAAATAGTTAAAACCATTTGAGTAAAGAAAAAATGTGTATGTATATGTATATATTCATGTACTAGAAATAGAAATAGAAAA